>JAGFBR010000801.1:0-387121 GCA_019925795.1 Dendrobium chrysotoxum | reverse complement strand
CGCCTAGGTTTGGATTGCCATCTCTGCTCAATCCTATCTTCGAACCAGAAGAAGATGAAGCGCCATAATCAATCTTGAACCCAAAACTAGAGTCTTGGATAACCCCAGTTTTTCTTCGGACTTTTAACCAGGTTGTCTAATAAAACACTTTTGCCTTTCCCCAAAACTTCAATAGATTTTTCTTGGAATCAATAATTCGCCTTCATTAATACTCAAAGGACATTCATTTTTAAACCTAGTCTTCGCATCTTGATCGAACTCTGAATCTCCAAAAGCTAAAGGAGACGAACTAGCAATGAGTCTTGAAAAATTTCGAGCTGATGAGGAAGGACGAGAGACGAACGTTGAAGAGGAGCCACCTCAGATGGTGGCCGATGACCTTCCGTCTTCATCGGACGAGTCTGAAAACACGCGAATAAAAAATTTGAAAATCGCCTTCTCTCTCTAAAAACGTGGAGCTTCTCTCTCTAAAAAAAAAGGTTGTAGATGAAAAGATATCCCCTTCATGCATGATGATTTGAAATCCTCCGAAACTTCAAATATCATTGCATGAAATTCTTGAACTTAAAACTAAATTTTAAACTCATCTACAACTCAAAAGGTTGTAGAAAATCCCTCCATTTACTTAGCATAAATTAAGTGGGTGTATATATCTTTCTTTGAACACCAAATGCTCAAAGAATTCCTCCAATTGTAACCTATAAGTTGCACATTATTATTCATATTTACCCAATACTCAATTGGGTAAATGATCATGCTTCATTGAAGACAAAATTCAATGATCCATCCTCCAATTTGCTACTGCTAAGTTGCACTTCACTTATCCTTTTGTACAATATAAAAGTTGTAGAAAACTTCTCATTCTCCTAAACCCAAAGTTAGGAGAGTGTTTATCTCTCTTTGAACATCAAATTCTCAAGGGACATTCATGAATTTGCAACCAACAAATTGCATATTCCTTTCTCTCTTTCTACAACTCAAAGGTTGTAGGAAAATCTTCTCATTCTTCTAACCTAAATTAGGAGAGTGTTCATATTTCTTTGAATATCAAATGTTCAAAGAACATTCAAGAATTTGCAACTCACAAGTTGCATTTTCCTCCTTTTCATCCCTCCAACCCAAGTTGGAAGTATGACCCCCCCCCCCCCCCCCCCCCCCCCCCCCCCACCCCTCCTCCTCTTTGAATACCTAAAGGTTCAAAGAAATTCATGGCGGTTTGTAATCTAAATATACATGTCACCTTCTGGTATTTTCTCAACACAATTGGGTAGATAATCATCATTTCTTTGAACGTCAAATGTTCAAAGAACTTCCTCCAAGTTGCATCTTCTTTCTTATTTCCTATAGGCCAGGATTTTAGGAAACCCACCAAATCCTCCTTCATTTGCATAGCACCGAATATGGCAAATGAATGATTTTCTTTGAACATCAATTGTTCAAAGATACTTATGAATTTGCAACTCATAAGCTGCATTTTCTCGTCCTCTCATCTCTCCAACCCAAGTTGGATGGAAGAATTCCCCTCTTTGAATAATCAAAAGTTCAAAGACTCTTCTCTAGTTTACACATCTATATTGCATATTGTTTCTCATATTTACCTAATCAAACTAGATAGATAATCACCTCTCTTTGAAGAAAAAAATTCAATGATTCATTCTTAGTTTGAATACTTCCAAGTTGCATGCTACACATCTCTCTCTTACAACTCAAGAGTTTTAGGAAATCCACTCATTTACTTAACCCAAATTCGGTAAATGAACACCTCTTGAATACCCAAAAATTCAAGGGAAACTCCTTGTGATTTGTAGCCCAAACCTACACATCACCCTCCTATGTTTGCTTACCTACACTTAGCAAACTAATCCCTCATCATTGACAACAAAACTTAATGATTTATCATGTCATTTGCTTAGCCTAAACTTGGCAAATGCATCCCCCTTTTTGAATACAAAAATTCAAGGAGACATTCTCTTGATTTGTAGTCTCAAAGCTACAAGTCTTTCTTTACTTCTATAGGCTCCAAAAGCCTTAGAAGACTTCAACCTTAGCCCAAAAATCATAGGTATTCTCTCTTTCTCCTATAACCTCCAAGTTGTAGGAGATTTCTTTCTCTTTAGCTCCAAAAGCTAAGCAGAATCCTCCAACATCTAGCCTAAAAGTTACATGTTGGACATCTCTCTGCTTAAACCCAAACTCTAAGTAACATTTTCATTTAATCAAAATAATGATCTCTCCTTATAACTGTTGGAGAAATTTGTTATCCACAACTGATTGCTTATTTTCTGATCGAATACGGCATATAAAATGATATATTATTCTGAAGGTCAAAAATATCATTTTCCTATTGTTTAAGTTGATCATTTTCATTTAGAGTGTTGGGGCTTACATTCTAACAACATATGTTGGAGAAAATACCCAGAAGGTAAGAACTTATGAAGTGATTGAAATCAACATCTGCCTTGGACCCTAAAACTAAGTTGAGGACTATTGAGTGGTATTGCCTCGAATCTAAGTCTAACAGAATGCAAGAGAGTTACAAACTACATTTCACATGAGGCATAGCTAACCGACCTCTGAGACAAGGATAACTGCCAACCCTCTGCATCTATAAAAAACTCACTAGTGCCACTTGTATGACCATACTCTGCTGAAGGTGCAGAAGCTTTAGTTATTGATGTTGCTTTCTGCCCTTTGGTAGGAATCACTTCCACATGAATAACCTTAGTAAACCCTGTGATGGGTTTGCTAAATATACTTTAGAAAGAGTCATCCTACTAGATTTATACTTCTTTTCAACCTAATATTTAAAGACATAACAATCTTCTAAGACATGACCCAACATCTTATGATAAGGGCAATAGTTTGGCTCATTGCTCTTATCAATATCTGCGGGTCTTTTGGGTTTAGGGAGTTGAAAGTTGTCATCTTGAATTAATAACTTGAAAATTTTCTTTGTAGCATCTCTCTTGAAAGAATATTGTTGGTTATTCTTTTCTGTCAACCCCTAGGATCAGGTTTTTGGTTGTCTTTTCCGTATATTTCTTGGGTTGCTGCTCTGTAATCTTCCTAGGCTGCTGCTGCTTAGTAATCTAAATCTGCTTCCCATTCTGAAAGGATAATGCTGACACACTGCCTTTTCTTTCAACTGTTTTCTATTTAAATTTTTTTCACCACTATTGTTATCTTTGAGGAATGACAACTGAGCTATCTCAGACTGAAGGCTAGATGTCTTACTAAGCAGCTTTTTAAAAGTCCTAATAGTAAACCCCTTAATGATGAGTGCTATTGGACTATGAATGCTCCTTAGTAAGATCTCTATGGCATGTTGTTTTTGGAGTTGTGGTTCACACTTAGCTAAGATTTCTCCACCTAAGCATGTAATCCACCAACCCCTCATTGGATTTCTGTTTCTCAACTACAATGTACCCCACTATAATGTGATGTTGGGCTCCTGCAAATCTTTTTATAAATAAAGACTCCAATTCTGTAAAAGTCTTTACCGAGCCATTTGATAAATCAGCATACCAGTCAAATGCTACACTTGAGAGGCTACTCACAAACTATCTGAAGAGAACAGCATCATTACCACTCACATTACTAAACCCAGCTCTAAAATGTGCCAAATGCTGATGTGGGTTTCTCACTCCATCAAATAGTTAATGGAAGGGGTAACAAATCCTTTAAGATATTGGACCAGATCAAACTTCTCACAATAAGGTCTGCCTCTTTGAATAGAGTGACCTCCTTTACTGTGGGCCATAGCCTCCTTAATTTACTGATTGATATAATCCTTTAAATCTTCCTTTGAATGTTGGAGGTTTACTGACCCAGGTTCATTTTTCTCCTGTTTGCTTATGTCCTCATCAATCTGCACTAACTCATTGGCATTTTTTGTACTGGTAGAAGGTTTATCTGCTGTGTTTGGGGCCTTTTGGGGACCCAAAAGCTGAGTTGTAAGGGCTATCATGGCAGAAGCCATCTCATCTAATCTCGTTGTCATATCACTGAGTTGAGCATCCTTGACCTTCAATTACTAAAGTAGAGCACGGATTTGGAGATTTTCGCTCTCTTCTCCCACTTCCAACAACTCATCTGTACGAGGGTCTCCTAAAAGAGAGAATCATCTTCTGCTATATTGGAGAACATAGATATCCTTCTCATCCATGTGATCATGCTCATCAGGGTTGAAATTCTCAATAAATTTTCTATGTTTTTCTTTCTCCTTTTCTCTCCTTTAATCCTCATCAATTTTCTTGATGTTATTTTTCAAATATTCCATCATTTCCTCAATGGTTTTGCCTATTGAGGGGTTGACATGAGAAGTATGATACTCTTCATAATTATTAGCCTCTATGGGTGTTTTTCCTTTATCCTTGGGATCAACATGATTAGGAGAGGAAGAGTGTACCGCAGATGGAGCTGCCAGCTTGGGTCTCCATTATTTCTTCACCCCAGATGAGGAGGTATGGGATTTTTTATGTCCCATATTTATTTCATCCAAAGGTGGAGTTTGAATGCAACGCATAAAGCGCAGCTCATCATGAGGGGTATGAGGTCTGTCTTCTTTTGAGGACCTCCTAAACCTATTGGGTACATCGGATCTGCTAGAGCTCAAAAGGGAAGTTCGAGGGACCACTCAGTGATCATGATAATCAACCTTTGGTGTTTTACATACCTCAGGTGGGGCTGTTGAACTATTAACAAGAATAATATGCTTACTAATTGACCTTTCCTGGCGGAGTTTAGAATTATACCCATCCACTAAAGCTGACACAGCCTGCTGTCGAGAAAATTTACGTCTGTCCTTCCAGGATGGCTGAATAACCAGCTTGTTATCCTTAGGATCTCTGTCCTCCCTCAGAAGCAATTTAGCAAAATCCTTGGTGATTGTATTTTTTATAGACTTGATCATCGCCTCCTTTGTTATATGGAGGTGATCAGCTACCCTTTGAAAAATTCTTCTTATATCTTTCTCCCACTTCCTTATCCTCTCCTCAGGGGTGCTTTTGGAAGTCTGAACTAAAGGCTTAGGGGGTGATGCAGCTATCTTTCTCACATCCTCCTCACTCCTAGATACAACAAGAGAGTAAAATCTACTATGCTCAGTAAATGGAGAGAGATTTATCATCTCAGCCTCCAACTTAGCTTGCTCCTCTTTCCCCATCCTCTTCCTAAATCTCCCATTTTTGTCTCCTTTGATTTAGTCAGAACATAGATGTAATTAATCATAGGAGCTTTGCCTCTAGGGGGCATCCGTACCCCAAAATAAAAGAAACCCAATTCATCTAAATATTTAATGGCGAAAAATCTCTGTTTAAAATTCAAATTATAAATTTTATCATTGAGTCCATAAAAAAATAATATTTTTGACCTTCGAGACAATATATCATTTTTATGCTGTGCTTGATCACAAAATATGCAATCCATTGAGGATGATAAAATTTTTATAATAGATTTTCCGATGACTCCGCTTGGGAAGATACCTCTTTTCATTTAAACTAGTAGTTTTTAATTAGTCATATTAAATATTGGCTAAAGAATTTTTACAAAATCAAATTCTGTATTGTATGCCTCTCCTTGTGCAATTTTAGGTTGAGTGATGTCAATACAAGCAGTTACTTTCCCAAATGAACGTTCAAAATCATTTTAAAAAAAAGAGAGAAATGAAATTGGATTTTTCAAATCAACCATTTTCAAAAATACATATTTTCAAACTCTAATTTTCAAAAATCTCCCTCATATCACAATTGTGGTGGTTGTATAAATCTACAATCAAACAATGTCAAATGATGTGGGATTCCAAAATACATCAAATTCATTCACTATCCATTAAATTTGGGTCTCACTCTTTGGTTGTAGTGATTCAAGTCAGTGATAAGAAAACCCAAAAAAAGTGCAGTGATTGATTGATAGTATATTAATTAGATTTAAGAAAATACAACAGAAATGTTGATAAAAAGAATTTTGATTTTTCAGGAAATTTGTTAAAGTTAGTTGTTTGGAGATCTAGTAGATCAGAAATAGACAGTAGATTGATCTTCAAATTTAGGGATAACTTGCAGTTGTCTTTTGACCAGTCCCAATTTTCCCTAGGGATATGATTAAGTTTGGGCAAGATTTTGAGGATATGGAGGTTCTTTTCCAAGGTCTAACACCTTCTAAAGCAAAGGCCTTAGAAAATTAACCTTCATCTAAAAAGAAGGTTCTGAAAATTTACCTGCCTACTAGGGAGAGATCACCTACTCAGAGCAGTGGGAAGAGGATGGCTAAGGTATCTCCAAAAGCCTTAGCCTCTCGACCTTCAATCTTTAATAGGTTGACCTTTCCTAAGGTCCTGAAATTTGATGTGAGAAGACATCTTTGACTCGACTCTTACCCATGCAGAAAAAGTTAGTTAAGACATAGCATAGGCCAGTTCAATCTTTAGTGGTTGTCCCAAATCATAAAGAGTCTGAGGGATTGTTTCAATCCAATCTGTATGAGGAAGGGGGCAGTTCCACCTATGTCCTAACTAAATCTCAAAGGAGAAACAAAAATAGGAGATTTAGGAAGATGATGGAGAAAGATGAGCAGGCTGAGCTAGAGGCTAAGATGATGAATCTCTCTCAATTTGTTGAGGGTAGTAGATTTTACCCTCTCGCTGTATCTAGGCGTGAAGAGGATATTACAAAGATAGTTGCATCACTCCCTAGACATTTAGTTTGCACTTCCAAAAGCACCCCTAATGAGAGGACAAGGTAATGGGAGAAGGATATAAGGAGAATTTTTCAGAAGGTAGTTGATCAAATCTATACAACGAAGAAGGAGGTGATCAAGTTTATGAAAAATACAATCAACAAAGATTTCTCTGAATTGCTTCTGAGGGAGGATAGAGATCCTGAGGAAAGCAAGCTAGTTATTCAGCCATCCCAAAAGGACAGATGCAGATTATTCCGGCAGCCAATTGTGTCACCACTAGTAGATGGTTATGACTCTAGACCCTATCAGGAAAGGTCAGTTAGTGAGCAGTTTGTGTTAGCTAACAATTCAGCAGCCCACATGAGGTCCATGGCAGACTAAAGATTGATTATCATGATCGCCAAGTGGTCCCTCGGACTTCTCTTTCGAGCTCTAGCAAATCTGATGTACCCAATAGGTTTAGAAGGTCTTTAAAAGAAGATAGACCTTCTATCCCTTGTGATGAGCTATGCTCTGGGGGTCGCATTCAAGACTCCACCTTTGGTTGGCTGAGCTAAATATGAGACATCAAAAATTTCATATCTTCTCATTTAGGGTGAAGAAAGAAAGGAGACCCAAGGTGATAGCTTCATCTGTGGTACACTCTTCCCCTCCTAGTCATGTTGATCCCAAGGATAAAGAGAAAGCACCCATGAATGCTAATAATTATGAAGAGTATTATCCCTCTCATGTCAATCCCTCAATAGGAAAAATCATTGAGGAAATGAGGGAATATTTGAAAGATAGTCATAGGAAAACTTATGAGGGTGAAAGGAGAGAAAAGGAGAAAGAGAAACATAGAAAATTGATTGAGGATTTCAACCATGATGAGGATGATCTTATGTATGAGGAGATTATCTATGTTCTCCAATATAGTAGAAGATGATCCTCTCTTCCAGTAGACCCTTGTATAGATGAGTTGTTGGAACTGAAAGTGAAAGAAGAAGGGAGTGAAAATATTCAAATCTGTGCACTACTTCAGTAATTGAAGGTCAAGATGCTAAGCTCAGTGATATGGCAAAGAGATTAAATGAGATGGCTTCTATCATGATAGCCTTTAGTACTTAGATTTTGGGTCCCCAAAAGGCCCAAACACAATAGATAAACTTTCTACTATTGCAGAAAGGGCCACGGAGGTAGTGCAGATTGATGAGAACATAGGCAGTTAGGAGAAAATGAGCTTGGGTCAGTAAATCTCCAACCTTCGAAGGAAGACTTGAAGGATTATATTAGTCAGCAGATTAAGGAGTCTATAGCCCACAATAAATGAGCTCACTCTATTCAAGTTGCAAACTTTATTATGAGGAGTTTGATCTTGTCTAGTATCCTAAAGGATTTGTTTCTGTTCCTTTAAGCTATTTGATGGAGTGGGAAACCCATGTCAGCATTTAGCTCATTTCAGAACTAGGTGTTGTAATATGGGTTGGTAGTAATGCTCTTCTCTTCAGACAATTTGTCAATAGCCTCTTAGGTGTAGCATTTAACTGGTATGCCAAGTTACCAAATGACTATGTAAAGACCTTTGCAAAATTGGAGTCTTTGTTTATAAAAAGATTAGTAGGAGCCTAGCACCACATCATAGGGGGGGACCTTGTAGTGGAAAAATAGAGATCCAATAAGAGGTTCGTGGTTTACATTCTTGGTGGACTACATTCTTAGGTGAAGAAATCTTAGCCTAAAGTGTGAACCACAACTCTAAGAATAACATGTCATAGAGATTTTACTTAGGAATATTTATGGCCCGATATCAGTCATTCTTAAGTGGTTCACTCTTAGGATTTTTGAAAAGTTACTTAGTAAAGCATTTAGTCTATAGTCTGAAGCAGCTCAGTAATCCTTTCTTAAAGATAACAATAGTAATGACCAGGCCAAGAAATTCAAACAAAAAATAATTGAAAGAAAATTCAGTGTCAGCATTATCCTTTCTGAAGGGGAAGCAGATTCAGATTATTGAGCACCAGCTGTCAAGAACGATTACAGAGCAGCAACCTATAAAGGATAAGGAGAAAGTAGTCAAAAAGCTTGATCCTAGGGGATTGACATAAAAGATCAACTAATAATATTCTTTTATGAGAGATATTGCAAAGAAGATCTTTAAGTACCTAGTTCAAGATGATAACTTCTAACTCCCTAAACCCATGAACCAACAGATGTTGATAAGAGAAATGAACCAAATTATTGTCCTTATCATAGGATGTTGGGTCATGTTCTAGAAATTACTATGTCTTTAAAGATTGGGTTGAAAAAGAGTATAAGTTTAATAGGATGAGTCTTCCTGATGCATATTTAGCAAATCCATCATAGGGGTCTGCTAAGATTATCCATGTGGAAATAATCCCTACTAAAGGGCAGAAAGCAGAGTCAGCTATTGCAGCTTCTTCACCTTCAGTAGTGTGATTAGAAAAATGGTAGTGTTGATTTATTCAGATGCAGAGGGTTGACAGTTATCTTTGTCTAAATCTTCCCTTAAAATTTTAAAAAAATTACCCAAATCCCTATTGAAGTTTCTAAAAGGAACTCAAATGCCCATTAAAATGTCTCTTTTTGTGTTCCTTCAAGTTACTCAATGGAGAAAAATGATCCTTCACCCTTGAAACTTCACAAAAAGAGTGTTTCAATGGTTAGGAAAAAAAAAGAGAGAATCAACCTCTAAAATCAAACAGGTTATCCCTTAAAATGGCAAGGGAAACTCCCCAAAGCCTATCATTCTCTCTGATTTCATGTATGTTCGAAGGAGTTTTAATGAAATGAATGATCATTTCATTATGTTTAAAGACTCTTCTCCAGTTTGCAACATCTAAATTGCATGTTGTTTCTCATATTTACTAACCAAACTTGGTAGATAATCACCTCTCATTGAAGAAAAAAAATTCAATGATTCATTATTAGTTTGCATACCTCCAAGTTGCATGCTACACATCTCTCTCTTACAACTAAAAGTTGTAGAAATCCTCTCATTTACTTAACCCAAAGTAGGTAAATGAACATCTTCTCTTGAATACCCAAAAATTCAAGTGAAACTCCTTGTGATTTGTAGCCCAAACCTACAGTTGACCCCTACACATGAAAACACAAAAAGAGGTGAAAATGGCGATTTAAGCAACGTGACGCATCACTTGAAAGGTTAAACGACCTCTGATTGTCAAACGGACTGTGTCGTTGCAATCAGGACATTGAATTCGACTAAGAGGGGACCCCTCGCAGTCAAATATGATGAAATCGGTCAAAATGGACCACTGACACCCTAAATTGATGCGCGACGTTGCCCAAAAGACGTCTGATCATAAAATGGACTTCGTCGTTGTGTTTGGAATATCGTCGATACCCAAATATCACTATCAATTTGATCAATTAAAGTCACACAAAGAATTCGGGGCAGATCTCGAGGCAATGGCGTGCAAATTAAGGAAATTGATGCACGACGTCACTCATATGACCTCCGATTACAAAACGGACTTCGCCGTTGCGCCTGGAACGTCAAGAATACCTAAAGTGGTTTGTATTTTTGTCCAATTAAAATCGCGCTGCAAAATTGGCTCGCATTTCAAGGCGAAAGGTGTGGGTTTCGATAAAATGCACTTAAATCGATGCACTGACGCATGAATTTTATGACAGGAAATTTTTAGTTCATCTCATTATAATAATACTATCATTGTTACTATGATAATATTATTATAATTATTTTAAAATAAAAAAATCAGAATTTAAGATTTTAACTCAAATCAAATCTATTGCCTCGGATGCGTCGAAATCTCTGATGAAATCTCGTAAATCCTGCTGAATGCCTGTGCTGACGACGGCCGTTTCACGCAAATGTTGCGAATAACCTTGATCGCCCTCTAGCCTTGGCCGTTAAAACGTAGAGACAAACGGGACCTCAGCTCGGTTTGACACTTTAACTTCCGTCACTATGCTACTCGTAAGCTCTCGGCCATAACCTCCATTTTCGATCCAGGCCTTGAATCCCCACTCAATCCACGATCTCCACAATAGCCTTCATTCTCCCACTCCCTTCCGCCTCTATTGCGCATTGTCTGCTGCCACCTTCCTGTATCGAACCAAACAGCCTGGTCGGATCTCCCTCTCACCCACAAACTCTAGTCCAGGCCGCTCTTTCCTGCTCTCTACAAGCTGCTTCCCCTCCTCTTAAACTGACACCTGCACGTGAAGGTTCCCTCCTATAGTCCTCTTTTCATGAGCTCTAACAGCCACTCTTCCCCGCTATCCCATGTGAAAGCTGCTGCTTATATCAAGCTGTACCAAAGCAGCCTTATTCTACCTACCACCTTCAGCCCATCAGCTTCACAACCCAATATCCCCCTTTCTTAACTCTTCCAACCTACAATCCACTTTTAATAGCCCAACCCATTGCTTCAGTCAACTCCTAACAGCCCAACCCACTGCTTCATTCCACTTCCAAAGCTCAACAATCCACTTCATTCTCCATATTCACTAACACAAGTCCAACACTTGTTTCCCCACTTCTCCATTTACACTCTCGAAACAGCCACACAACTCATTAGTCCACAATAATCAGCCCACTCTATAGTTACCACCCAACCTTCCCATCCAAAGCCCAAGCAGTAATATTCTCTATTCATTTTTATTGTTAGTATCAATTATTAATGTTAATTAACGTAAGTAGTACTACTAGTATTCCTATTATTTAATATTGTTAATTATTCATATTAGTACTATTGATCTTAGATGTACATATATGTATGTATGTACGCATATATATATATATATATATATATAAAGAATTAAAAAAAAGGAAAATAGGAGGGAAATTCAAAAAAAGAGGGATGAGAAAACGCAAAAAAAAGAGAAGAGAAGAATATTTTTGTACATTCTCGTCGCCATCATCGTCCCGCTTCACCAAGGTATAACATTTCTAACTCAAAATCCCGCGTTCGGCGTTCGCAGCGCCACGGAATATCACTCATACATGTTTTTCTCTAGTGTGGTGGGAGAGAATCCGGTATGACGCTTACGGTGAGGCGGATACGTCCTGTACACACTCTTTTCTCGAATGTGGTGGGGATAACCTTAAGTACCTGTAGATGACTCAGTGCCTACGAGGAAACAATTGTGCATTTCAAACAGGTACCCCGAAAGCCTATACACGCCTTTCTCTAGCGTGGTGAGATTGAAGATTTATGGCCGCAATGTCATCCAACACCTACCATAGATGCTTTTCTCTAACATAAAGGGAAGGCCCAACTCCTAAAATTTCTCATAAATGGGGGAGACGCTTGGAGGTTGCCGGAATTCAGAATGAAGTGTGCAAGACTTATAACAGGGGATCTGAATATAAGTCAAACGACGACAAATTGAACTTGAACTTGAATCAAGATGACAACAAATTGAAGCTGGATTACCCTTGCAGTCTCTAACCATTCAATGTCAAGCAAATGCATTTATCCCCTGCAAGTAGAAGGGACAAATATACATTGAATGACAACTTACTAGCTAACATGTGTACAAAGAATCTGGTTATGAATGTAGCGCCAGTTGGCAGTTGATGTCAATATACAGATGAATATACAACATTGCTTACAATCAATAGCGGTTAGCTGATAAACGAGCACATTGAGCCAATGGTGACTAATGACAGCGAATGCAATAGCTTGCCAACTGACGAGCATGAAGAAACAATGATGAATATAACATAACTGGTAGCCCACATTGACATGCAAGGGGACATACAGAACTTGCTTGCAGAGTGTTAATGCCACCTTCTGTCATGCACAAGTAGCATGCAACTAATGTCAAGGTGTTCATACAACCAACAACGACCAAGCCCTCAACGAATATATTGATATCCCACAAGCAGAGGCGAAGGATTTGCAACAATTACAAGAACCTATGAACCACTGTAGAAGACCCGTCACGATACAATGTATTATATTCAAGCAAATACAGAGGAGTTGTAGTAAATACAAATGCTTATAAGCAGCATTACAATATCCATATTCAATGCCACTTGCCTACTTGTGATGGTAGAAGACTCGCGATGCATACAATGGTCCCGCTTACAAGCAGCTACGTACTATAGGAGGTTCATCATATACACAGTAGTCCACCTACGAGCTAGGCTGATGATTATTGCATATTCATTGATGACCTACAAGCAAATTTAATAGATCTTGTAGTGCATAATAGCTCACTCGCAAGAAGCAGCGGGCGACCCATAATGCAACGCTACTATTCACCTATAAGTAAAAGCAGGGAATCAGTAGTAGAAATTGTGGGCCACTGGTAAACTGAAGCAGTACTTTTGCAATACTAGACTATCACACCAGATAAATCAGCTTACTTGTAAGCGACAGATGATGAATGAGCCAAACTGCAATTTTCAATGCGCGACAGATGAAATTCAACGCATTGCTACACCACGCCACCGGATCCGCAACACTCGTACAAGTTGACAGAAGGCGTCCATAAGCTGCTACGCCATGCCTCCGGATCCACAACACTCGTACAGGCAGATAGAAGGCGTCTATAAGCCGCTATGCCATGCCACTGGATCCATAATATTCATACAAGCGGACAAAAGACGTTTATGGGTTTCTACATAGAGCGTTATGCACACCTAAATGCTAATCATTCGCACAACTAATCAGGGTCAAATATTTTAAAATGCTCTCACACATGCATTATAACATCTATATACACAAAAACAAAAGTGTACATGCAAGCACATCAACAGACGAATGAAAGTATAAATATACATGCAAGTATGCAAACATAATACAAGAAAATATATATGTAATCGTATACCCGCATGGGCCCTAGCGAGCGTGCTGTATTTACACACATTACATCTAAGAATGCTGCACGGGTCATCAAATGAACTTAAGTTCAAGCTTGATCCTTCTATGTGGGTAGATAAGAGCCGACACTGCTCGAACTATCAAACAAATATACGGTCGTGACGCCAACCTGGATATTTATTTTATACATTCATATTAGGCCTTCAAGATCTATAACAAGAAAATCTGCTAGTAAAGGTACAAAGCCTACTATGAACCCGATCCTCTGTTAGTAATTAGACAGAGTCGACAAGGTTCAACAGATAATTACAAAAATGCCCCCTAAATACCCGCATAGGCCCCAGCAAGTGTGTTACAGGTATACACATGCGCCTGAGGATGCTACGTGGGTCAAATGATAAATCCAAGTTTGAGCATGATCCCTCTATGTGAGTAGATAGAAGTTGACATGGCTCAAACTATCAAATAAATATACGATTACGATGTCGACCGAGATATTTATTTTAATACGTTCATATTAGGCCTTCAAGGCCAATAATTAGAAAATTTCACTAATAAAAGTATACAACTAATAATGAACCTGATCTTTTGTCAACAGGTAGATAGAGTCGACAAGGTTCAACAGATAAAATAAAAATTACCCATAATTACCCTGATGATGGCCATGTTGAAGGTAAATTTCAACCGGAGGGGTTAATTCCAAGTATTCAAATGCCTTCCCAAATTCCCACATGCCCACAAAAATTCAAAAATTCCAAAAATCATCCAAGATCAAAATATTTAAAATTGAAATAAATCATCAAAATACTTAAAGCAAAAAATTCATTCACCCTCCG
Source organism: Dendrobium chrysotoxum (assembly GCA_019925795.1). Lineage (NCBI taxonomy): Eukaryota > Viridiplantae > Streptophyta > Magnoliopsida > Asparagales > Orchidaceae > Dendrobium > Dendrobium chrysotoxum. The sequence goes on along the minus strand of JAGFBR010000801.1, from coordinate 372,792 downwards.
CAACAGTTTGCCGAGGTGGACAAATTTAAATATCACTTCAGCTTATAAAGTGCTAACGTCTGATCAAGAATATCAGTAGGATTCATTCTCAATCCATCTCTTACTAGTAAGGATGTCACATTGGTCCTCTAATCGGTGGTTTTGCTAGATGGCTCCATAAAGAACCTGTGACTTGGCTGGATGGCTATGCGTGGTTAACAATTATGACCGCGACCCTCTGATCTTGTGGATTGGTCCAACGACTCCACTGTATTATAGTCACGGTCATAGCCCGTATGTCCCCTAATGGAAAATCCTTGAGATATGAATCAATATGATATAATTGATAGGGCACAAAGCCCTCTGTTAGCTATGGTGGATTCAAATTTATCCCTTTAGACAAATATTCACCCTAGGTCTACAAATATTTATCCCATAGCTGTCAAAAAGGATCTTTCTGTCAAGTTAGATCGATTACCTCCTCTGACTAAATAGACTAGGGACCATGATGACCAGGGATGATGGAACCATAGGATCTTGATCAAGTTCATCATCAACCCCCCCCCCCCCCCCCCCCCACTATTCGCTTTAAGTGTAAGATAGTGAAATTTCTAGTTTTAAATATCAAATCTCAAAAATTAAACCTATGCTGCTACTATAAACTAGATATTGCATCTTTACATATCTGTTTGACGACTAGCTTTAATCAAAAGTTCTCTCTCGTTATTGGAGAGATAATTAACTATAGGGGCTTGCGCCTATAGGAAACTAGAACTCTGACCATAAAGTTCTCATAAAATGAGGGTGAACTCTCTAAGTAGTGTCTTATTTCCAACCCAATTTGCCTTCTTAAAATTTATCTCGGAATTTTATTTGTTAATACTCTCCTAAAAGAGGGGAGGTTTGGGCGCGAATTTTTGGAGCCCACACCTACACATCACCCTCCTATTGCTTACATACACTTAGCAAACTAATCCCTCATCATTAACAACAAAATTCAATGATTTATCATGTCATTTTCTTAGCCTAAACTTAGCAAATGCATCCCCCTCTTTGAATACAAAAAAATTAAGAAGACATCCTTTTGATTTGTAGTCTCAAAGCTACAAGTCTTCCTTTACTTCTATAGGCTCTAAAAGCCTTAGAAGACTTCAACCTTTTAGCCCAAAAGTCATAAGTTTTCTCTCTTTTTTTTATAACCTCTAAGTTGTAGGAGATTTCTTTCTCTTTAGCTCCAAAAGCTAAGGAGAATCCTCCAGTATCTAACCCAAGCTACATGTTGGACATCTCTCTGCTTAGACCCAAACTCTAAGTAACATTTTCATTTAATTAAAATAATGATCTCTTATGATATTTAAAATACATAACTTTTAAATGTCCCTTAAGAGTTTTCTATCCGTTGAAGTTCATCTTATCAAATTATGTGAACTTTACAAAGTCCTAAGTATAGCCCTTAGACATGTTCACCTTACACTATTAGGTAAATATTCATCTCTTATCCAAACACTAAGATAACTCTAAAAAATCCTTAGAAATCTCTTAGATTTTATTTAATATAACAATCCATCATCCCACCCCTAAAGGTGGGATGCTTGTATCATTATATCATAGAACTCCATAAGTAGTAGGTTTGCCTCAAAGCAAGCAGTGGCTGCTTTATGGTTTCTTCATAACCCTCCTAAATATGAAACATCTAAAGTCAAATAAAATCTTTAAGTCACAAACAACTTAAAGTGAATTCATCCTTGGATTAAGATTAAGCATCTCTAATCCTCAATAAAACAAAGACACTTTCATAGTGTAACATGCCACAAAAGTCACACACACTTAGGTGCACCACCCCTAGGCATGCTAGGATTATATATATATATATATATATATATATATATATATATATATATATATATATATATATATATATGTGGCCATGTCCAAAAGGGAGGCGTAATAAATTATAAATAAAAAATGTTTCCTAACAGGTGCTGCTTAAAACTCTCCCAAAGAGGCATGACCAATACAGTAGAAGCAGGGGCAACTCAGCTTACCAAAGTTAAAGCTCAATGTTCACTTAAAAGTTAAAGCTTGATAACCCTCACAAGTAGAGTCTGTAAATAAAATTTGATTGGATTGTATAATATGAAAGTTCGATAGGGATGTTAAGCCCTGTTGAACTAGTCCCGAGGCTAACCAAGAGGGGGGTGAATTGGTTATTTAAAAATTCGAGAGCAACAGCAAAAATCTTTTCTATGATATGCAGCGGAAACAAGTAAATACTCAAACGAAAAGATTAAACACAAATTTCACCCAAGCAGATAATCACAGAAAAACTAAAGTGCAGAAAGTAATCAGAAAGAACACACCAGAATTTTATAGTGGTTCAGTCAACTTGACCTACGTCCACTCCCTGGAGCCTCCCCTCCGAGTATTGCACTAACTCAAAGTCTCTCCTTTTGCTCCCACAGCAAGGCGGAGAAGCCTGTACAAAAACCTTCTTTCCACCGACACGGTGAGGCAGAGAACCGAACCTCCTTTTGCTTCCTCCTGAAGCAGGCAGAGAACCTCGGACTCCTTTCGCTTCCTCCTGAAGCGGGCAGAGAACCCCGGATCTTCTTGCGAACGATCCTCTCACAAAGAACACCAACACGACGAAAGACGACGAGCGGAGAAGACGACTCTGATCCTTGCTTGGAGCAACCTTCATGAACCCCTCACGAACTCCCCCTCACAAGATCCTCTCTCTCTCCCAAACTCTCTCTCTCTAGGGTTTCTCTGGAAAGGAAAGTGGCAAAAGATTTTTCTTGTTGAAAGAAAAAGATCTTTTATAGGAGGGCTCAAAATTTGCCCTAAATCTCAACTGGTCGGCCTAGGTCGTCCAGGACGATCGATAGATCGTCCTGTACGATCAGTTCAAAATCAGTTGTTTCAGCCTGGACGATCTGACTCTTCTGGACGATCAGTGGAAGAAGTTGTTTATATCGTCCCATACGATTTTGCGATCGTCCGGGACAATTAGTGTAAATTCAGAAATTTCATCCAGAAGACCGCTTTGGTCGTCCAGAGAAATTGGCGCTAGACGACCCAAAAATGACTTGATCGTCCAGGATGATACGTATATCGTCTTGTACGATTAGTTCAAAAAGTGCCCAAATCGTCCTGAGCACCGCTCTAGATGTACAGCTAAAACACACTAGACGATCATCATCGTCCAGGACGATCTTGCGATCGTCCAGGACGATATGATCGTATCAATCAAATGTTAATTGCTTTCCTTAATTATCAGACTAATTTAGACATTATTGTACAGTATCGTCCAGGACGATACACGTATCGTTCGGGACGATCAGACCAAATATCTTAAAATAAAAACTTGTCTAACTTGATCTGGCGGCTGAGAATTTCTGATTTGAGCATATCGTCCCGTACGATGTCGGGATCGTTCAGGACGATCTGCTTAATCAGACAGACTTAACTTGGTCATCCTAATTAGGATTTCTGTTTTTACTTGATCGTCCAGGACGATGTGAATATCGTCCAGGACGATCTGAACAAAAAATTAAACATAAACTCTAATTCACTCAAGCTCTCCCCCTGAGTGTGTGTGTGCAAGGTTACTTAGCTAGGGGATCAGTTACATTACAATTGACTCAAGAAAAGGAAAATAGTACACTTAGACACACTTGGACCCGATCTTGAGTTGGCTTGAGTTGCTCGTGATCTTTTGTGCCTGAAACGGGTTAGCCAAGCAAAACACAATAGAAACATGTTTGTCATCATCAAAATCAGATTTGCAACATAATAGAAGGCAACTTAGCTGTCAAATTTGATTATACTAACTGGAACATTATTTACATTTTTGCCTTGGTTGATTTATATATAAAAGCATGTGTTGATAATTTACCTTATTCTGTAATAGAAAAGTATATTTTTTCTAGGTTTCTTCTTTGCTTTTGCTTGGGGGTGGCCTGGACTTTTGATTCGGTAGGCTTTTAGGACAAAATAAGTTTTCTACCTATTAAAATATAACCAACTTGAAGTCAATCTTAGGCTTCATATTTTTTTAAATATAAGAAAAATTGTATGGCTCCCTTAAAGGAGTTGAGTTTTCTAAAATTGATATGATCATGCATAGCCCAATATGTCACATATAGAAAGCCTCACTTAAGGACTAGATAACCAAAATTTTGCATTTATGAGTCAGCAATCTGCATATTCTTCATGGTCAAGCGTCTTGCCCTCAAAGCCAAGTTGTAAGTCCTATCTTCTAAACAAAATAGCCTTTCCTACTCTTCATATGTATTGAGACCGGATTTTATGATTTTAAAAGTGTTTAGGTCGGTTAGCTGGTAACTCTTTTCAGGCAAAGCAATAAATCTAGAAGTCGGGCTGGCTATATCTCAGATGATGTGTAGGTTATAAGTCTTTTTGCACTATGTTAGACTAAAGTTCGATGCACTATCTCTCAGTAGTCCTCATCTTAGTCCTAGGGTCCGAGGAAGATGTTGATTTCAATCACTTCATACGCCCTCACCTTTCTAGCATTTCCTCCAAAACGTGTTGTTGGAATATAAGTCCCAACATTCTAAATTATAATGATCAACCTAAACAAAATTTTATTCTAAAATATAAAGCTCAATATAGGATAGTTTGAGTACCTCTAAGTTTCCCTCGAAATCAAGTACTTTTACACTTCATTCCTTTGACTTCCATTCTAAATCAGATTAAAGTTTGATCTCCCCTCCCTCTTTGAAATTCTTGAAGACCTAATCTTTAAATTTAAAGAATTTCATGATTTTAAAATGAAGAATTTGTAGCCAGTATTTTGATAATTTTCAAAAGAAAGTAAACAACTAGTTTAATCAAAACTTTTCTCAAATAATAAATATTTGAGATATAATTAATCATTGGGGCTTACCTTTATGGGGCATCCGTACCCCAGAATAAAAATAAACCTCATTCAACAAATTATTAAATGAAAGAAAATCTCTATTTAGAATTCAAATTGTAAATTGTCATTTATTCCATAAGGCGATGTGAACAAGATGAGGAAGGCAAAAGACTGACAGGGAGAGCAGGAGAACCAAATGCAAACTTGCATGGTTGAGTGTGATTTCTTTAAGGGCAAGATTGAAAATTGGTTGATTGGGCAATGTTCAAATGCATGGAAAATAGAGGGTATGGGTATCTTCAAATCCCCCGAAATTTTATTTATTTATTTTACTTCAAACAACAAAATTTGAAATATCGGAAAATTGAATTCGACGCACTCGAATCAGACCAAACAACCCGTTAAACAATTGATTGAATTTACATAAGCATGCCAGGTTCTTATCATTTGTGAAGCATAAACATGTTAATTTTATTATTCATTTATCCTTCTGGAAATAATGAATTGAATTCCGTTCCATCTTTTTCAGGCAACAGGGGGGTATTTTAGTTGCAGGTCCCGGAACCAGTAATATCTCTTACCTTCATAAGGTTTTTTTTTTTTTCACTACTTGATTCAAATTAGTAATTTTGAAGCTCCACATTCTGTCTTTATCTCAAGAATTAAAACTCTTCTATCACATTTAAAAGCATCTCTTGATCTTAACTCATTTAAGCAATCTCTCTAATTTTTCACTTAGGGGTTGTTAGTTTTAAATAAAATAAGTATGAAGTATTACAAATGCAGGGATTTTAAAAATATTAGTATTTGATTTGAAGTAAAAAATATCATATAAAATTTGAAGTATTTCGAATTTATTGGCAAGTTTAATTTTGATTTATTTGAAAATCATTAGATTTGACCAAGTTTAAAATACACTGTAAATTATTCGTCATTGCCGCTCATCGCCACGATAGCCATCGGCCGTCCTCGCTTGCTGCCGGCGGCCATCACTTTCATTGGGCTTTACATTGCATTGATTTTACTTAAAGGCAAAAAAAATTATCTGCATTTATTTTATGTTCATCCAATTAATTTTAAAATATTTCAAATACATTGCATTCTGCAATTTCTTTCTCTGCATTCCTTTTTAAGCAAATCAAATGACTTCTTAAAAGGAAATTTTAGCCTATATGATAGCAAATTTATTAAAAATTTCCAACATGTCTCATGAACTGTTATTTTTATTATTATTATTATTTTTTGTGGTCATTTGTATTGAATGGTTTATGATGTTCTGATTGATTCTCTTATCAGGACAAAGAAGCTGGAGATGATCCTAATGTAGAAGATGTTCTGCAAGCATGCTGTTCATAATTAAGAATCTAATCTAACTTTACATCTATATATATATATATATAATCTGTGATATGAGAATATAAAATAAAATGAAAATTGGACCCTAAATTATTTGTATTCTTTCTGTATTTGTCTTCAGAAATGTAGCTGATGAATGGAAATTGGGGCATAAACAATTTTGCGGTCTGCAACGCAATTCTTGTATATAGGACTTATGATTTGAAAGTTTTTATCTCTTTGGAATGATGAGCTATTATTCACAAACTAAAGTGGCTGAGCTTTAATTAGCTCAACTGTTTTTTAGGTTCTTTTTTAAACTAGCATTTTTTTTTTGTTTACCTAGCGAAATACAACCATCATTGTAGCTTTTACTGTAAACTGATTGTGAAAACGTATAATTATGCTCTCTAAAGATTAGTAATGTTATTTGTTTGATTTATATAGGAGAAGATAGAAATTATTATTTTTTAGGCTACAAAAGGAAGTGATAACACTATGAATCTTAAACCCTGATATATATATATATATATATATATATATATATATATATATATGTGTGTGTGTGTGTAAATTTGAATGCTTTTAGATGTTATATTGCATATCAGGAATATTATTGAAATAATGATTGATTCCTGTTCATACTATAAGCTCTACTATAAAACTAAACCTTGAAACTTGAAATCATGATCAAACATGGATTCAGGCATCTTTGAGGATGATTTATTTAGATTTGTATTACTTTTTAGTCCTAAACTCTGAAGTTGTGAGCATGATTGATCATTTTTAAAGATATTTGAGATTATGATCGGTCATCTTAGAATTGTGCTTTGGAATAGACTTTGATCCTATCTGAATTATTTGAGACCATGATCGATCAAGTTTGCGTGTGATTAAATTCATGATCAAACCATGCTTCGTTCCTACATGAAGATATTTGAAACTATGATAATCTTCAATAATGTTGGGAATTATGATTAAATACTGTTTTGAAAAAGATTTGATCGTCTGAAGAATATTTAGAATTATTAGATTTATGTTTGATCGACTTTGAGTTGATTCAAGTCGTTTTGTTTTGTTTTGTTTTTTTTTTTTTTTGAAGAACAAATGCACTTAGCATTTTATTAAAAGCAACTTATTACAACCTACTCAGTAATTGAAACACAATCACATTCCTCCTTAACAAAGAAATAAAAGGAGGAATATTATTACAACTAATATCATAAAAAAATCAGAAAAAAGAGTATAGTTAGCATAAAAATCAGCTAACTTATTACAATTTCTATTCAAAAAATGAAATAACTTTTGATTAAAATCACTTAAGAAAGATAAATCATTCGGCTTTAAGATGTCCTCTTCAGGTCTTTCTTATTCAGCATACTTTGAAGATATTTGATAACATTGTAGCTATCAGCTTCTATAATGATACCTTTAGCTTCAAACATTCACTCTTGTAAAAATTTCCTCAAAGATAGAATAGATAACAATTCCAGTTGCGAAATATCCCAATGAAGATAGCAGAATCCAAAAGTAAACAAGAGTTTTCTTTTATGATCTCTAAACACTCTACCTATACTCGCTCTATTTAATCTCAACAAAGAAGCATCGATATTGACTTTAACCCATTCGGGAGGAGGAGGGTGCCAACAAGAATGAGACAACTGAGAAAGTTGATTTGCACCCCAGTATTCCGAAGTCAGATTAATTTGATAAGATGCAATAGCAAAATTGATTGAATTAGCAGCTATAAATGTCGAGCTATCATCTATACCACCGTGCTTGATCTTATTCCTGCTTTTCCAAGAAAAAAATAGCTAAACAATACAAATTTCCAATAAAAGGATTAGATGTTGCAAGCTTTCCAAGACCTTATTACATTCCTCAAGAGAAGAAAAAACTGGAACAACAAAGCCCTATTTATTGAGAAACATAATCACTTGAGAGAGCTTCATACAATTGACTGCAACGTGTTAAAATGCATAAAAGTAACAATGCATAAAAGTAACAATGCAGAAAAGTAAAAAACATAAGAAAATCATCCTTTTAAAAATTCTCTTGGAATTTTGAAAATCCTTTTTAATTAAAAAAACATAAGAAAATCATACAGTATGATTTATCTTCGTACAGTATGAATAGAGATAATGTTTTAATACTTTCTTCAACCACAGAAAAATAAAATGCATAAAAGTAACAATGCATAAAAGTAAAAAGTAAGAACAGAAAACACCAGAATTTATAGTGGTTCGGTAAAACACGACCTACATCCACTCTCTAGAGACTCCTTCTCTAGGTATTGCACTATACTCAAGTGACTCTTCTTTTGCCCCCACAGCAAGGCAGAGAAGCCTTTACAAACTCTCTTCCACCAACCCAGTGCGACAGAGAACCGTCGTCCTTTTTCACCCTCCTGGTGAAGGCAGAGAAACCACTCATCCTTTCACACCCTCCAGGTGTCGGTAGAGAACCAATCATCCTTTTTCACCCTCCAAGTGATGGAAGAGAACCGAAAACCTCTCGAACAATCCTCTTGCAAGAGCCTCCAAGGAGATTAGGAAGATGCTTGAAGTACAAATAATTAAATCCTCACTATTGGATGACCTTGTGAATCCCCTCACAATTTTCTCTTCAAAGATCTCTCAACACTTACTCCCAATCACTCTCCCTTTCACTCTCAAGAAGATTTTCCCAGAAGGATTTTTTCTTCAGTCAGTTTTAAGACCCTTAAGTACTTAGGACAAGAAAAATCATCCAAAAATTGAAAATTTCAAGTTTCATGTGTGCTGATCGTCCCGTACGATCGCACATCGTACTGTACGAATAGTTCAAATCACTGAACAATTCGTCCCATACGATCCCATACGAACCTAACTCAGAGCCATTCATACCTCAAAACCTTCTGTACGAACTCTATTTGGTACTGTATGAATAGTTCAAAAAATGAATGATTCATCCCGTACGATCGCATACGAACCTAACTCAGAGCCGTTCGTACCTCAAAATCTTCTGTACGAACTCTATTTCGTACTGTATGAATAGTTTAAAAAAATGAATGATTCGTCCCGTACGATCCAGTACGAACCTAATTCAGAGCCGTTCGTACTTCAAAATCTCCTGTACGAATTCTATTTTGTACTATACGAACTGAACTTAGAAAGAATTTCCAGGCAGACAGGTTCGTTGTGGAGGACATATAATATAGATCGTTCCATATGATCCAATATCATACTGTACGATCAGTTTTAAAAATTAAGTTTTTCACTCCCCCATTGTGTGTGTTCACAGTTATCCAACTTACAAACACACTCTCTCAGACTCAAGAAAATAAAAATACAGACTTCACTTACCGTAAACATTAACAAATGAACTTGAAGTCTTCAAAAATTTGGAGTATGAATTTCCTGAAAAACATGTTAGTACACACAAAATAAAGAAACTCCAAAATTTGTTAGGAGAAGAATAAAATAAACAATAAACTTTTATAATCATCAAAAATAACTTGTATCATAATTCACTTGGACGAATGGATTTACACAAATCATAACAGATTGGTCTTCTAAAATAATTTTAGGAATGAAACAATTCAACCTATTTAACAATATTCTTGCCACAATCTTATAAATAGACAAACAAAGGCTTATATGACGGTAATTAGAGGGTGACAAAGGGTTTTTCACCTTAGGGATCAGCACCACAATAGTTTTCTTTCACTTAGAACACATTTTACCATAAGTAAAAAATAAATTAATGGCCTTCCAAACATCCTCATTAATAATAGACTAATAAGCATTGATAAAAGAATAAGTAACCTTGTCATTACCTAGTGATTTATTTACCTCTAGCTGCTTAACCACCTGTTCCAGCTCATCTTTAGAGAAATCAAAGGAGATAGCTAGAGTTGAAAGAAATATGGATGGCTAAGGTAGCATGGCCACCTAAGCTCTCATGAAAGCTAGTTTGACCATTTGACTTGTCAAACCAGTCAATAGGGCTGATGTGGCATTCAAGAGGGTGCATTTGATTGGTTGGATGAATTGGGAGGGGTTTAATGCTTAAGGATTAGAATTTGGATGAATAAGAGAAGGTTTAAAGGTGGTTTGACCGAGTTTTGGTAGGTTGACTTGGTCAACTTGATTTGGATTTGATTAGTCAATGCTTGGGGTATGTTAAAACCATGAATTAGAGTTGATTTGAAGTTTAAAATGGGATGGACTGATTAAATGGGTTGGAATGACCAATTTAAATCTTAAGGGACTATTGGGTCAACCTAAGTTGACTTGGTCAACCAAGTTAACCCAGGACATTTGAGTCCTATGCACTCCTAATGATGTTTAGGATGCATTAGAGGATATTCCAAGGTTTGATTTGAATGGGCCATGCTAAAGTTGAAAGGGAACTTTAAATTTTATCGTTAAGGGGCATTTTGGTCATTTTGACCTCTAGTCAACTGGGGGTCAAAGTGGGTCCACCAAAATATAATTTACTGTGTAACATATCATAATTAAGGATTTGAAAGTAGTTAGAGGATTTGGAGAAAGCTCTAAAGTCAAATTCTACTAGATGGCAAGTCTAGTGGCATATGCTATAAATATTTGAAGGTTTTACAAACTTTGGATTTCAATTCAATTTCTGAGATTAAAAGCATCAGAATGAGCTCAAATTTAGAGGATAGACCTTAGGTACATGACTAATTAATATGCAATTGATAGATCATGAATCAAGGGTCATTTGACTAGGGTTTGAAAGGTTTGAAAAATCACTAGAAAAAACTTTCAAGACTTAGACCTTTAGACTTGGATTTGGTCTGGATTTTTTGTTTTGAACTAGGTTTTTAATTCATTAAGTTTGAAATATTTATAACAATAACAATCAAGTGGATGATTGATAGTGAATAGATATGATTAAGACTTAATTAGAGGATGGATCAAAGGATAATTAAATTCTAGAGGGATTGAAATCTTATTTAATAGAGGTTTGGATTTGATTGGATTCTGGATAGATTGAGGTATGGATTGGCTTGAATTTGAATTGATCAAAAGTTTGAATTGATTTGAATCTGGATTGATCTAAAATCTTGATTGATTCTATCTGGATTGATATGGGGTCTGGATTGATCCTAGTGACCTCATACAAAAATGATGTCAACAAATAGACCCCCAACATATGTAATTGAATGAAGTTTTATTACACATATTGGCATTGACTGAATAAAAATGGGTTAAGTCTAAAATTTTGATCTTAAGGGAAGGAAAGTTTATCCCTAAAAAATTAGGGTTTGAATTGATACTAGGGTAATGCCGCAGAGGGCGTACTCTACCACTAGTGGGTATAATCCTGAGGGATGGAGAAACCTAACTTTAGAGGAAAAGAAAATATGGGTAATCATATAGGAAGAAATAACTCCTAACTATAGAGGACTGAGTCTGGGTTTTGATTCTAAGGGAAGGGAAAAGCTAACGCTAGAGGATTAAGTTTTGAATAGAAACTAAGATAGTGCCACAGAGGGCATAATCTACCACAAGTAGGTCTAATCCTAAGAGAAGGAAAAACTTAACCTTAAGGAAAATAAGGCTTGATTTTGGAGTTTGAAATTGAAATGGAAACTAGGATGGTGCCACAGAGCGTGTGTTCCACCTCTAGGGCATCTAATCCTAAGGAAAGAAAGCATCTAACCTTAAGGAGAAGGAGGATTGAATGATCATATAGGAAGGAAGAACTCCTAACTACATAGGACCGAGTTTGGATTTGAAATTAGGATGGTGCCACAGAGGGCGTACTCCATTACTAGAACTTATAATCCTAAAGCAAAAAAGCACGATGGCTCAATCTAATCTTAAGGAGAAGAAAACTGAAAGATCTTGTGGGAAGGAAGCATTGCTTCCCACAGAGAATCAGATCTGGAATTTAAAACTAGGATGGTGCCACAAAGGGCGTTCTCTATCATTAGTAGATCTGATCCTAAGGAAAGAAAGCACAATGACTCACATCTAATCTTAAGGAAATAAAAACTGGAAGATCTTGTGGGAAGGAAGCATTGCTTCCCATAAAATATCGGGTCTAGAATTTGAAAACTAGGATGGTGCCATAGAGGGCGTGCTCCATCACTAGTGAATGATCTTGTGAGAGGAAACTTGCTCTACACAAAGATCAAAATTTGATTTTGAAGTTTGAAACTAGGATTGTGCCACAGAGGACATTATCCACGACTAGTAGATCTAATCCTAAGGAAAGAAAGCACGATGACTCACATCCGTCCTTAAGGAAGAGAGTTTGGAAGATCTTATGGGAATGAAGTATTGCTTCCCATAGAAGATTAGACTTTAAATTTGAAACTAGGGTGGTGTCACAGAAGGTATTATCCACCACTAGTGATTCTAATCCTAAGGAAAGAAAGCACCTAACCTTAAGAAAAAGAAGACTAGGCGATCATGCAGGGGGGAAACTTGCTCCACACAGAGGATCAAATCTGGATGATTATGTGGGGAGGAGACTTGATCTACACATAGGATCAAGTCTGGAATTTAAAAACTAGGATGGTGTATAGAAGACATTCTCTATCACTAGTAGATTTAATCCTAAGGAAAGGAAGCACGAGGACTCACACATATCCTTAAGAAAAAGACATCTATATTTTGGAATTAGAGATTTTGAATTTTGAGGATTTTTTAATTTGATTTGACTTTTGATTTATTTGAATTTGAAGGGTTTTGAATCTAGTTTGATTTGATTTTGAATTTGGAAGGTTTTGAATTCAAAATTTATAAATTTTGAATTTTTTATGTTAAATTTGATACTCATCTGGCATGATACTTTCTGAAGAACCGCCTCAATGTTTAAAAATATCGGGTGACATCCTTTAGAATTGATTAGTTGATGTTTGAACCTTCCTCAAAGATTATCTCTTTGACAAAAGGTCATTCTTATGTTGGCTCAAACTCCCCACTAATATTTCAGTGGGCTAAGATAGGCATCTGAAGAACCAAGACTAAGTCTCCTACTGTATGATAATTTTTTTATATCTAATAGACTATCGATGCATGGCGATGAATCTGGATTCAAGATTTTTCAAAGTCAAGCAATTAAAGGTGATCAAATTTTCTAAGATTTCAGTAATTAAAGAAGAAGGAAGCCTCTTTCTTTTCTTTTGATTGATTGATTTTTTTAGCGCACTCCGAGCATCTTTTGACTTTGTGATGCGTTTTACGTATTTTTTTATTTCAATTAGCACACTTTGCGCATCTTTTGATTTTAATTGATTTTGAGAAGAGGCTTCACTTTTTTATTTAAATGTCGGGATTATATCTCAAGTATAAGAGAATGAAACTCATTCTCTTACGCAAGGAAGGATAATCATCGAAGTAAACCCAATTTCTTAATAAGAATATCAGCTTGATTAGGAAAGTCTTTGAATAGATTTAAAGCATGCAATACACACCTATTAAGATAGAAAATTGATAGGAGATTGAGAAGATTTGCATTTCTAAAATCAACTTAAGTTTGTTACATATTTTAATTCAATAGTCAAATCAACTCACAGAAGTGGTGGGAGGGAGGGACCTTTAAGTATCTAGTGGAGTTAACAAAAACTCCCTCTTGTTTATGATTTAGAGTAGAGGTTAATTTTCATTAAAAAGATGAATCAACTATCTTGAAAATATAGACTCAGTACACTTGAGAAGTGGTATATTTTTTTTAAAAGATGCAAGTCTAGGTGGTAAGACACTAATAATATAAAATTATATTCCTACAATCTCTTTATAGAAAGAGACTGTTATGGGTTCTGCACTATCCATAGTTAATGAGACATCTTTTTAATCAAAAGATTTATCATGATAGAACCCCCTTTAGAATTTAAAGTCAAATGGTGTCACTATCTGATACAATCTTAGATTAATTTCCCTCCTTCATTACTAGTGACCTAGCAGTTATGAGAGTGGCACTCTAAGTGGTTTCTACACCTCCTCCTCTATAGATGATGTAGTTGGGCATGTATAGTAACGTGACCTAACATCTTCTAGTAGAGTGGACAGGTCATAACCCTCAACTGGGGACCTATGGCCTATTGCTGGTGATTGCTCAGTTCTATCTTGATTGATCTTTTCCATGCAATAATCAAAAGGGCACGGTGGAGATTGTGCTACTCTTCTCACAACCTCCCCCCTTTGGCAACAGGAAAAGGGTGGAAATAGTTTCCACCAAGAGGGTTTATGTGTAAGGAGCAACGAATTCTTGATTGGCCTTAGATTTGACTTGCTTTAAGGTTTCTGACTCAGCGATCTTTCTAACCTTAATGACCTTCTTTCTGACTCTTCGAAGGTAGTTATTCCTTTGGTTCTTATTGGCGAAAGGGGTGCTAGAACTTGACTTGATCTCAGATTGAGATGGTTGCTCATCCGTTGTTACCTGTTTCTTATCCTCATAAGTAGAGGGTACAATGGGTAAGGGGGTGACAGTGGCCTCCATTTTAAAGATGGGGGAGTCAGCTCTCAGCCCTGAAGTAATCTCAACTAAGGGGATATCCCTTTATATCCTAACAGTTGGATTAATTATTCTTTCCCTATTAACTAATAGCTTAAAGTTTTAAAATCCTACACCAAATTGGATTGAGCTTCTATAGGAGATTTCTTCTTCAGTCAAATTTTTATCCACGGAGAAGATGATTTTCCAAGCCATTTGAGTATGTTCATTGTTTTGGAATTAAGAAAGTGACTTGAATTAGTTGATTTGAAATTGAATTTGAGTTTTGAGCTTGATTGATTTGTTCAAAATTTTATAACTCAATATGGTAAGTTTACGCTTAATACGATGGTTCATAAAATTGATAAGGAAAACTTAAGAGCTTGACTTGACTTTTTCGCTCTGTCAATTGACTTATAGCAAAATATCTTCATATGTGATGTAAAGTCTATCCCAGATTTCTTTTCCTGATTTACAGGTAGACACACGCATATAATCTTCTGACTTTAAAGCACAAAAGAAACTATTCAAACACTTAGCATTCAGTTGAGCTAATTCATGTTCTTCTACAGTCCAGTTTGCAAAAGGTGTTTGAACTCTTATTTCATCTACAATCCTAGTAGGTTCAGTATAACCATCCTGAACTAACATCCACATGCGATAGTCAAGAGATTGCAGAAAAGTAGACATGCGAGTTTTCCAAAAATCAAAAGGGATATTATCAAACAACGGTGGTCTAGTGATCGAGTATCCTTCCATAGTATTTCTATTTCCAAAATTAGCCATGATCGAAATTTCAAACAGTATTTAAAACAGTTATTTTGAAATTGGCTCTGATACCACTTGAAAGTCCGAATAGGTTGTTAGACCTATTGCACACGTCCCTAGGCTAACCAAGAGGGGGGGTGAATTGGCCCTTTTAAAAAAAACACGCTTAATATTTCAGAAAAATTTAATGCCAATCGTACAGTACGATATCAATTCGTACAGTACGAACAGAGATAATTTTTTGCTCTTTTGTTTAACACAAAAATTCAACCACTGAGAAAATATACTGTGGAAAAATAAAAATGCAGAAAATAAAAAGTGAACAGAAGACATCAGAATTTATAGTGGTTCGGTCAAACACGACCTACATCCACTCCCTAGAGACTTCTTCTCTAGGTATTGCACTAAACTCAAGTGTCTCTCCTTTTGCCCCCACAGCAAGGTGGAGAAGCCTTTACAAACTCTCTTCCACCAACCCCGGGTGCGGCAGAGTACCGTCATCCTTTTCACCCTCCAAGTGCGGCAGAGAACCGTCATCCTTTTCACTCTCCAAGTGCGGCAGAGAACCGTCATCTTTTTCACTCTCTAAGTGCGGCAGAGAATCGAAATCCTCTCGAACAATCCTCTTGCAAAAGCCTCCAAGGAACTAGGAAGATGCTTGAAAAATAAGTAAAAGAAATCCTCTCAATTTGATAACCTTGTGCATCTCCTCATAATTCTCTCTTGAAAAATTTCTCTAAACTCACTCCCAAACACTCTCCCAATCACTCTCCTTTCACTTCCCAAAAGAAGTTTCGCAGAAGGATCTCTCCTTCAAACAGTTTTGAGTCATTTTTATACTTGGGACAAAAAAATCGTCTAAAAACTAAAATTTCAAGTTAAGTCCGTGTCGATCGTCCCGGACGATCTCAAATCGTACCGTACAAATAATTCAAAATATCGTTCATTTCATCTCGTACGTAAGCTTGGATGAATCGAACAGTGAGCTTCGTACGAACAGTCATCCCGTATGAAAGCTTGGACGAACCAAACAGAGAGCTTCGTACGAACATTTCATCCCGTACGAATGTTTGGACGAATCGATCAGTAAGCTTCGTATGAACATTTCATCCCGTACGAACGCTTGGATGAATTGATCAGTAAGCTTCGTATGAACATTCGTCCCGTACGATAGGCTCGGACGAATCGAACAGAGAGCTTCGTACGAACATTCGTCCCGTACTATAGGCTTGGACGAATCGAACAGAGAGCTTCGTACGAACATTTTGTCCCGTACGAAGGCTTGAACTAACCCAATTTTAAGCAGTTCGTACAGCAAAACCCATGTACGAAAAAGTATTCGTACTGTACGAACATGACTTAGAAAAATTTTCTAGGCATGCGGGTTCTTTATGGAGGACACATTCTACAGATCGTCCCGTATGATATCAAATTGTACTGTATGATCAGTTTAAAAAATTAAACTTTTTACTTCCCCATTGTGTGTGTGTGCACAGCTATCCAACTTACAATCACACTTTCTCAGACTCAAGAAAAAGAAAACTTACAGACTTCATTTATAGTAAACAAATGAACTTTAAGTTTTCAACAATCTAGAGTGTGAATTCCCTAAAAAATACTTTAGTACACATAATAAAAAAACTCAAATATATGTTAGAAGATGAATTAGATAAATAATAAGCTTTTGTAATCATAAAAAATCTAAATAACATAAACTTGGATTAGAATTCACATGAACAAACCGATTCACCCAAATCACAACAGCTAGAGCCATGTTAGCTGAATACTCACTTCCTAAATATTTTTGGGTAGAAGCGGTGAATATAACCTGTTATATTCTGAATAGGGTTAATCTTAGATCCAAGCTGAATAAGACACCCTATGAAATCTTGAAGGGTAGGACCCCAACCTCTCTCACCTCCATATATTTGGATATAAAGTATTCATTCTGAATAATAGGAAGTCTCAACTAGAAAAGTTTGACCCAAAATCTGATGAAGGAGTATTCCTAGGTTACTCAAGTGTTGAGAAATCCTATAGAGTCTTCAATAAAAGAATACTAGTAGTTAAGGAGGCCACTCATATTATATTTGATGAATCTGATAATTCTGAAGGGTCTAAGGTAGAAGAAAAAAAGGTTATAGAAGTCACCCAATGATTAGAATCTACAAATCTGGAGTAAAAGGGTAGAACCTAAAAATACACTGCCTAGAGAATGGAGATATTCTTTAAGTCATCCTAAAGAATTGATCTTAGGTGACCCATCTGAAGGTGTTATAACAAGGCATGGCCTTAGAAAAGAAGTAAACCACTTTGCCTTTATTTCAATGTCTAAACCTACCAATCTAAACCAAGTCCTATCTGATGAATTTTGGATTCTAGCCATGCAAGAAGAGTTAAATCAATTTATAAGGAGAGATATATAGGAGCTAGTTGAAAGACCTAAGAAATAGAGTGTGGTTGGAACTAAATGAGTTTTTAAAAATAAAATGAATGATTCTGGTGTTGTGGTGAGAAATAAAATAAGATTAGTGGCTAAGGGGTATAATTAGATAGAAGGGATTGACTTTAAAGAAACCTTTGCCCCTGTAGCAAGATTAGAAGCTATTAGGGTGCTACTAGCCTTTGTCTATTATAAAAGATTCAAACTGTACCAAATGGATGTCAATAGTGCCTTTTTGAATGGGGTAATAAAGGAAGATGTGTATGTTGAATAACCCCCAGGCTTTAAAATTTTATAATTTTCTAATCATGTGTTCAAATTAAAAAAGGCTTTATATGGACTAAAATAAGCACCCAGGGCATGGTATGAAAGATTAAGCAATTTCCTACTAAAAATAACCTTTGTTAAGGGGAGTATAGACACCACCCTATTTTTAAAAAAGGTAGGAGATGAATTACTGATTGTTCAAATCTATGTTGATGATATTCTGTTTGAATCTTCTGATAAAAATTTTTGTGATAATTTTTCAAAAATAATGAGTAAGGAACTTTCTTAGTCAGTCAAAATACATTAAGGACATCCTTAAAAAATATGAGATGGATAAAGCCAAGCCAATCAACACTCCCATAAGTTCTACTATTCAGTTGGATAAGGATTCAAATGAAAAATTTATTGATAAAAAAATACCGAGAAATTATTGGATCACTTCTTTACTTGACTACCAACAGACCTGATATTATGTTTAGTATTTATCTCTATGCTAGATTTTAGGCCGATCCAAAAGAGTACCACTTGACTGCTGTTAAGAGAATTCTTAGATATCTCTTAGGGACCCAAGACTTAAAAATCTGGTATGTTAGGCATAGCACTTCCTTTAAAATCGTACGATATTCTAATTCAAATTTTGCTAGATGCAGGGTTAATAAAAAAAACACTTCTCGGACATGTCAATTCATAGGACAATCCTTAGTCTCCTGGTCTAGTAAAAAATAAAACTCAGTTGCACTGTCTACTACTGAAGCTGAATACATTATCTTAGGAAGTTATGTGGCCCAAGTCCTTTGGTTAAAGTAACAAATTCTGGATTTAGGATTACCTATAGGCACAATTTTAATCCTATGTGATAACACTAGTGCCATTATATTTCAAATAATCTAATCTAACACTCCAGGATCAAACACATCGATATTAGGTAACATTTTATTAGGGACCATGTTACCAAAGGAGACATAGAGCTACACCATGTAGCCACTAAAAATCAACTTACAAATATCTTTACAAAACTATTAGCCTTTGAAACCTTCAGCACTTTAAGAACCATATTAGGTGTGATAGATATTTAAGCTTGAAAATGATGCTTTCTATTTATGTTTCTATTCTTATTATTTTATTTGATTAGTTTATTGATTTCTTTTTTATGTGTTTTTATTTTATATTTTTGATTTCCTGTTATTTTTCTTCAGTACCTTAAGAATCAGATCAATACTCACTTCTACTGATGAACTTGCTTTTTAAATGAGATTTTTACCTTATTTTTATTTAGAAGCTTATAAGGAGTGATTGACTCCTCTAAAAAAGTTAAAGGAAGAAATATTGATGATTGTTGATATTCCTCTAACTCCTTTAATGGTATATTTTCTTTTTGAATCAAAATCTATTTCAAAATTAAAAGTTGGACTTTGAAATTGAGATCTCTTTTATCTTCCTATAGTAATCTATCTCATATGAATAATGTTCCAAATCAATAAATTATTTTCAAGTTTTTATAATCAGGTGGTTACATTTATCATATGAATATGATTCTATTTTGTAATTTACTCCTACTTATACTAAAGAGTGAGTTTTTTTCTCTTATATCTTAAAGATAATCTTACAACTGAGAATCTTTAAAGATTATGAAAGGAAACAAGCTAACAAAAGAAATAAAAAGAGACACAAAATGAGCCCAACACTGAAAAGATGCGTAATATTCGCCAATTAATTGCAAGATACACAAACTGTATTAAAAATTAAAAGATGTATAAAGTGCGCCAAATAACTGAAGAAGAGGCACAAAATGAGCCCACAAAAAAATAAGCTTTCTTCTCTTTCAAATCTTTAAAAATCTTAAAAGAATCCTTGTGCCACTTAATATTTTCAAACACTTAAGATTGAAAATCATGATTCTTGATTCATTACTTTGTAATACTATTTTATCGAATATTTTTTATGAAACGAAGTTTAAAAAGATCACTTTTATTATCTAAATTTCTTTTTTTCTAAATTAGATTTTTGTTTAAAAGGAACTTTAACTTGTAAGGTGTCCGAGGTAGGGTTTACAAAATTAATTTTCTAACATTTCTTGATTTTAATGTTGTCAATTCATTCTTACTAGTTTTTAAATCTAAAATTAAGTAAAATTTATCATTGACTAGAGACTGATTGATTAAAAAAACTTTTCACTTATGTGATGTCTTCTCTGTAGGTCATTTACTTTTCTACTATTTTCTCCTTTTTATGATGTCAAAAGGGGGAGTAGTAGTTTGTGTTGTTACTTAGTAATTACTTAGTAGTGTGGTGTTACCTGCATATTCTATTATGATAAAGTTTGTTTTATATTCAGACTTTAGTTTATTTTATATTTAGTAGTTTACATATCAATATTTGCCATCATAAAAAAGGAGGAGATTGTTGCAAATCTGGGTACAAGCACTGTGATTTTGATGATAATAAATATTATTATTTTACTTACTATGCTATCTCCTATTGATTGAGTTTATTGCATATTTGCTTTTTTTATTATGTACTAACATTTTAGGTCCACTAGCTTACTTACAAAGCTGCTTAAGATTGGGTAGACTAGGATTGAGTCAGTCTGTAATTTTATTTCCAATGTATTTTTTATTTTTTCTTGAGTCAAATGTACTATGATGGATCCTGATGCTAAGTAACCTTGCACACACACACTCAAGGGAGTGGTAAGTGAGTTAGGAAAATTTTCAATTTTCTGAACTAATCATACAGGATAATTTATATCATCCTAGATGATTAGTTTATCCCAAAACCATAATTAGGGCATCTGTATCATATCAGACTATTTAAACTAATCATCCTGAATGATCCTTATATCATATAGGACGATACGTTTTAACTTTAAAACTAGCCGCCAATCACAATTTAGGCAAGATTTTATATTTCAAAATCTACAATCATCGTACAGGATGATCACGATCATCCTAGACGATTTATAATAATCATGCCTAAATTGATCCCGTAATTAGGGAATTAATTATAGTTAAATTGATCAATCAAATCGTATATGATGATCGAAAATGATCTTACTTTACGAGCAAAGTACTACATGGTATGATAATTAATCGTCACCCATCGTATAAGACAAAAACTATAATTTTTCAACTAATCATCCTCGATGATACCTCTACTTCGTACTGGGCGACCCATCTACTGTATGGGACAATAATTAATCGTCAGGCATCGTACTAGATGACCCGTCTGCTACATGGGATGATAATTAATAGCCAGATATCGTAATGGACAATCAATAGACACTCGTGAACTAGTCATCCAGGACGATCGAAAGATCATATGGGCGATTCTTTCAAATACTTGTACTGATCGTATAGTCAATGCTCATTGTAGTAGCTGAAAGGGCTATTTTGTCATCATGAGAATTAGAAGCGTATATAATAGAGATGTAAAAAGAAGCCATATTTCTAACAGATATCATCCCTTGAATCATTTGAGAAGAAATATGAGTCAGGGTGAAATATAGTTTGTTATAGTTCCACTACATCCAAATCCTACCAAATTTAGAGTGGCCAAAATTATGACAATTGGACTCATTATCAAAGATGATATGAGAAGCAAAAAAGAAGGGACCAGCAAGAGAGGAAATGCTAATTATATTTTCCAAAATACACATCATGTCAAGACTGAATTTACAGACTAAATTCTTACAACAAAGAAACTTAACAAGGCTATTAAAGCTCCTGGTGTTCTAGGCTGCTATAAGAGGGGTAGTCGTTCAGATTTGATAGTTGAGTTAAAGCCTCTTTTTGGGTTACTTTAGCTCAAGTGGGCTTGGATGGCTTGGCTATAGAGGTATTTGTCATGGAGCTTCAACAATACCTGAAACATCTCACATGGGGGTCTTAACATTAGCTTGAAGTATTTGGAACTTATTATTTATTTGGATGTGTTGGGTTAACAATGGCTTCAACAAGGTTACTTGCTGAAGTGGAGGGAACCTTTATTGGGGAGTTGAGGTTAGGGATGTTGTCATTTTTAGAGGGGATGGAGATGGTTGGATCCGATGGAGGAATTTTAATGTTTGGTTTGAAGGTATAGACAAGATTTGAGGGGTTGACTGGAATAGAGATGTTTGAAGGAGTAGGATTGTTTAGAGGTGGAGGTTGGCTTGGTTTTGTGACATGTTTGAAGGGAGGATGATTAAGTTTTTGACTTGTGCTTCTTCTGTGAGGGTGAAAAGAAATAGAGGAGCTTTCTTACAGCTTGGTGGGGCATAGTTAGTTTGGGTGAACTAAGGAACCACACGAGACAGATGGAGTAGGCTTCCATTCGTATTGAATTTTAAGCTTCAGGTTTTTGCCGACAAATGAAATAGAGACTTCTTCCAGGAAGGTAGACTTATTGGTTACTTGGACGCATACTAGCAGAAATGTTAAACAGGGTTTTTGGGAAGTGAGGGAATCAATAGATAGGGGATAGATGATCTTATTAGCAATCTTAGAGATGCCCTCTGGGTTCCAACATGAGATGAGAAGATCATGAATTTTTAGCTATATGGGGATATATGTGAACTCGTCACACTTAGACTAGACATGTGGCGACCATTTTTGGAGTAAGAATGATTTGCCTAGAAAGAACCATGCACCCCTTGACCAGGCCATGCCATAGTCTTTAGGGGTCAAGAATCTAAGCAAGAAGAATCCTTCATAAAGGGATAAAAGTTGAAACATACCTTTCAATGCCCAAGTTTTAAAAATCACAGTTAGTAGAGCTTCATAGTATGGGTAACAACCTATGGAGTACCCAACTAGAGACATCCTCCATCCCTCAGAATCGAATGAAGTATTTTCCTTAGAGAAGTAAACATAATCCTCTAGTGGGGTAATGAAGGACAGGGGAGAGCCCTTTATGGAAGGATTATGGGAAGAAAGAAACTTCTTTTGGTTCAAGGAATTAGAGCTAGGAGGTGAGGTGATTGTAATATCATGGTGAGAGACAAAAAATATGAGAGAAGTCTAAGAGGCTGAGTGCGAAAGCCATGGAGGGAGAGAAAGTGGAGGCCCCTTCAACAACTCCATAGGAGGAGTGAGAAAGATGAGGGCTGCCAAGGAGGCGGTCAGGGCATCCTTAGAAAGTTCAAACTTGGGCCTTCTAGCCTATAAAAACTTCACACCAATAGTGAAAATTTTATTTATTTATATTAATTCATATGGATAAGAATATCTGTCATCAAGTCTGTTTATGAAAACATCTGTTAGTCGAGAGAGAAATTATTCTGTGAGGAGTCTAGACGTAGTTCTACATCTGGACTCTAATCCATAATCGACACATATTTTTTGTGTGAAGTTATTTTGTGTAGCCACGTGAATTATTTTACTAACACATGACCTGACAACCCGGCTTGGTCCTGAGGTAAATATTTAAAAAAAAAAGGAGCCGATGCATCTCCTTCAATTCTAAAATTGCATGGACGAACGTTTTAGGATTTTGCTGTTAGAATGTCATTTTGCATCTTCAAAAAAGGATCGTGCTCTTCACAAACCATTCTTTATCTTCAAGAAGACAAGCTCTATCATTCATATTTACTATTTAGGGTAAGCTCTCTTTTCACAATATTTTTTTTCATGTAAATTTAAATTTATTCACCGCTTCTATTTCTCAATTATTTTATATCAGGACTTTGAAGGCATGAATGGCGAACTTGCATTAAGTATTTTGGGTTTCTTTGTAACTGAAATTATTTTGTGCACAGTCCGGACATAGAGTTTACCTACATCTAGTTTTATGACGTCCTGTGTTACATTTGACATTATATTATTATTTTCACTCCACAAAGAATAATTTCTTCTACACAGTCTATAATAGCTTTGAAATAAATATAATATGTTTGATAATGAGAAAAAATATTTTACAAGTTCATGCATTTTAAGGGAAATCTAGACCACTTGTACACAGGGTGTACAAGGCCTTATAAACATTGTGTATAAGACCTTGTACACACTGTGTACAAGCTTCTGTTAGTAATATAAAATCTGTGTTCAACCATGTACACATATATATAATCTTCTATAATTTTTGTATAAGGCAAATTAATAAATATTATCTCCTTTTCTAAGCCCAAAAATTATTAATTATTGAACTTGTTGGGTTCGAAATGCCATAACACTCATTATTAGTAGACTCGCTACACCGTATGGAATGCCCATTTTAAAATAGTCCTTATTGAATGTTGTTGACCTCTTATTTTTTATCCAATAAAGCTCCTCTAACCAACCATTACTATGGAGGCTCTCTTCTGTAATCATTTCAGCCCATGTTTTCTTGAACTGCTCCTCAAAGTCACACTTACTCAAACGTTTATAAAAGTGTCCTCTGACTTTATCATTACTATTGAAGCACCAAACTTTTGATGGAGCCTTCTTGGAGATGTGTCATTGGCATAGTCTATGATGTGTGCTAGGTAATGCAACTTCTATAGCCCTAGCAATGGCCTGGTCATGATCAGTAAATATTATTATAGGATATTTTTCATCATAGGTAATGCAATTTCTATAGCCCTAGCCATATAATTTTTATTTTTTTTATCTTTTTGAATGTAGTTATAAGTATATCTCTTAGAGAATCCAACATTCTCTTAGGAAAAAATATCTACGGTTCTAATTCCCTATGTCATTATTTTAAGAACTGAAGCTTTCTCATCACTCATGTACCTACATAATCTAAGTAGATGCTTGTATTTGGCCTAGCCAAATCATGATTGTGGCTTTCTATAAATTTTTGCACATTTCATTTTCCATCTTCATCAACTATAAACCTAATCATAGCAGGACAACCTATTTTGGTATCTGATTTTTGATACTTCATTCATAAATTTAAATCAAGACCCTTCTTGAAACTAGATTTTGAACAGACAAAATCCTTACAACTTATCTTTCTAGAATTGGGCTAGTAAATGTGATGTTCCTTATGAACACTAAAGCTAGCATCATGTGCATATTTGCAGTACATCTTGTATACCTCATTCTCATACTTGTATACACCCTCTGGTAGAATGGAAAAAATATTATGAGAAACACTCAAAAAGTGTTTATAACATTTTGCTATAATTCTCTATACACACAATGTGTATACAATATGTACAAGGCTTGTACACAATATACAACAACCTTATAAAAGCTATGTACATGACTGTACACATTGTGTACAAGGCTAGACATAGTGTGTATAAGGTTGTACACAGTGTGTTTAACTGTACACAGCCTGTAAACACTATACAGTGTAAAAGATTGTATACATTATGTATAAGATTGTACACACTGTGTACAAGGGATGTAATACAAAGGTTGTATGAGGAGCATAAAATTTCTCAAAGAAATTTGCAAAAAAACACGTACAATGTACAAGTGCATACTATATTGAAAAGTGGAAAGACACCACAAAAATCATTAAGCACTATTTATCTACGCAAAAATTTCATCTGCTCTTTCAATATTTTTAAATTAACGTAAAAAATTTTAAATAAGGAAAAAAAGGTCAAGAACAATATTATTACGCATGTTAATTTTATAAGAGGCATACCTCATAAGAATAAAATTGAATAATAATAATCCGTAAAAATTTACCAATAAGTTTATATGTATAGCTCCTCTCTCCAAATTTCATTCATGCAACCTTGTAATCTCTACACTATCCTATAAACTTACAATCCTTCTTATCTAAAAGTTTTTAGCCTCCATGTCCTATGAAATTTGAACATCATCAAAAGCAGCCTCCATCTTCTTCTTCGGTCGGTTCCTCCAAAATTTTGGAGATGATTCAGGGAAACGTTTTATTAGCTAAAAACCCTAAACTTTAGGAACTAGTCGTGATTTTTTTTTTAAAGGAGCACCAACCAAAATAACTGGGCCATATCATCGACTCACGGGTTAGTAAAAAAATCCACATAACTACAAAAAATAATTTAACCTAAAACATATGTGTAGACTATGAATCATCGACTATGAATTGGAGTGAGTACCTAGAGCTAAGTCTGGACTCCGTACAAAATAATTTCTCTAGTCTAGAACCCTATTCTCATTTTTTTTTTTGGGGAAAAATAGGGGCAAAACATGCCCAATTTCATTCCAAAAATGAAAGGTTAGAAGAAGAAACAAAAGTCTTATAAGAAAAACAAAGAAAAAACTTACAAGATTAAAAGGAAGAAAAGAGAGAAGAAATTTAACAGAAAGCCTTCAGTTATCTAAACAAAAACCCCTTTGAGATGGAAAAAAATATACAAAAAGAATTAAAAAGACTAGAAAGCTAGTACTAAAAAATAAAATAATAGACTAAAACAACAAAGGAAAAATCCTTCAGCTTCAAAATCACAAATTGATCCAGCTCCAAAAGTTCAATCAGCAGATATACAACTCCTAAATCCAGTCTCCAAAGCAAAAGGAACCATCTAGTTTTCCAACCAAACCAAATAAAAGAAACCAGAGAACTTCAAGGAGATGCAAGCCAACCTGATCCATTTCCAAAAGTTCAAACAACATAATAGCAGCTCCCATCTCAAGAACTAGCCACCAAACATCTAGTGATCACAGAGCCATCTGAGCTGAGCAAGAGACCGAACAATAAGTAATCAACCAGGCTTCCAAACAAACCAACAAATAATAATAGCCATTCGAGCCACTAAAACTCCTACACGAGACCACCTAAGCTTCAAAAGCTCAATCTGATTCAATTCTAACAATCCAATTAGTAGAAAGATAGCTCCAGATCCATCTCCAAAAGTACAAAAAACAAAAACAACACCCAACCATCTCAAGAACTAGCCACCAAACAACAAGCGAACACCGAGCCATCCAAGAAAAACTAGAGATCGAGAAATTAGCATTCAACCAGGCTTCCAACCAAACCAACAAACAACAACAGCCAACTGAGCTATAAAGACACCTACAAGAAATCACAATAACATGCATCCAGAAAGCAAATAAAAAGATTAAGAGAATAAGAAAAATAACTCAAGAACAAGCCACCAAATAATAATTAAACACTAGAGCCACCAATAAGAAATAAGAGACCATCAAACCAAATAGCACCAACCCCAAAAGCCTAAACAGAAGAGAGATAGAACCCAAAACCAACCAGCAAAACAAGACCAACCTGAAAGGCTCCCAACCAAACCAATAAAAATAAACCAGAGAACCCCCAGAAGAAGTTAGCCAACCCATAAAATAAAAAGAACCAAAACCAGAAGCCAAATAAAAAGCCAAGTGACTGAAAAAATAAAAACACCCCCACCAAGACTCAAGAAGGGGAAACCTTCAACACAACCCAAAAAAATCAACTTTGGTTGCTAGACTTGACCATCCTAGGAAAAATACCTAGTTGCCAAATCAACCATCCAAAGAAAAAAAGAGAAGGAAACCCCATCATCAGAGTAAAAAATAAAAACATAATCAGAACAAAGCAAACAAAAACCAGATGAGCAAATACAGGCTACCCAACCCAACAAAAAAAAAAAACAATAGCCAAAATAAAAGAAAACTAAACAAACTAAAAAAACCATATATTCAATTTTGTAAAAAGAAACCCAATCGGTCACTTTAGCCCTAATAACAAGCCTAATACTCTTACAAAGAGAGTTGGGACAACAAAATTTATTGTCAAATTTCTTGCAATTCGTTTCCTTCCAAAAGAAATAGACAGAACAACAAGTAGAAAGAAGAAACAAATTTTTAGCATAAGAAAACCAATCCGAAGCCCAAATAAAATCTAGGATTTGAACTAAATTAGGTCTAAGCATAAAATATCTTAACCCAGACACTATTTTAGAAATAATTCTAAAGGAAAAATCACATTCAAAGAATAAATGATTATGACTTTCTTCAGCTTTAGAATAAAGGATACAAGATATAGGAACAAACAAATTCCTTTTAGCCAATAAATCAATAGTTTTCAACCCCTTTAAAATGACCATCCAAGCAAAGCTAGAAAATCTTATAGCATATCTTTTATGATAAATATAAGAATACCAATCCACTCTGGAAAGATTATTATAAAAAGCATTATGAAATATCTTAAAAGAATGATACAACACGCCATCCCAGGAAATGTTAGAATGTTCTTGGTTCTTAATAGAAATAGCCACAACAATATTGCTAGGAACATAATCAAGAATCTGCCAAGTTCCATTAGTAATCCACTCTCCAACAAATAAATTGATCAAATTACCCGGATTAGTCAAGCTAAATTCATGAAGAGCTTTTCCTTCTAACCAAGAATCCCAATACAAAGATAAAGAACTATTAGAAGCAATATTAAAAGAAATTTTACCTTGAATAGCTCTTGCAATTATACAAATATCTTTCCAAACTTTAGAATCTTTTTGAGAATAAGGATTCCAACAAGAAATATATTTCTTTTTAATCCAAGAAGCTAAAAGGCCATTATCATTAATTATACGCCAAATAAGAGAATAATTATATGCATAAGAGAGAGCAGTAGGATCCGAAATACCAAGCCCCCCTCCCCCCGCGGCGACCTTTTTAGGCTTGCAAATCTCTTTACAAGCAATCATATGAATTTTCCTAACAGATGCTTCTCCATAAAAAAGGAAATTATAATAGGCCTTCTTAATAAATTTAAAATAATTTTTGGGCAAAGAAAGACTCCTAATCCAATAAGAAATAATATTATAAATAGTAAAATTAATAAATTGTACCCTTCCTACAAAAGATAAGATTTTTGCTTTTCAACCAGCAAGAACAATAAGTATTTTATTAAGTAAAGGCTTAAAATCAATCTGAGTAAGTCTTTTATTAGAAATAGGCAACCCTAAATATTTCATGGCAAAATGAGATGTATAAATACCCAGAATATGGCTAATATCCTCAGAAATAAAACAACATTTAGAGAAAATGATAGAGCTTTTAACATGGTTAACAAATAAACCCGAAGCCTTGAAAAAATAATCAAAGATTTTCTTTAACTTTTCCACATTAGAAATAGAGGCTTTGCCAAATATAAGAACATCATCAGCATAAAGTAAATGGGAGATATAATTTTTTCATAATTAACTCCCTAAAATGATCAACTTGAGACTTATCTTCCAAAAGATTAGATAATGAATCCATAATAATACAAAAAAGGTAAGGAGAAAGAGGACACCCTTTACTAAGGCCAGAAGAAGAACTAAAGAAATCATTAATAGAACCATTAATCACAATAGAAAAGAAGATATCTTCAATACATCCTTTAATCCAAGAAATGAAAATATAGGGGAAGCCTTTCTGAACCAACCTACTAAAAAAATTCTCTTGATATCGTGTCAAAAGCTTTATGAATATCCAATTTAGAGCAAAAGAATTTATCTTTTCTCAAGCAATTGAAGTTTCTCAATAATTTTGAAGCGAGAATAATATTATCCGTAGAAATTCTCTTTTTAATAAAACCAGACTGACTATCATGAATAATAAAAGGCATCACACCTTGCATCCTATTGGCCAAACTTTTTTCCACAGTTTTATAGAAGACACTACATAAAGAAATATGCCTAAATTCAGAAATTTCTGATGCATTAGCATGTTTAGGAATAAGAGTAATAGTAGTGGCTTTAACAACACTAAACATATAACATATTTTAAAGAAATGCATAACGGCTTTGCAAAAACAAGTTCCCACAATATCCCATGAATTCTTAAAGAATTCAAAAGTAAAACCATCAAGTCCAAGGGTAGACGAAGTAGAGCCAGAAAAAAAAAGCATTCTTAATTTCCTCAAAGGTAACTGGAGTAGTAAGAGATCCTTTAAGAACATCAGGAACCCTCTTATAAACCAGAATGTTAAAGGAAAAAAAGCAAAATAAACTTAGAAGAACTAAAAAAATTGACAAAAATCTCAGTAATACTTTTAGAATCAGTAATAATGCCATTAAAAGTATAAAGCACATTAATCTTATTTTTATTTTGCCTATGACGAATTTTATAAAAATCAGCTTTACCATAATTAAGACATTTTGATTTTAGCTCTTCCAATAACCCAAAAAGATCAAAGAGAGAAATTAAATTCAGTTGTCCATTAATATCTTTTAAGAGCCAAATTAATATCCCGATCGCTCCTCCCAACCTCTGTCACTAGTAGCTGTTCCTACTATGTCAGAGAAGAAGCGCCGTCGTGGCGAAGCAGGCCCCTCGGCTACCGGCAAGAAATCCCGGCCATCCTCCCGCGCCGATGAGCTACGTAAGCAGCTCAAGTCCGATGCCGACATCCTCGAATCCGTCCGCAGGATGTCAGCCGCTTCTAAATCGTCCACTTCCAAAACCCTAACCCTCTCCGATCTCAACCTATCCTCCGCTTGCCGCGAGGTCTCAGATCGCGACGCCTCCTCCGTTCTACTCTCCATCGAAAGGGCCGCCCTCGACGCTGCCCGATCCATCCTCTCCGGTTCCGGTTTCTCCTTCGACATACCCTCCCGGTCCTCCTCTAACCAGCTCTACGTCCCCGAGCTAGACCGCATCGTCCTTCGCGAAAAAACATCCGCACGCATATTCGCCAATCTATCTACCGTCAGAAAGGCCACCATCACTGCCCGCGTTCTCTCCCTCGTCTACGCAGTCCTCCGTCGCAATATCCATGTCACTAAGCGTGATCTCTTCTACACCGATGTCAAGCTCTTCCAAGACCAGAGTCACTCCGACGCCGTCCTAGACGATGTCTCTTGTATGCTCGGCTGTACCCGCTCCTCCCTGCACGTCGTCGCCTCAGAGAAGGGCGTCGTCGTTGGTCGACTCATTTTCTACGACGATGGTGACAGAATAGACTGCACCAAAATGGGCATAGGTGGCAAAGCCATCCCTCCCAACATCGATCGCGTCGGTGATCTAGAGAGCGACGCCCTCTTTATCCTACTTGTTGAGAAAGACGCCGCGTTTATGCGTCTCGCCGAGGACCGGTTCTACAATCGGTTCCCCTGCATCATCGTCACCGCCAAGGGCCAGCCAGACGTGGCCACCAGGCTCTTCCTCAAACGCATGAAGACTGAGCTAAAGTTACCAGTTCTTGCTCTCGTTGATAGTGATCCCTACGGGCTTAAGATCCTCTCTGTTTACATGTGCGGATCGAAGAACATGTCATATGATAGCTCGAACCTGACCACGCCGGATATCAAATGGCTGGGGATTCGGCCGAGCGACCTTGACAAGTATCAGGTGCCGGAGCAGTGCCGACTTCCGATGACTGATCAAGATGTGAAGGCTGGAAAGGACCTTCTTGAAGAAGATTTTGTGAAGAGGAATGAGGGATGGGTGAAGGAGCTTGAGATGATGGTGAAGACAAGACAGAAAGCTGAAATTCAGGCTCTTAGTTCCTTCGGATTTCAGTATCTTTCCGAGGTCTATTTGCCTTTAAAGATACAACAGCAGGACTGGTTATGATCTTCAGAGGTGTAATGGTTAGTTCTGATCTTTCTTGCGGCTCTTTTTCGCTGTCATGGTTAAAAAATTTATTTTTCTGGGATATATATATATATAAAATTGACAATGTAGTTGATGAAGTCGGGACGGGGCATCAACTCCTCATCTGCCTCATTGCAATTCATTCTTGTTCACATGAATCTCCTTTCCAGTGAGATCCGATCGTAATTTTATCATTTTAGTGAGATCCCATCATGACTTTATTTTTCTTGATCTATTGGTTGGGAGGTTTGAGTACCAACCAAGAGGTCTTGAATTTGAAGCTTGCTTATGTATTATGTGTGTGAGTTTACCTTAATTGGCCCATATGTCCCAAAAAAAATCTCTTTTCTTCTTCATCTCTCACTTGCTATGAGTTCCATCAATGCGACTTTCTATTCTTTGTCATCTGGTGTGATCTTGTCGTGCCCTGTTGCAACTTTGTCTTTGCCCTCGAAAGATTTGTCTGATTGAGTTAGTGTTATATTGTGTAAATAGTAAAATTTAGTTCTTAAATTAGATCATCTCTAACCAAAAAACTCATTTTCCACTCCAAAATACAGTAATTCATATATAGAACCGAACTCTATTTCTTAAAACAAAAGAATATTCTATGTCTTTCTCAATTACAAGTGCTAGCCTTTCTCCCCTCCACTTTTTCTATTTCCTCCAAAAATGTGTTTGTGAACAGTGCGATGCTTATATATATATATATATATATATATATATATATATATATATATATATATATATATATATATAGTCCCTTGGATTTTGTTATGTGTGCTATTTGGGTCTCTTTGTATCTGCTTTGTATAACAGTATAAGATTCTTATTATTCTGAGGTTAATGTTAATGAATATTACCAATTTTGAACTGTTTAATTTTTGTTGTTTTATTCAATGCCTCCTTGGTGGATTAGCATTCGTTGAGGTTTCATAGATTAGCGTGAGGAAACCATGACCTTCATATTTTTGTTCTATGCTAGTAACTCTGCATTTGTTGACACTAAATGCTTTAGAAGTGTTGAAAACCACTGAAATACATAAATATTTGTATTCTTTAATCCATGTTAAATTTTGAAGATAATTTGTCATTAACTCCTTATCCTGCTAGAATTATTGTTTGGAAAAAAATTATCCAGAGAGCACAAACTGAGGACAAGTAAAAGAAGAAAACTCAACATAGAAGGGCTGGGTGTGCCCTAGTTATATTGGTAAATACCAGTTGCTGGAACTGTGCTGGTTGCTGATGACCGTTGAGGAAGGACCTCTTTCAGAGTGCATCATAAAAATGTCATTTTTTAAATCACCATAAAAAGAATAATGTATCAAGATGAGCTTAAAAATTAATAAATTTATTTTGAAATTAATGTAATACAAATTTTTACATGTAGCACTAATTTTAAAATAAATTCAATGATCTTTAAATACATCTTGATATAATTTGTATCTTTTTTTAATAACAACTATTTTGTCGTCTAAGCCGCTCAAGAATAAGAAGAATTTTCTGTCTCACTCTCTTCTTCCTCTGGCACCCTTATTTTTAGCTTTGAGAAGGGATTGTAGAGCCATGTCAGTAGAATTGAATTGAACTGTTAGAAACATATCAAGAAGTATAGACCATTCATAAAATGAATTGTTGCTCTACTTTAATGATAAGGCATTTCTATCTCACTATTGATGAATTATTGTGAATAATCATGCCTTAGGATTGAATCTTTTGTTTGCTATTTGGTTTGATTATACTAGGGAGTTGAAATCGATTGGATTAGTGATGTTGGGAGTAGGGCTGTAAATATACAGAGTTGAGCTTAGGAGTTTGCATGAGCTCAAGCTTGTTTATGAAAACCATAATCAAGCTCGAGATTGGGCTTGATTTGAATATTTGTAGGAATGTTCAAGCTCATTTTATTTAATATGTCGGTTGTTTAAAATTGACTTAAGCTTGGCTCGTTAGCTGACCAAAATAGACTCTATCGAACCTATTAACAAACAATACCATCGTATAGCTTGTTAGTTAACTTAGAAAATCTTGTTGAACTTATTAATGAGTAGCCTATTGAGCTTAAAAAATTAGACTTTAATTGAATGAATTATTAAATAAACAAGCTTTTTAACAAGCTTAAACAAGTAGTTTTTATTCGTAAAGAAAAATAATCTAATATATAATTGTAATCACATATTAAATAAATTATAATCGAAATTTAAATGAGCATTCTATCTAGCTTTAATCGTGTTTTTTAACAAGCTTGTTCGTAAGCTTTAAATAATATTGTTCATGATCATAAATGAATAAAATACTTAGCTATTCAATTTTGTTCATTTATCAATCAAGTATTTTTAAATTTGTTCAATTATTTGATTGAACAATTATGAATGAGTAACTTGTTTAGTGTATTGGTTGATTTGCACTATAGTTGAAGGGTTGTATGCCTTAATTGTGGACATTTGATGCTTGATTGGATTACCTAAACAAAAATCGGTTAATAGGATCAACCAAGATGAATTGCATCTACAATTTGTTATGAATTCAAATTAAAACGTTCCTTTATCTGCTTTTGGCAGTTTTTGCCTTTGATTTTTCCATCATACGTGCGACACATAGATGACTCTAATTTGTTCAATTGTAAAGGGTAGATGAGCTGTCTTCAATATCTAATGAACTAACATTTAATAATTTATTTTTGGCAATAAAATCAACATGCATATTAAAAAGGAAACAAATCCTATTCATGAGAATGGTTTAGCTCCTAATCCCTTTCTTTGGGTTTATAACACAAAGGAATTGTAGATCCTCTATTGAGTTAGTTATGCTGCTTACAACATTCACCTAAAACATCTTGGGTAATCTTGCATGCAACTTTATCCTTCTAACTCTTATTATAGCTCTTTCAAAGTTCTTTTATGTGCTCGACAATTTCATTTTATTGTGGCGTTCCTCAAAACTATCCACTTCTTGCGGATTCTATTAGTTATACAAATTCTCTCAGATTTCTTGCTATTTTATTACTAGGACTGTAGTAAAGACAAACCCCCTAAAACTAGATAATGGATGATGCTAATGAATAATATTTATTATTTTTTTTTTCAGAAAATAAACCCATTCTTTTAATGGGGCATCAATGAAGTCACGAAGGTGATGTAGCATGTTGTGCGGTTAAAGGAAGCCTCTAGGGATGGTACCCAAGCGTTGAAGGGTACGATGTTCCAATTTTTATTTTTTCCTTTGGTTTCCTTGTAGACTTTGAAAAAATTGGCCATTCTCACTTCTTACGCAGTCTAGAATCTAAGGATTCTAAATTTGAAAACTTTCCTTATGAAATTTGGATGTAAAATTATCATCTCCTTCTCGTTCATATTTCCCATCTTTGGATGCCATGTTTATGAATCAATATTGATTACATTGTTTTCATTATTTTAGGTTTAAAGTCATGTATGGTGTGCCTTTTTTACCATCACATACTCTCATTATATTATACCCTTTATTACCTTTCAAGTGCCAGTATTAGAGGTCATGTTTGGAGATCTAATTCCTGTTCTCAGTTTATGATGCTTTCATATAGTCTTATTAGTTATTAGCAGTTTTGATATTAATGTTGCTAATGCTTAAGGGCTCATCATCAATAAGGTAAAATTTCACATAACTTTTTGTAGGGTTGTTGGACTAAGCTCTGTATGTGGAGTGGAGTGAAAAGATATTTGAGGACTTCCTTAGATTATCTATCTTGAACTCTTCCATTGTAGAATTTTGACACACCCTATGATAACCTCTTTAGATCAGCATGAGGTGAATAGAGAAACACTTTATTAACTTGTTACATAACATCATTTTTGCTAAATTAAAATTTAGTATGATGATTATTCCATTTAGCACTTTACAATACTATCTAGGACGAAAGCTTTTCAACAATATTCTAAGTATCCATTTATCTACAGAATGCAAAAACAATTTTAAGGTTCTATATAAATGTTATTTACTTGAAATGTTATTTAACATATTAGAGTATGATTAAAAAGAACTTAGCAAGATAAACAATTCATATACTACACCTTCAAGCCTTTATACCAATATGTGGGGTCGATTATATGAATCATTTTTCTCCATTGTGTCATGTTAAGAGTCAAATTCTCATTTAAATCTAATTAAGAAAGGTCATTTCTAATATTTTCTAACCAAGTTATTTTAGGTCTACCTCTATCTTTCATAACATAAGTCAAATCTAATACGTCTACTTTCCTAACCGGGTCATCGAAAGGCTGCCGTTTATATAACCAAACCATCTAAGGCGACCCTCTCTAATCTTATCTTCCCCTGGAGCTACTCCAACCTTTTCACGTATATTCACATTTTGTATTCTGTCTTTAGGAGTAAAGCCACTCATCCACTTGAGCATCCTCATCTCTGCAACACTTAACTTAATATTATGCTTCTCTTTTAATGGCCAACATTCTGCACCATAAAGTATTGCGGGTCTCACCACCATCTTATAGAATTTTCTCTTTAAATTTGAGGGGGACTTTTCTATCACACAATAAGCCCAATGCATTCTTCCATTTCAACCATCCAACTTGAATTCTACTAATAATATCTCCATTTATTTAACTATTATTTTGAACAATAGATCCAAGATATTTAAAACATGTACTCTTATTAATGACTTGATCGCCCAAAGTCACAATCCCCCCACTAGATCTATTATTACTAAAATTATACTCCATATATCTAGTTTTAGATCTACTCAAACGAAAATCTTTAGACTCTAAGGTTGACCTCCATAATTCAAGTTTACCTTCAACTCCCTCTCTAGTCTTATCAACAAGAAGAATATCATTAGCAAAAGGTACACACCATGGTACAACCTTTTGCAAATTTCGAGTGAGAACATCCATGACAAAAGTAAAAAATATATGGGCTTAAGGTTGATCCTTGATGTAATCCAACTGAAATTGAAAAATACTTGGTCAAACCACCTTGTGTTTGAACACAAGTAACAACTCCTGCATACATATCCTTAATGACTTGAATATAAGTATTATTAACCCATTTTCTTTTCTAGAACTCTCCATAACACTTCTATCACATGCTTTCTCTAAATAAATAAATATCATATATAGATCCTCCTTATTCTCTCTATACTTCTCTATCAAATCTCTCAATAAATGTATAGCTTCAATAGTAAACCTACTCGACATGAATCCAAATTGATTTTGAGAAACATTAATATCACGCTGCAATCTACGCTCAATAACTCTCTCCCATAGTTTTAAAGTATGACGCATTATCTTAATTACTCTATAATTTGCACAATATTGTGCATCACCTTTATTCTTAAAAATAGGAATCAACACACTCCTCCACTCATCTGACATATTTTTAATCTTCAAAATAATATTAAAAAATTTAGTGAGTCAAAAAATTTCTTAATCTCCTAAGAATTTTCACACCTCTATTGGAATATCATCTGGTTCAACTGCTTTTCCACATTTCATTTTCTTTAAAGCCTCTTTAACTTCAGTTTTACTAATGCGTCGATAAAAATAAAAATCTTTATATTCATTTAGGGTGCTAAGGTTACTAAAGTCAATCGTATTCTCACAATCTTTATTGAAAAGTTTAGAAAAATTTGTCATCCATCTTTGTTGAATATTCTCTTCTAATAAAAACACTTTTTGATCTTCATTCTTAATGCACTTCACTTGAACTCGATCCTTACTACGCTTATCTCTTCTTTTTTTTTACTAACTTATATATATATTTCGCCCTCCTTAGTATCTAATTAATTATATAAATCATTAAAAGCTAAAATCTTTGTATCACATATTGCTTTCTTAAATTCCTTATGAGCCTCTTTATATCTTTCTCAATTATTAGATTTTTTACATCTAAACTAATTTTCATAATAAATTTTCTTATTTTTGATCTTTTCTTAATCA
The DNA here is from genome assembly GCA_019925795.1 of Dendrobium chrysotoxum. Classification (NCBI taxonomy): domain Eukaryota; kingdom Viridiplantae; phylum Streptophyta; class Magnoliopsida; order Asparagales; family Orchidaceae; genus Dendrobium; species Dendrobium chrysotoxum. The sequence goes on along the minus strand of JAGFBR010000801.1, from coordinate 335,307 downwards.
TTTTGATTTCACCACGAACTATTTTTATTATTAGGAGATTTTTTCTTTGATACTCCAGGCACATCTTTTGTAGCATTCTTAATATCACTAGTTATTTTTTTTTTCATATAACATTAGCTTTCTCAAGCCAAGATAAACAATTCAAAAAAAATCATAAGATTTTACTTTTACTAATATAGTAAATTATTCATCTAAATATGATACCTTGAGTTTTAATATATATAGTGCTTGAATTAACATTTGATGTAATTCATAAGCAAAATATTCTATTTTGAACAAGCTTTAGATAAACATGTAAGTTTTAAGCATTAATTATACAATATAACATTGTTAACTAATAATTTATAAATTTCTTTTGTTGATCACATATATCACATACAATTCTTCTTTCAGCTTTAGAATATGTATCAGATATATATGGACATAATTCATTTGGCTATTGTAACATGAAAGCTACATGTCGAGGTCCCTTTGGCTTCCTTATGAGCTCGCCTCTATTACCCCTACCTGTCAAAGTCAGCATAAACATCTTAATTAAAAAACGGACAAATTTTTAAAATAAATTTCTTTGAAAAATTTTTAGCCGAAAATAATGTGAAGAAAAAATTATTAATGATGCCAGTCTATAGGGCTACAAACGAACCGAGCCGAGCTGAGTATGTGAGTGTTTATGTTTGAGTTCGTTTATCAATAGCCTGTTTAAATTTGGTTCGTGTTTGATTCGAGCTTTATTGTTTGTGTTCATGTTTGGTTCATTTAATTTAAGGGTGTTCATGTTTGGTTCATTTTCGGTTCATGTTTGGTTCGTTTAGTGTTTATCGAGCTTTAAACAAACAAGTCTTAACGAGCTATGTTCATGAACATATTTAGCAAACAATCTATTGAACAAACAATAATATGAAGTTAGCCTTCCACCATTTTAAGCAATCAAAATGAACTATTGGATTTTCTTCCTTAATGAACTACTGAATGTCATAGTCAGCCTCATAAATCAAGCTTTTTATTGAGCTTAATGTCGAGCTTGTTCACGAACTTCAAATGATTTTGTTCGTGAACATAAATGAATCGAACACCTTAGTATTCAAGCTTGTTTATTTAAGGATCGAGTATTTAAAATATTGTTCAAGTTTGTTTGTTTAGTTAGTTAAACGATCACAAATGAGCTTTAATTGAACCGAGCATCGAGTAGCTCATCGAACGTTTGGTTCACTTACAGCCCTACCAGTCTATCTTAAGCAATGACTGGCTCTGGTGAGGTGGCGGGCCATGGAGCTGGCGGAGCGAGATGCATTCGAGCTGGCAAGGAGTAGGTGTTGGTAGTTGTCAGTTCTCCAAATGATTGACAGATGCAATTTTTAAAAAATAGAAATGAATATATACTGAATTTTTTTTGAGATGAATAAAAAATGAAAAATAAAAATAACAAAAAAATTAAATAAAAAATAGAAAAAAATAGTTAGGATGAATTATAATTTTTCCTGTTTTTTAATTTCTTCATTGTTTTTTATTTTTATTTTACTTAAAAAAATTTTAACCATTTTTTACTTAAAAATTTGTGCCAAAATTATGACACTGTCAATCATTTGGAGAGCTCCCGACTATCTGCACTACTCAGTCCTTGCTAACTCAATTCCGCCTAGCCAGCTCGATCGCCCGCCAGCTCACCAAAGCCAATCGTTGCCTGAGATAACGGCTAGCATCATTTATAATTTATTTCATTTTCGTTTTGTTTCCGGCTAAAAAATTTTCAAGGATATTCATTTTAAAAATTTGTCCATTAAAAAACCCTTTGGCCTTTTAATGAGCTCGCCTTTGCCGCTCTACATGTACAAGTTTTGTTATTTGTCACATTACCGTCTGTCCATAAACATAATATTTCAGAAGCACTTTTAATTAAATTTTATTGTTAAAGCATCTGGATGCATGCATGTCATTTTCATAATATAATTTTACATTCGTGCAGTTTTAAAATGAAATAAAAGAAAACTTTATATTCAAATTTTGTAGGCAGATAATGCAATTAACATTGAAATAAATTGCTTTCTGAAGATTAAAATAGTGTATCTTATCGAATTGAGGGTGTCGATGATCGTACCCCGAATAAACGATCTCATTATTAAAACCTCAATTTTTTCCTTCGTGCGTACACTACCTAAATAACAGATTTTTCATGTTAAAATTCGATTTTTAATTTTTGTCATGATTAAATTTTAATTTATCCACAATTTTTTTGCCTAAAAATAATTTTTCCTTATATAACTTTCAAGGTTATGAACTATTTGAAGCCAAAATTAAGAGTGAAAGCACAAAAAAATTTGAAGCTCTTTATGCTTACCCCGAAAATCCTTCTCATCCTTTTTGGCCACGACTTGCCAGCCTACTCATACAGCTCTAAATTAGGGTTTTATTTGGAACAATTTTTTTATTATTTTGCTTTTCAATCATAACTATAATTTTTATCTCATTACTATTGTTTCACTATTTTTAATAATTTTTTTGTTGAAAAATAATTTTCTACAAAAACTTTCAAAGTAACTATTTTCTCTACAACAAATTTATAATTATTTTTATAAAAATTAAGTTGTCCCAAACTGACCCTAAGACTCCTATTGTAGAAAACTTGAAGGGAGTTTCAGCTTGTAAAGAAGTTAATATAGAAAGGATATTTCCTGCATTAATTTCTTCTTGGAAACTTGGAGATCCTATTGTTAAAGATTTTGCATTCGAAAGTACTGACAAAATGTCAGGTGCAAATTGTCATTAAAACTAATATCTATTAAACTCATCTCAATTTCTGACCATTTATTAAGTCTAATTTGGGCTAACTCACAAATCGACTTAACTCTATCACACTGGTAGTGGTGGTAAAACAGACTTCCTGCAACTAATTGCTAAAAAAGTTTCCCTACTTGAGTACCATTTTTTAAACTAGCAACGCTATTTTTTTTTTTTTTTTGAAGCACATACAATAGAATAAATATAACAAAAGTTTATATTTATAATTATCCAAAAAAATAAAAAAAACTCCTAAATTTATTTATTTTGAAATCTGCACATATCTTCTAAAGTAAAATTTTGGGCTCCACCAACTAGAAATTAATATTCATTTCAGTTGTACAATTATCAAACCGAATACATAATAAACTTTTGTAAAGTTGTCATACCTTTGGCCTCCCCTCATCTATGCAGCTGAAAAAGGCTTCATCTGCTATAAATGGAGATATCAGCTTGTTATTGTTCTACTGCAGCTGAATTAAGACTCCACTACTGGAAGTTCTACACATTGCCTGATGCCAAAAATACGCATCACAAGCTGTGAAAACAACCCCATAAATGGGATTATTCCAACAACAAGGTTAATGAAATCGTTACAGATATAGAATGTACAGGTATATATAAAAATGGAGATCTTAGAAATTTTCATCAATTGATTACTGAGCGATGCCTGCCAAGGAAGATGTAAGTTCTGTTGAACCAAATCTTAGTAACTTCTTTTCTTTGCAGCCATTGATAAATTGATTCCTTGGTAATTTTTAATAATCCTGAATAGTGTGGTCTCCTTGCCTTGTATTTATCTTCAGCGAAGGTGGAGTTCTTTACGACCATAGAGAGGTTTAAATCAGGTTTATGCCCAGTAACAACATCAAGGCCCAACTCACCTTGCAAAACTCTTATGATTGCTTGCTTAATCTCATGCTCAGTACCTGTAGAGCATGTTGATTCATCGCCGACCCCTACGATGATGATCATGTCATCTTGAATGATTTTTCCTGAATTAAAAAAAAAAAAGTGCCAATAAAAATTTTACAGGAGAAATTATGTTCCTGATGATTTACAAACTTCTACATTCAATCATTAATAATTGAAATGGAGGAAGCACAGGAATTTTCTTACTTGAAGTTTTCATAAGAAAATAGAAAAATTAGTTATTCATGTGTAAACAAATTCATAAAAACTTGACAAAATTCTGCATTATTTCTTGCTTAAGCATCAACATTTTAAATACAGGTATCATAATGAAGTCTCTGGAAAAAACTAATCTAATTATTGATTTATAAAGTATAATATAGTAACCTACGTAAATATAGAAAACCCAAGAAAATTATTGCTTGACTTTGCTCCTAAATCTCTTTCCTTCTCTCTTTTTTTTCTTCTTGGCCCATTCTCCAATCTTATCCAAGATAAATTATAGCAGCCCACCTAAACATTATGCATTAAAAGAAAGGGAAAATTTTGGGTCAAAATATTCGGATCAAAATTTAATTAGAATGTGTTTTATAACCATTAAATTTGCTTTGAAACTAATATAATATATGATTAATCAATCAACATTTAGTATAAAAATAAATCAAATGCACTCATCCTAAAATAAATCAAATGAACATAAAAATATTTTGACCAAAATTTAATACGGATATTCTAACCCAATTTTTTTTCCTTAAAAGGAACATGGCCAGTGACTTTACTAAGATCATCATGCCACAACTCTTAACTGCTCGGCTAATCATGCCTACCATGCAACTTTTTTCGGTGTTAACTTGTTCAGCAAATTTGTCTCATTAAGTTAAAATACACATGGGAAAAGAAGTACCCACCTTGCTGGTAGTTCTCCTTAATCATCCTCAGAACTGAAAGAATAACAATCCGAGCTTCAATCTGCGAAGACAAAATAAACTTATCTAATAGACTAACGAAGAAAAAAGAAGTAAAAAATTTTGCTAAAAAATGTTCAACCAGTGCAAGCAGATGCAGTATTATGACTTCAAGCAAAGAACAATGGAAAGAGGACAAAAAAAAAAAAAAAAAAAGTCTATTCTCGCATAGAAAGCACACAGTGGCACTCCCTCTACAACGCCTTGATGCTTTTGAAGGACCAAAAGAAATATGTGCAGTGCCCTGACCAAATTATAATGATCCAAGGCCATTCCCTTACAGCAAAGCTTAACTAATTCTCTGTTGTTTCTTTAGACTTTCATTTCACGCCTTTTGCCCAGCAAGTAGAATGGCATCAAAAACTTTTAGAAAGCCGAAGCTCTAGGTTTGCATAAGCTAGACGTGGAGATTTCCCAGATTCAATCCAACACATGATTTACTTATTGACTCGTTTGCTTTGAATTTTTGAATTTTGCCTTCGGTGAAATATTTCAAGCAATTAACCAACCTAGTTTGGCAATGAGCTATATAAAAACTTGTCTCTAACAATAATTTCCAAATTATTGGTCTCAAAATGTATAATGTTTCTTTTATCATGCATAAATCACCTTTGTGAGACCTCTGATGTCAATAGCTTGATAGTCATCCGTGTCCTTCTGCAAAAATGTTGCTACTCTTTCAAGAAGTAGACAGCCTAGTTTCTTGGAATTATTTAAGTTGAATCTTTTGTCAATGCTAAGCAGGTTTTTCTTTTGACTGTTACTACATATTACTCCTTCACACCACTCCTCAAGCAACTCCTTGAGATAGTAATCATTAGAACCGTACCTGAATTTGAACATACTCATCAAGTGAGAGCATATAAAATATTCAAATGATATAAATCAAATAAAATGCTCAAATCTTGAAGTAGCAAGACCAATTCACTAGATTTTTGGTACATAGCATCATTCAGTTTAGCATCTAGGCACTTTCTAGTCCATAACAACTTAGATAGCAGATGCCACCACCAAAATAAAAAAAATAACACAGATAAAATGCTCAGAAGATGCAGTTTGAATGCTACATACCCTGCTTTTCGCATATCCTGGTAAACAGCTAGGCACTGCTGAACTTCACACAAGGAGCCATATTGGCTACGAGCTCTCAAAAGAGTTTTGTAAGTCACCTGAGTTGTCAATTACCAGAGCTACTAAAAGTTAGCAGCAAGAACATGCAATCCTGTTTTGAATATATTATTTTGAATATGAACTCATAAGCAATTTTTTGAAGGTATAACAAAAAAATAAGCAGTTTTCTTTGCAAAATTTAAGCATTTATTTTTAGGCCAATGAACTTTAAAGAAAAAAGTGGAATGCACCAAGAGCACATGCAAAGGAGCAAAGCTAGGGGCCAAATTAATGAATCAGTTATGAAAATTAATGGTTATTCATATCCGTTTAAATACCAGCAAGTCATAGATCTGTAATGATAAAAAAATGCATATAATCAATATATATCCAAGCACTTATCTAAGGAAACAGAAAGAACCTAGCATGTATGAAAGAATCAAAAGAGCTTACCCAATTGGGCTTCAATTGATCTCTCTTCATTTCTTCAAACAGAGAAAATGCCAATCTTGGGTTTCCATTCTGAGCACATGCCTACAAATACTAATAGATGTATTATGTAGTTGAAGTTGTAGCATATAAAAAAAAATAAAATCAGATGCTCTCATAATTCAAAATCAATAAATAAATTGTTATGCAAAGCAAAATGATCAGGCCAATCACTCCGAGTGCAGTTTTAGCTAAGATCTATCTCAAAATATCTCAGGACTGTTCAACTTATATTCGGTTAACAAAATGATGTCCCAGAAGGGTATAACATAAAAATTAGAGTAAATAATCAGATGTAAAGGTTAGTCACAAGTGATCATTCAGTAGTAAAATGCACATTAGACTCTCCAGTATAAATGAATCAAATTTTTTTTTTTATGATAAATGATTCCACAATTAACCCTGAGTTGAGATCTTTTTTTAACACAGCCATCATCAAGGTGACAATGAAGTCACCTTAGATATATTTATATTTTATCATGGTTTGAAGATATTTAAGAAGATAAAATCCTCTCCGGTTGATATTCACTTTTAATACAGTTATTATAGGAGATTTAGGTAATTTTATTTTGTTATTTGAAACGTGTTAGGTAGAAGAATTAATACAAAATTAAGATAGAAACTTAGAATATAGGTTCCCTTACAGGTAAATTAATGAAATTAATAGATATAATGATTCATAGGAAGATAAATATGCTATGCATTCAGGAAACTAAATGGGATGGAGAGAAGGCTAAAGAAATTGATAGTTTAGGATTTAAACTATGATATTCTGATAAGAGCCGTACTAGAAATGATGTAGGTGTGATTATAGAAAAAAATTTAAAGAATAATATTGTAAAAATTAATTTAATTAGAGATAGAATTATAGTTATAAAGATTGTTGTTGATGCTAAGATTATTAATATTATAAGTGTTTATGCTTCTAAAGTAGATTTGAATGCAAGTTCAAAATTAAAATTGTGGAATGACTTGAAAGAATTAATACAAAAGATACCTCTTGAAGAAAAAAAAATATTCGAGGAGATTTAAATGGGCATGTTGGTAGAGAGAGATGATTTTAGAAGCATTCATGGTGGCTATCGATTTGGAGCGACTAATGAAGGTGGTAAGATCATATTAAATTTTTCTTTAGCTTATGATTTTGTAATTGCTAATACCTTATTTAAGAAAAGAGTTGAGCATCTCATCACTTATAAGAATTGATATACTAAAACTCAGATTGATTATTTTCTTATAAGAAAAATTGATCGTTTAGGTTACAAAGATTGTAAAGTTATTCCAAATGAAAATTTACGTATCCAACATCACTTATTAATTTTGAACATTAAGATGAAGGGGCAGAAAAAAAAAGTAAAACGTTGTTCTAGGATTAAATGGGGGCTTTTAAAGAATATTAATAAAAAATTTTTTGAGAGTAAGATACTAGATTTTATGATTTTTTCTGTGCATGAGGAAGCTAGTGTTATGTGAGAAAAAATAGTTAGTGATATTAAAATGTTGCAAAAGATGTTCTTGGAGTATCAAAGGGAAAAACTCCTAATAGTAAATATAGTTGGTGATAAAATGAAAATGTGCAAGAAAAGATAAAAAATAAGAAGATTTGCTATAAAAATTGGTCTAGATGTAAAAATTTTGATATTTGGAAAAGATATAAAAAAGTCCATAAGGAGTCTAAGGAAGCAATATGCGATATAAAAATTTTAGCTTTTAATGATTTATATGATATTATATACTAATGAGGGCGAAAGATGTATGTATAAGTTAGCCAAACAAAGATATAAGAGTAGTAAGGATCAGTTCAAGCGAAGTGTATTGAGGATGAAGATAAAAAAATGCTTTTATTAGAAGAGAATATTCAACAGGGGTGGATGATATATACATTTTAAACTTTTTAATGAAGATTATGAGAATGCAATTGACTTTAGTGATCTTAGCATCTTTTTTTTATTTTAATCGGCGTATTAGTAACATTGGAGTTAGAGAGCTTTAAAGAAAATGAAATATGAAAAAGCTGTTGGACCTGATGATATTTCCAATAGAGGTGTAGAAATGCTCAGGAGATGAAGGAATTTCTTAGCTTACTAAACTTTTTAATACTATTTTGAAGACTAAAAGGATGCCAGATGAGTGGAGAATGAGTGTGTTGATTCCTATTTTTAAGAATAAAGGTGATGCACAATATTGTACGAATTATAGAGGAATTAAGTTAATGTGTCATACTTTAAAACTATGGGAGAGAGTTATGGAGCATAGGTTGCAAAGTGATACTAATGTTTCTCAAAATCAATTTGGATACATTTGTAAGAGGTTGTACCCTAGTGTATGCTTTTTGCTGAAGATATTCTTCTTGTTGATAAGACTAGAGAGGGAGTTGAAGATTAAACTTGAATTATGGAGGTCAACCTTAGAGTCTAAAAGCTTTCATTTGAGTAGATCTAAAACTCAATACATGGAGTGTAATTTTAGTTATAATAGATCTAGGGGTCGATTGTAACTTTGGGTGATCAAGTTATTAATAAGAGTACACGTTTTCAATATATTGGGTTTATTTTTCAAAGTGATGGTGAAATAGATGGGGATATTATTAGTATAATTCAAGTTGGATGGTTGAAGTGGAGGAATGCATTGGGCTTGTTGTGTGATAGAAAAGTCCCCTTCAAGGGGAAATTCTATAAGAAGGTGGTTAAACTTGCAATGCTTAATGGTGCACAATGTTGGCCATTAAAAGAGAAGCATAATATTAAGTTAAGTGTTGCAGAGATGAGGATGCTCAGGTGGATGAGTGGATTTACTCTTAGAGATAGGATACGAAATGAGCATATACATGAAAAGGTTGGAGTAGCTCCAGTGGAAGATAAGATTAGAGAGAGTCGCCTTAGATGGTTTGGTCACATAAATCAGCGGCGGCCTTCTGATGATCCGGTTAGGAAAGTAGATGTATTATATTTGACTTATGTTAAGAAAGGTAGAGGTAGATCTAAAAAGACTTGGTTAGAAAATATTAGAAATGACCATTCTTTATTAGATTTAAATGAGAATTTAGCTTTTAACAGGACACAATGGAGAAAAAGGATTCATGTAACCAACCCCACATAGTAAGATAAAAGGCTTGATGTTGTGGTTGTTGTTGTTTGTATTTGAACCTTCTCAGCTCTATTTGCCCGTCAGCATAGGATCGGGTATGATATCCACTTTGTGAATTATTACACGAGCGTTAACTCTAAGGGTTTGTATTTTTGTAATGAATTCCCCTCAAAGAGGGCTTTAAAGGCCTAATGTAAACTTAAAATTAAACATCTCAATGAATTTTATAGTTGTAATCCAAGTAATGTCGAGTTCTATCCTTTTCAAGAGGATTGACTTGAAATTTAACTTCATATTTAACCTACACAATATTTTTGGACCTCATATTTATAAATTTGATGCAACGATTAGAGCACCTACGTATGATTCATTTGAAAGGAGGATATTAATTTAACTAGCTTTTAATACCGCATAGCATTCTCAGATTTTTGTGTTTAAGTGTTAAGCATATTTGTCGTTGTATATGCAGGTGATTAATTTGAAAGGAGGATTTTACTTTAACACACTTTTAACCCCACACAAAATCCTCAGATTTTTGTGCTTGAGTTTAAGTACATTTGTCAGAGCACATTTGAGTAATTAATTTGAAAGAATGATTTTAATTTAACTCGTTTTTAAATCAGCATAGCATTCTCAAACTTTTGTGTTTAAGTGTTATGCATATTTGTTAAAGTACGTGCAGCGAATTTAAATTTCTTAAATGATGTGCACATTTTTCGATGTGTTTGCATTATGCACATGAATGCATTTCGATGCACTTGCACAGTGCATATACATGCGCTCAATGCATTAACATGCTTTTTGGTGCACTCACGAGATGCACTTGCACGTATTTTGGTGAATTTGCATAGCATATTCACACATTCAATTTTCTTGCATGCTTTTTAGTATGCTCAAGCGACGTACTTTCACGCATTTAGATGCATTTACATAATGTGTTCGCATACTTTCAATTTGCTTGCATATTTTTGGTGCAATTGCATGTTTTTTAATATAAATCAAAATGTTTTGTTTTAAAATAATAGTGCAATTTTGGGTGCAACTACACACTTTTTGTGGCATTCGCATGTTTCTCGAGATTTCTGCGCGCATCTCAGGTTAGTCTCATGCTTTTTGAGGCAATAGCTCATTTTTCGATATGATAATATGCTTAACGAGATTGCTACATACTTATAAATAGACTTGAATGCTTCTAGAGATAATGAATCACTTCTCGAGACAATAGCATGCTTCCCGATGTTGCTTCATGTTTTCGAGGCCATCATACAATTTTTTGTGCCATGGTACACTTCTTGGGATATCGGTATACTTCTAAAAACCATATTACGCTTAACAAAGTTGTAGGTTTTCACTACAGTGGCATGCTTTCTCGAGGGCACTCACGCTTTTGGGATCGTCAAATACTTTTTGAGGTTGTCGTGCACTTCTCGAAGAAACGACACCCTTCCCGATGTTGCATGCTTGTTTAAAAAAAATTACATTTTTATTGCATACAAGATTTAAAAGATATTCGGATTTGATTGCCCTTGAGATTATCGTTAAAATGCACACAAAATTTTCATTTTAAATTTTAAAAGAACAACTTCTATCTATTTGCGCGTGTATGTGTTGCAAATCCATGGCATTGAAGGCGAGTTAAATTCCTCTTATTGTAGGTAGGAGAAATATGATATGCCAGGGGGTCCCACCTTGTGGGGCCAGAGGAAGATATTTAGAAGGCTCCTAATCAAGGGGAGTTGTTTAGAAAGGTTCTTAATTAAGGTGAACTATTTAGGAAGGTTTCCTAATAATGTTTACATTATTTAGGAAGATTTTGTAAATCATGTTTAATTGTTTAAGAAGGTTTCCTAAATTATGTTTATAATATTTATAAAGTATTTAATTATTTAGGAAGGTTTCTTAAATTATGTTTAATTGTTTAAGAAGGTTTCCTAAATCACATTTAATTATTTAGAAAGATTTCCTAAATTATGTTGATATTATTTAAGAAGTATTTAATTGTTTAGGAATGTTTCCTGAATTATATTTAATTGTTTAGAAAATCAGGAAGGTTTTCTAAATCATATTTAATTGTTTAGGAAGGTTCTATTTGTGTTATGGCGGCTAGGGCTACTTAAGGGGGAGTTGTCTAGGATTTAGATCATGCTATTGATGAGTTTTGTGGGTGCTTGATGTAGTTCTTTTCTTTGAGGGCTCCCTAGCGACATCTAGGTTGATTGGGAGAGCTGATCTACCTCTCAAATTGTAGATCACCTGTATCTTATTTTCTCTTATTAAAGTTATAATAAAAAAATCAAACGCCGTTTTAATTTTATTGCAGTTTTTATATTGTTATTTGCTATTTTTGCTTCTAATGCATATCAAATTAGTATCAGAGCGGTGTCCTAGACCGAAATATCAAACTTTCCTCGCTGATTTCTGCTAAATTTTTCCTCTTCGTTTGCTAAATTTTGATGTTTGGAGGCCAGATTCACGTCAAAGTTACATATTTTTGCTGTTAAAGCCTTGATCCGAGTACCGATGTCTGGAAGAAGAGTTGAGGTGTTGGAAGAGGAAGTAGTGAAACTACGAGCAGATGTGAGATCGATGAATGAACGTATTTCAGCGATAGAAGGAAGGTTTGGAAATTTGGAAGATATGATGATGATTGAGATGCAGTCGAAAGCTTCACCGGTGATTCCTAGGGCTGAACCGAAGGAAAAGAAAATTCTGGAGGAGATGATGAGAAAGCTTATGGAGATGTGATCCAACACCCCACCAATGGTTCCAATTGCTAACTCTAATCAAGATTTGATTGGGATTTGCTTGGCCGAATCTAAAGGGAAAGTGATCGGATGGGAACAGTTCGGCGAAAAGAGCTCCTTGCATCAAGAGCCACCTCCTAGGGCTCCGAGAAGGGGGGAAATAGGGTTCTCGAATGAGGGACAGCAGGAAAAGAGTTTTAGTGGTCGACCACTATATGAGGCTTTTTGTCAAGGAGAGTGGACGATCGGAGGACGGGCCGAGCCATGGGGATCGGGTCATGAGAAGCAGATGGAAGAAAAGTGGGAGTCCCACCCTTGATACACGAGAGAAACATAGAAGGATCACGACAACCGCGATACTGGAGGAAGAATCTGTTGGGGCGGTGGCGATCCTAGGGTAAAAATGTTGAAGATGTGAATAATTAAGGAAAAGAAAAGTGAAAGTTCAATAAGTGATACACAAGCTTCTTCCGAGAATAAACAGATCGACAAAGGGAAAGATGTGAAAGAAGAGGGCAAAGAAATAACTTACAAAGACAAGTTGATGGAATTGATCAGGAAATCTATTGCATCAAATTACCTGGAGCAACAAAGATTCGTAAAGGTGAGTCAGAAAATCAAAACCATGTAGTTCTCTTTATCAGAGGGGGAGGCTCTTCAGGCAAATGATATGAACCAGAGTAACTATATGGAAGAGATTTTGAAAATGAGAAATCTTTTGAAGAAATTCAATAAAGACCATGGACTGCGCCCACCAACCATTCTTGGTGTACGTGGGCACATTTTCACAAGTATTTCATCTTTGGGATTGTTCATGTCAAACCAAGAAATAGGTTTTGTGCCATTTGGACAACGAGTTCCGGCTACTCCACTGAAGGTATGGTTCCAATATAGGCATGCAAATGTATTTGACATAATTTTTCACATCATTAGAGGTGACATAAGCAAGGCTTCTCGTGAAATCAACCTAATTGAGGATATCTTTGCAGGATTCAACTCGACATTAAGGTAAGGAAATATCACCCATCATGAGTATATTTAGGTAGGGAAGGGTCGTAATGTTGGACTTAACCAAATCTCCTTGTTTAAAACAAAAGTTGCCAGTAGCAATGGAGAACAAATACTTAACAAAGATATCTACCACTTAGGCCACTGATTTAACTTCTTCCACATGCTTTCTTACTACTTCACGATTGTATAGTTCTATGTCAGCTCAACGATATTATCATAATCCGCCTTTTTCATCTATGGAAAGTCTTACCTATCATTAAATGGGCTTGTGATGCAGTTAAGATTTATAGTTTTATGTTTTTTATTTTCTTGTATTTTGAACGCTATGTAATTTTATTTTGTATGGCCCTATGATGAAAAATAACCAATGATCATGCCTGGTTTAGTGTTCTCAGGTCGGTTCACACCATTGTCTTTCCACTTGTCTTGATCTTGCTCCTTGGTGACTGGTTGGGTGATTATTTGTGGGTTGTTTTTTTTCCTTATTGGGCTTGACCCATTTCTTCCCTTATATTAATGGCTACTTGAGTTTTTTCCCTACTGTCCACTCGGTTTCCCTGCCTGGATGCTTGGTTCCCCCCTTCCTAATTCCTGTGCATGATGCTTTGACTTTTCTTGTGGGCTGATTTGGGCAGTTCTTATTGATTGTTTTGGGGGCACATTTATGTGAGCAAATAAATGCTATTTCCCCCTCTTTCTCCTGTATATAGAGGCTAAATTTTATTGTGGAGAAGAGTTTTTGAAAAGTAAAAATGTAAACCTGAGGGTATTTTTAACTTGCGAGCTAGTCTTCTCTTTATCCCTTATTACTTCATCTCGATCTTCTTTCTACTTCTTCTCTCCATGGTTTCCCTTCCACTTATATATTTCTTCTCTAAACTATTATGAGTTAATCATTTTATGCCTAAAAGTTTCTTTTAAGCTTGCAAGCTATCTTCTACCTTCCTGCTACTTCTTCGTCTCGGTCTTCTTTCTACTTCTTCTTTCCACGGTTTTCCTTCCATTTGTATCTTTTTTCTCTAAACTATTATGAGTAGTAAGTGGTGATGTGCCCTGTTCTTTTGATATTTGCCGGAGGAGCAAAGTCATGTGTTGAATCATAATTTTTTGTGGTGGTTTGCTGTTTTGTCCTTTTCTTTGAGCACCTTCACTAGTTTGTGTTTGCATGTGAGGTGAACATTCGTGGTTGTTTTGAGGGTTTATAGTTTATGTGTTTTGTTATTTGTTCTCTCTTATGCAACTTCCTAACAAATTTCCCATATTAGTTTCTATTAAGTATCCATCATTCTGGTGTTTGTTTATGTGTTCTTGAAAGGAAGTGTTTTATTTGCATGCCTAAGAGTTCTCCTACTTGATTTAAGAACTTTGGTTTGCATCAATTTGATATCAGAGCCTCAGGTTGCATCAGCTTGAGTCTGCCATTATGAAGCAGGCACTGATGAGAGGAAATAATCCTCTGAAGGTTGCTATGGCATCTCAATCATCCGTCTAGCTTGGTCTATTGATGGCCTTACCATAGTTATGGAGATTAGGCTGAAAAGGGGATTCAAAACTGCATTGGGCGACATAATCATCATGCAACTTCAATTGTACTTAGTGTTCTTTACATTCTTGCTTGGAATAAAATCCCATTACTTTGGACAAACAATCCTACATGGCAGAGCAAAATATAGAGTTACTTGATGAGGAATCGTTGGGCGACATAAAATTTGCAGAGAACTACAAGATGCACTCTAGAAGTCATTTTACAAAGGGTATGGAACTTACATTGGCGTTAATTATTTATCAGATCTATGGATTTGCAACTATTGATTCAACCTTAATACTTCTCACTGCATCCATGTGGTTCCTTGTTGTCACCAGGTTTTTGCGACATCTCTTTTTAATCTTTCAAGTTTTGAGTGGGAAAAAATAGTTGATGACTGGGATGACTGGAGTAAATGGATAAAAAGTGAAGGCATTGGCAAAGATGTTATCAGTTGAAAGATGGTATATTCTCTAGAGTGAAGCACAAGCAGATAATAAAGGATATAAAATTGGATCGTGTGCTAAGTAGTTCTCAACAGTAAGTAGATTTTGTTGTTAAAACGGATGATTAGGAGATAGTTCTCTTCCTTACACCTTGAGGATAAGGTGGCTCTTTGGGAGGGAAGTATTGATATGCCAGAGGGGCACACCTTATGGGGCACAGGGGAACATATTTAGAAGGTTCCTAGTCAAGAGGAGTTGTTTACGAAGGTTCCTAATTAAGAGGGAATAGTTTAAGAAGGTTTCCTGATTATGTTTATATTGTTTAAGAAGATTTTCAAAATAATGTTTAATTATTTAGGAATGTTGCCTAAATTGTGTTTATACTATTTAGAAAGTATTTAATTGTTCAGAAAGGTTTTCTAAATTATGTTTAATTGTTTAGGAAGATTTTCTAAATTATATTTATACTATTTAGGAAGTATTTAATTGTTTAAGAATATTTCCTAATTATATTTAATTGCTTAAAAATGTTTCCTAAATTATGTTTAATTGTTTAGGAAGGTTCTATTTGTATTATGGTGGCTAGGGCTACTTAAGGGGGAGTTGTCTAGGGTTTAGATCATGAATGAGTTTTGTGGGTGTTTGCTATAGTTCTTTTCTTTGAGGGCTTCCTAGCGACGTCTAGGTTGATTGGGAGAGCCGATCTACCTCTTGAATTATAGATCACCTGTATCTTGCTTTCTCTTATTGATGTTTTAATAAAAATCAGCCGCTGTTTTGATTTTACTACAATTTTTATATTGTTGTTTGCTATTCTTGCTTCTAAGGCGTATCAAAATGCTGTTAGTTCATCTCAACTCGTTCAAATTCTCATTCAAAAAAAATCATAAAATATGTTTGTTCAACCGAAGCTAAGAGTCCTATTCTTGCTCATAAGCAATTTGTTGTGTTCGTTCTCCTATTCTTGCTTGTAGGCAAGCAATCACCGTCACAATCTAGCCTGGAGTCTCGCATTAATGAGGTGGGAACAAATAACTAAATGAATTTCACATTTCTTCTAATAATAATAATTGCTCAACAAAATAAGCATCCAACTTTAACTGAAGAATCATTAAAATAATTTTCAGTCTAAATATACAATAAAACAACTCTGACTTATTTTAAGATGACCCTCTTCTTCTACACAAAAAACCTTCTCAATTAGTCATTTAATCAACAAACAATTTACCTGAAGATGGAAGAATAAGAAGTGGAGGTGTAGCTGGCAGGCAACTAGAGTGCAAGTTCATCGACATGGCCAGGTGAGAGTAGCAGGGGCAGTCAACGACAACAGTACGGGAGGTTTGTGTCCTGGGTATTTGACAAGGAGAGACAAAGTTCATATGAGATCACGTGTATAAGAGGAAGCTAGTGAATGAGGAATTCGGGTGTTTTAGATTTAAGATTAATGATTTTTTATTATTGTTATTTTTTAAACAACATAGATAACACAAGCAGGGGCTACAGCGCCAAATTGTAGTAGATTAGGCCGCGAATTTGATTAAGAGGATAATGAAATTTATTATATACTTAATAATATAAAATTAACAAAAAAAGATAAAAACAACAAATATGTGATGAACCTCCCATGCAACTTCTGGATCCTCGTGCTTCTTGATTTTATGTCATTTGTATACTTTGCATATTCCTTCATAGCTACTTAGCAAGTAGTCAGTAGGTTACAAGAAGAGGATTCTCATGTGATGGCCCAAAAAAAGAATTTTCCCGAGGAATATCAGACCCCACTCGACCAGACCTACACAGGAAGGTTGCCCCTCTTGGGGGCAGCAAGAGACCTCATCATCCAAGAAATTTGCCACTCCCCTCATCAGACGGAGTCAGCTTAAACAACAACTTGCCCTCACTCGGGGTGGGTGTCTTCATCCTCGTACATCCAAGTTCGACTATAGGAAAACGCCTACCCAGAGGGCCCTCAGCTCCCCATACCATGACCTATCGACCATGAGTTCATCTCCTCTGAAGCGTCAATTCACTTACCTTTTTCCTCTAAGGCGATCCGTGACTCAGCACTGGTCACCAGCAACACCCCATACACCATTAAACCATCCAACACCCCTTGCTCAAAACTTGCTCGCAGACTTGCCCAGTCATATTCAACCCTACCAAGCTCACCCACACTATTAAGCTCGCCTAGTGCATACAAGATACTACTAAGCTTGCCAAGAAATAGATCATCAGAGCTCTGCAGCCCCTAGCTCTCCCTCAGCCAACCAGAAGGCAATGTGTATTTAGGGTAGTCTGTGTAGCATTGAGCTTTTTTATTTTTTAAGATGCAACATTTCCTTTAGCTCATATAATCCTATAAATAAAAGATGATGAGGAGCATTTTGCATCTTTTGAACCTATAATACTTGGGTCTTTTTTGTCTGATTAAGATTTAAAGCATTTATTATAACTTTTATCTAGCATTTTCCTATTTTATCCATTCTCACACAAGTTCAAAGTGGCGCGATCATAGGTTGATCTGCTAGCAAAGTCTGATGTCAACCATAATCCAACACCGTTACCTCGCTCGTGCTTATCCTGTGCGACGACCCATGCAATATGGTCTCCTTTCAGAGTAATTTTGATATTCTAGACATGACATCGAAATTCGTCTAGCAAATAGACGTCATTCGGGCAACTTCATGCAAAGGTGAGGCACTTTGAGCCCGCTACACACGATGTCGCGTCATTTGATTGCCATCGGGGCATTGGGACTTGCTAAATGTGTGACGCTCCATTGTTCAAATGTCATTCCCAACTCTCTCGAGTTAATTATGACAAATACGAAGGTCAACATGTTTGTACGCATGCAAGAAAAATCACGTGACTTTTATTGAGAAAAATAATGGCATCTATTACTAACAAGTCAAGAAAAAAAAAGAAGTTATTGCATATCAAAACTTAATATTGGCAACTCTAATTAGAAAAATAAAATCAATTGCTGAACAATATTGTGTTAGAGAATATTTGCCTTAATGCTTTTTGATACAAAACGAATATGCTCTAATAATAATTTGAAGTAGAACAACGATGTAAAGATACTAATTAGAGGAAGATCAGAGTTGCTTTTAGACCAAATGGCACAACCAACTACTCATGATCCATGTGCTTAAGGCCAAATGTACATTTAACCATCATTGATGATAAAGTCATAGTAGGTGCTTATGAGCACACTTGTGGATGTGTGACTAGACAATTGCAATAAAGTGTTGGTTGCACCTTCTCCATAAGCAAAAGATTTTGGAGTAGTTAGTTATGTCAGGTGATCTTATTTAATTAGATATCAAAGCTCGAGTCAAGGTCCTAACAGGATAGAAGAGAACTACCAAGAGGCCAATGCTTCATCCCATTGCGCTTCCTTTCATTAGCAAACTTGAACATGATGTGCATTCAACAATGATTGATGATTGAGTCATGGGAGCTTGTTAGCACACACAAAGATATGTGGATAAACAATGAAATGTAAATCCTTGGTTACATCTTTCAAATTAACTAAAGCTTTTGAAGCAATGGGTTGCACCAACTAAGCACGCCTGTTGTTTTTTTCTCTTCAGTCGAATGGATTTAAACAGGATAAAATATGATTCTCTTCCAAATTACCAAAACTATTTTCAATATAAATAAAATATATCAGTTGGATCCTAAATTCTACAGATAGATTAGGGGTTGCTCATAAAGGTGATTAATATATCTTAAGAAAATAAGTAGAACTTTCAAGATTTCATAAAGGTGATTAATATACAAAGCACTTAAAACTAGCTGATTTATATTTTTAACAGCAAAATTTCATTATAAAATATAGCATTCGGTAATTGGAACACTCTCAGCGGCAAGTGAAATACAAAGAGGGAGAAGACAAGGGGGCAAGAGTAGAGGAAGGAGAGGAGAGAGTAGAAGGAGAGGAGAGTAAAGAGAGTGGAGGGAGAAGAGCAAAAAGAAGAAAGTGGAGAAGAGGAAAGGGAAAGAAACGATGTGATGTAGCTTTGAGAGGCAACGTAGCTTGAGGGAGTTAAAATGTAGCTTGAGGGAGTTGCAACGTAGCTTTGAGGGAGTGGAGTAAAAAGAGAGAAGGGGAAGGGGAGGGTGTAAGAGCCGACTAGACCGGTTCAACTGAGCCAGTCTAGTATTTTTCATTAAACAAGCAAGCGGGCGAGCGAGCAACACGAGTGGGAGGGTGAGCAGCACGAATGGGCGGGCGAGCAACACGAGAGGGCAGCTAGGAGAGCTAGTCGAAGCAAAGAAGCACGATCAAAGTGAAAGGCTGAGCGAATGCGAGCAAGGATGGATGCAACGCCTCGCATGTGCTAAGTTGAGTTCGATCATTTCGGTGGAGTCAAACATAAGGAAGGAGGAGTCTTCATGTGTGAGAGGAATATTGTTTGGTGTGTTAACTTGCATCAAGTGAAGTCGATCGACAAAGAGGTGGGCAGTTCAATTCTGAGTAGTATAGTGCTTGACCGAGAGGAAGAGGAAGGATAAGAAGAAGAATTTGTGAGATTTCATTTTCAACCGAAGAGAAAGGGAAGTCCTTGTACTCGATAGAGAAAAAGAAGAAAGTATAAGTGATTTTATGTTCATATTTAGAAAGAAAAAATGTATAATTTTTATTTTTTAACTGAAACAGTTAATGTATGATTGTTCAATAGGACGTCGAGGAATAAAATTTGAGGTAAGCAATATAACCTTTATAAGCCTTATTCTGATCATTTCATAGAATATTAATAAGGGATGCAATTAGCAAATTGTCTTAATTATTTGAAGGCCTTCAACATTGTTTTAGCAATATTCGATGCATTCAACATTGTCTATGATGACGTTTGATGCATCCAATGTTATTTTTACGACGTTCGATATCTTAGGATTAGTTATAATAGTATTTAATGTAATTATTATTATGAGTGGATAGTGGAAGAATTAAGTAGTATAGCTGAGGCAAAAGTATTGCAAGCGAGTGTTCTCAAGGAAAGATAAGGTAAGAGTTGCATTTTTAATAAAAGTTTAATTTGGAAATTAATGTTAAGATAAATTCTAAATTCATTACATAGACTGACATGAATGTATCAATAATAGGTGTGTTGTACTCTAACAAAGATGGATTAAAAATTTGAAAAACTCAAAAGTGACACATTCAGCCTTCGAAAAAAGCAAAGTGGGTAATTATGTTTTATAGTATAACACTTTCATATTATTTATTTTTGGGTATTTATTGATATGGAATTTTATATATTTGACAGTTCATTCAAATGAATGTTATTTTATATTGAAAATGAGAAATATTAAATGACTATACATATTCTTATTGATAATTTTGTATTTTATGTTAAAAAGATATAGAAAGAGCTTCTTACAAAGTAATTATATTATATGAAGATTACTATACATGTGAAAATAAAAGTGAAAGTAAAAGAATAAATTTTAATATGAAATGAGAATTATTAAAATAGAAAAGGTATATGCATGCAATCCAGGAGTTCACCCCCTTATAGTATTGACTGGGAACACAACTCTTGCACGTTAAATGGAAAATGAAACAGAAATAAAAATGAAAGTACCTAAATTAATACTTATTAAATGGTGCTCCAAAATTAATTGAATTATTAAAAGAAGCACTATATATATATATATATATATATATATATATATAATCATGTAATAAAAGTCTAATGTTATATCATAACTATTTAAATGCATGAGATTGCTACTATTATATCATAATTAGCTACTGAGTTTATTTTTGAAAACTCAAATTATTAAATTGAAATTTCAAGTAAATCCTGTATTAATTAAACATTTGATCAAGAAAGTTTATTGTACAGTAGGAGAGGGTCAATTGAAAATAGGAAAGAATTTTTATGATAAGTTTAGACTGGAAAATTATTTTAGTAGCTCTTCAGTTACTTTTGAATATTTAGTTTACAGAGTAATTATTGCTATTGAAAAAATGTGATATCCATTTAACCATTTGTCGCCTTATTAATTTGAGACTCTGGGCCGGGTCATGACAAAGAGTACCATGCTAGCAGTGGGGGTGGGCGGAGATGAAGGTGTGGTCATTCGACAAGCTTGTGTAGCGGCCGCCACCCTAAAGCTTGAAAGTCCAAATCACACCTAAGTTTAACACTTATGAGATAGATCCACAGATATTAAAAGGCATCAATATTAAATTTTGTACCATCAAAGTGGTTGTGTCCTCTCTCTAAATGTTACAATGGTACGACCTAATATTCAGATAGACTATGCACCATTAGATTAAACCACTTAATCATCTATAAGACACTCAAAAATATAAAAGTCATCTTGGGCCTAATACATGCCTAATCATATTAGTATTTTAATCAATATATTATGCATGTTCAATGTCACTCCGTTGAAATCAATTATTTTGCTCAATAAATTATTCAACATATAAAAATAAGCACCAACACATAGCTCACAAGTGACAAGCAACTCCTTATGAGGTTGAAGCAGAAGTGAGATAAACTATATGAGGTCGAAGTGCACTTTGCCTTATTTATTAACTAATGATCTATAGGATAATGAGGCATTATACTTAATCATACATTAATGAATTAGAAAATCAATTACCCATAAACTTATGAATCAATCATTTACTACATTGTGTTAATGCTAAGGTTTTCCCTAAAAGCGACATGCTATATAGCCTGCATACAGTGACAAGTGTACAAGGGCCGCTACAACGGCGCCCGAGTGCAGTGTTAAATAGACAAGGGTTCCCACATCATGGAAGGAGATGGGCAAAGAAGCTAGTCCATGAAACTAAAATTAGGATATGAACTTAGAATATAGGTTCCCTTACAAGCAAATTAATGGAATTAATAAATATTTATGATTAATAGTAAATTAAATATTCTATGCATTCAGGAAACTAAATGAGTTGAAAAGAAGGCTAAGGAGATTGATAGTTTAGGATTTAAACTATGATATTCTGGTAGAAGTCATACTAGAAATGTGTATGTGTGATTATAAATAAGATTTTGTCACACCCCAATTTAACCCCTTTACTGTCAAATTAGAGTGTAACAGCGAAGGAGAATCTGAATAGACCTTCTTCTTACTTACTCCATTCTGAAACGTTGATATCTGAATTAGATAAGTAAAAGATAGTCTATTCAAATTATCCTAACATAACTAATCTTAACACATCAAGATTTTCATAATAAGAAGCATATATGATATACCTCAAATAAAATTCACATCTTAAATTAAACAGAGCTTTACTAGAACTTTTAAAATTTACTTACATACCCAAAAGTCTTTGTATAGTTCACACTTGAACCTCTATGCACACTCAAAAAGTATGTATACCAAAGGCAAGATAGTCATCCCTTTAATGCCCTACGGGCTCCTTTCCTTTTCTTACAGTACACCCACTGCTAATGAGTTATGGCACAATGAAATATACAACCAATGTATAAGAAATAGTAATAATATTGTTTAACAATTAAGAATTTCATAACATGACTAATAATATGGATAAAACATATTGAAAATCCATACTGATCATAAGAAATTCATAGCATTATTTTCCTTGCTATTTGTTCAACACATTGAAATCAATCATATAATGACTATAAGCTTTTGCACCTTTTCAACTTTCCAATTCAAAGTTGGGTCCAAGTTCCCAAATTTTAGAATTGAAGCTACTCTCTCATTCAAGGTTGGGTCTAGATTCCCAATTTTAAAATTGAGAGTATAGACTTACCTCGTCAAGTCTTTTGCCTTTACGTGTGCGGGCTTATCCCCCATATATGACTTAAATTACTTTTCCTTCATCTTTCATTCCTCACAAGCATTAGTTGCTCATATGATCATTATTACTCAAAAATCAACAAAACTGAAATTAACAGAAATCAATGCTATCATAATAAATATGAATTTACAACTTGTAAAATTTCTACTTTCTATGTATTATTTGGGTATCTCACCTCGCTAGGAATTGGTTCTCCTAGAGTCGACTTTCTTTTCCTTTTGTACACCTCAATTACACTCTTCATCGTTCAACTCAACATTTCCTTTACTCTCCTTTTCAATTTTCTCCTCATCTGTTTTATGAAATTTATTCCCACTGCAGTTCTTACCTCATTTCTCTATTGTTTTCAATAAAGAAAAAGCGTCATTTCTCTATTGTTTTCAGTAAAAAGACATCAACATCCCCACTTCAATAAAACATTAAGTTCTTCAGAATTACCTCATTTTCCTACTGTTTTCTGCTAACAACTATTTTCTGCATAGTGATTTCTATAATTTAAATGTAGCAAACCTTATTTTCAGCACTCATTTACTGAATTCCAACAACTAACAATCTACAACAACCTTAGTATTATATGTACTTACTTTAAAGGTTGCTGTATTCCTCTTCTACAGCCACCTATAGCATCAGCCAAACAATTTCCCCTTCCAACTTTCAGCGCCAGAAACTCTCGGGTAGGGATAAGGAATAGCTCAAGATGGCTTAAGGCAAAGACTTCTTATACTTAATGTTTAACACCTCATCCTCCACTCTTAATATTATATGTACATTCCTAACTCCACTAACCATTCCAACCATTCACAGCCATTGGATCCCATCAGCTCTATGCATGCCGATTTAAGTGGGATTGCTACAGTACAGTAAATAATAAAATTATATACATTGAAGTTTATGCTTTAACTAATACTCAGTACTGTTGACGTATATTTTCGCATCGACCTGACCCCGATCGAGCCCGACTAGGCTCGACCATGCTCGATCCATTTAATTGAAAGTCGTCGAGGCGAAATCCGGGCCAAATTTGATGAAATTAAGTTTTAATTTTGTCAAATTAAACCCGATTTAATTAAATTAAATAAAATTTAATTTAATTTAATTTAATTAAAATCAAATCAACCCAATCGAGCCGCGTCGAGCCCAATTCGACGCAAATCGGCATCGATTCGAGTTCAATTTCGCAAAATTGACTCGATCGGACCCGCTCGGACCCAAACCGACTCAAATCGGTTCGAGTCGAGTCAAATCTGGGCTCAATTTCAGCCCCAATTGACTGATTTGGGCTAAATCAAATTTTCAAATCAGATTTTTTTCAATAAAGGGCTGAGATTTCATCTCAAATCCCACCCAAATTTGCCAGACAATCCACTCGAGTGCTTATTATCTCGTTTCGCGTATTGAGGAGGCGCGATTGGGCGCATGGAGAGGCGGCCTGGCTCTGTTCGCGCGTCTCCAAGAGGACGAGAGGGAGAGGGGGAGCGGCATTCGGCTCCCCCTTTGTTTTTCGTTCGGTCCGTCCCCGAGCAGAGAGCGAGCGAAAGAGAGAGCGCAAGAGGGAGGCGGAGCTCCCTGTGGTGCCGTGCTTGGTCCGTCCTAAACGAAAGAAAGAGAGCGGGAGAGGAAGAAAAGGAGGATTCCGCCCCTCCTTGCGTGCGTTTCCAAGCGGAAAAGGGAGGGGAAAGGCCGGAGAAGGCTCGCCAGTCCAGCCCTAGGAGGGACAACCGGTTCTCGCTCACTGTCTCCTTCCTTGGTTTCATCATTTAAGTTGCTGTTGCTGTTTTCTTGAAATCTGAAAAGGAGAAAGTGCTGTCATAGCTTCACTTCTTGTTTCCCGGCGAAGGCCAGGTTTCCCTCTATCCTCTCCTCCAACGCCGGCGACCCCTCGACGACAAAATCAGTATCCGGAGGCTCCCAAATAGTGAAAACTGCTGTTTGGAGCCCTTGGACAGCAATTTTCCTCCTCCGAAACGTCTTGGACAGCAGCGGTGACGTCCGGAAAGCTTCGGACAGCGGTTGGAACCTTCGACGGACCCTGGACAGCGATTTGGAGCTTGGATTGGAGCTTGGACAGCGATTTGGAGCTTAGATCGGACCTTGGACAGCAATCCGGAGCTTGGATTGGAGCGCTAGGACAACCCGGGGGAGGTAAAACACTAAAACTTAGTGAAACCTAGGATCCCCCAAGGCCCATGGTTGTGTGGTTGACGTTCCCAAGCCCTAGGTCCTTAGAAACTTCACTTTTTCGCTCTCCCAAAATCCTTCATCCGCTGTCCACTTGTTTCACTCATGGAAATCAAGCGATTTCCCATGAGTTGCTCTCATGTGAGAGTTAAAAAGATGGCGGCAAGGCGAAGGGACATCAAACTTATGTTCAATGTCCCTATTTTTGCATGAAAAAGCATTCATGTCATGTTTAGTACCCTTACCTACGACCAAATCATAGGTTAAATGGTTTCATTCAATGTCGAATGAAGCGTTAGGGCGTATAACCTCTTCTCTAGGTGTGACATACGTTACTAGACAACTAGACTCATATGTTATGACAAAACTAGCATATGTGTGTACTAGGTTTGCACCACCATGACATTTACAATTTCTCCCAAATTCATTAGATGTTCAAACATGTGTTTCAATTATTTTTATGAAGTTGTAGGATTCTCTATGAGCATCCTTGTTTCGTATAGTATATCCTACAACTAATGGATTGATTGGAAAACATTGTTGAGTTTCTTTAAATTTAGGGAGGCGATGTGAGGTGTTTTCTTTTCCATATGCTTTGATTTCTTAATGATTAATTATAGCTCGCATGAATAGATTGCCTATTCGAATCTCACATGTATGCATGCTTATGTCAATGGCTATGACACTTTTATGCCTACGATTTGCAAAATTATAAATATGTCCACCAAACCAATGATGCTTGCAAAGCAAGGGTGGAGTGTTCTATGGCTTTAAAGAGTCTATAGATTACACCCCATCGCATGTTGGAATTTGTTAGACATGTTTAATGAAATTTGCAAGTTAATGGATCAAGATTGTTGACACATAACATAGGCACATGGTGAAGCTTTCAAAAAGACAAATTTAAAGCTTTCATCCCTAGGTCTTCCTTGGACTGTAGCAAACTGGTTCTTAGAACCTATCCATAGGGATTTAAATGATGATTCCCTCCTATATCTTTAGGTTCCTTAGATAACGCCACATGTTATCTTTCCAAATTCAAGTTGTTGGAGCAAATCCTTCATATCCAATCTCCTAATCATACCAAAAGTGATTTAGGAATCCCTTCAATGCATCGAGGGCTCTCTAGTAGAGTTTCTACTTCTTCATGCATAATGGTTTTGGGGCGTCTCAATGCTTCAAATACCTCATTGCATGAACCATTTTGACTTAGGATTCAAAATCCTAGGTTCATATCTTTTTGTTTGTTGATACAAAATCAATAAACAATTTTTCCCCTCCTCATGTATAAGTCAATCATGTATAATGACTTGAAGCTTCCAAAGCTTTCAAAACAATGTCATTTCACGAGTCAGAGGATCTTAGAAACAAATCCTAAGTTCCTCAACATCATTTGTGGCAACACAAGGAACCAATAAATACTCTTTTCATGCACGTTGTTTTGAGATATCCAAAAGTTCAAACATATCATTGCATGAATCATTTGAACTTGGAACCAACTTCCAAGTTCCTTCCATCCTATTCATTGGAATACACAAAAATCAATGAATAATCCTTCCAAACGTAAGACTCAAACCATACTTCCTCCGTTCACTTAGCCTAAATTAAGTGGATGACTTATCCTCTTTGAACACCAAATGTCCAAAGAGTATCTTCAATTCACAACTTGTAAGTTGTGTCTTCTTCTCCTACCCAAATCCCCTAAATCATATCAAAAATTGATTTGAGAAAACTCCCTAAAATTTTAGGAGATCAATCCTTCTCTTTTCCAAATGAGTCCAAAACATTTGTAGGAAGGTAGGAAGTTCGCTTCATCATACTCATCTCCTCCATGCATAATAGTGGGAGCACCCTAAAGGCCCCAATTATTATATTGCATGGATCATTTGAGCTTGAAGCTAAAATTTCAAGCTCCTTTACTTTGTTTATTGGAGCACCTAACCAACAAATATTTTCCCCATGTGTTGTATTTGAAATCCCCTCAAGATTTCAAATATTACATTACATGAACCATTGGATCTTAGGACCAAATTCTAAGCTATCCATCTCTTGTTTGTTGAGACAAAAATCAATGAACAATTATCTATCTCTCCGTGTGTATGTTAACTTGGATTTTCCTAAAATCCTAAATGCATGCCAAGAGATTTTGAATTTGGAACTAAAATCCCAAGTTCTCATATCCTTTGTTTGTTGGGAACATAAAATCAACAAACATATACTTTCCTCTCATGCATGATATTTGAAACTTTCTCAAGAGTTCCAAACATTTCATCGCATGACTCCTAGCCTAGCTTGGGAGTTGTCACCCATCATCTTCATGCATTATATTTGAGGTTTTCTCAAAACTCCCAAGTGTTAAATGGCATGAGCCTCATCTTGCTTGTTGATACAAAATCAACAAGCAAACATCGTTCTTCCTTTTCATGTGTGAGTTTGAAACCTCCAAAGGTTCTAAGCAACGTCATTACATGAATTGTTGCATCTTAGAACACAAATCAAGTCATCCACTCTCTTGTTTATTAAAACATAAATACAATAAACAATCATGTTCTCTTTCATATATAACATTTGAGAATCTCCTCAAGGTTCCAAATGTTATAATGCATGAATTGTTGGATCTTAGAAACAAATTCTAAGCTCTTCATCTCTTGTTTGTTGATGTAAAATTCAACAAACAACCATTCTTCCTCTTTGCATGATAATTTGAAGTTCCCCAATACTTCAATAGCATCATTGCATAAGGCTCTTTATTTTGAACTCAATTCTAGGTTCTTTCATTTCACTTGTTGGAGCACAAAATCAACAAATAAACTTTCTTCCTAGAAATAGGACCCAAATCCTGGTCTCTTTCATCTACTTAGTCTAAATTAAGTAAATGATTGTCTCTCTTTGAGCACCAAAAATTCAAAGAGACCTTTCCAAACTTGCAATGTATAAATTGCCATCTTCCCCTATTTTCCTACAAGCCAAAGTTGTGGGAGAATATTCAAATCCCTTTTCATTCTCTTAACCTAAATTAGGAGAATGTACACATTTTCTTTGGACATCAAAATGTTTAAAGAATGTTCATGAATTTGCAACCTCTAAGTTGCATTTTCCCTTCCATTCCTACAGGTCAATACTGTAGGAAATTCTTCAACTTTCCTTAGCCCAAAAGCTATGGAAAGTCATGCCACCCTTCACATTCTCCTAAGCCCAGATTTAGGAGAGTGGTTATCTCCCTTTGAACATTAAATGTTCAAGGAGCATTCGTGAACTTGTAACGCACATGTTGCATTTTCTCTCTTCTTTTCCACAACCCAAAATTGTAGAGAAGTTCAGTCTTCTACAACTCAAAGATTGTAGAAAATATCTCCACTCATCCTTCCACCCAACTCGGAAGAATGAATTCCTCTCTTTGAATATCCAAAAGTTCAAAGGGAATCCGTGGTGGCATGTAATCCAAATCTGCATATCACTTTCTCCCATTTACCCAATGCAAGTTGGGTTGATGATCTCCTCCCTTTGAATATCCGATATTCAAAGGAGATCCATAAACTTGCAACTCACAAGTTGCATTTCCTCCTCTCTTTTCCACAATCCCGAATTGTGGAGAGAGCCTTCCTCCTACAACTCAAAGGTTGTAGGAAATTGCATCATTCTCCTAAACCCAAATTAGAAGAGTGTACATTGTCCCTTTGAATGTCAAATATTCAAAGGGCTTTCATGAGTCTGCAACTTCCAAGTTGCATCTTCTACCCCTCCACCTTTCCAACCCAAATTGGAAGGGTGCAACAATCCCTTTGAACATCAAAGTGTTCAAGGACATTCATGAGTTCGCAACCCATAAGTTGCCTATTCTCCTAACTCTCCTCCAACTTCCAAGGTATAGGAGTTTTCCCCTCTCTTTGGCTCCAAAAAGCTAAAGGGAGTTCTCCAACATTTAGCCTAAAAGTTAAATGTTGGATTCCTACATCACCTCCTTAGTTCCAAAAGCTAGGGAGGATCTCCTAACATTTAGCTCCAAAGCTAAGTGTTGGATACATTTCCCTCCTCTTCTTTAGCTCCAAAAGCTAAAAGAAAAATCAACCTTCTCTCTTTAGCTCCAAAAGCTAAGGAGAACTCCTCAGCATTTAGCTCAAAAGCTACATGTTGGGTTCCCAAATTTCTTTTCTTAGCTCCAAAAGCTAAGAATGATCCCCCAACACTTAGCCCAAAAGCTATATGTTGGACACCTTCACCTCTCATTTAGCATCAAAACTAAAGGAAACATCAATATATTCTCCCTAGCTCCAAAAGCTGAGGAGAATTCTTCTAACACTAAGCCCAAAATTAGTGTTGGACATCCTTCCCTTAGATCCAAACTCTAAGTGGAATACCCCTAGTGTGACATACCACACGAGCCCCTCACACACTTAGGTGCACAGCCCCTTAGGCATACTAGGATTAGGATTTTTCTTTGTGTGCGCATGTGGTTGATGTTGTGGTGTGAATGCCTTTTGGATTGTCTGCGTGTGGGCACTTGCCCTTAAGTGGTTAGTATAGAAATATATACATATTTTTCTGTGCAGGTGGCCATGTCTAAAAAAGGGGGGGATGCTTAAATCATAAATAATGAATTGCTTGCATGACAGGTACCGCTTAAAACCCCCCAAAGATGTGGCCAATAGGGTAGAAGTAGATGCTTGGCACTCTAAGTGCTAGGCAAATTTTGAGTGTGATATTATTATATAAACTGCCTACTCACTCTGTTTTGCAGGCTTGAGTCTTTTCTTTTCAAATATGTATTTGATAGAATTAGGATGTAAAACTTGTGGGGGTTTGGAGCAAAAAAAAAGGAAGTGGACTAGAAGGATGTACCCGCCAAAGGTAAAGCCCTATGTCCATTCATAAGTCAAGAGCTTGAAGATCCCCCACAAGTAGAGTCTGTAACACATTAACTGGGTTGTATAATGGCAGGCAACTCAGCTGCCAAAGCTGTTTGTAATAACTTGGACTCTATTTACATTTCCTGCACTTGTTACATATATACATATGCATGTGTTGTTTGTTTACTGTGTGCGCACTAGAATAGCATGCTTTTTCTAGGTTTCTTCACTTGTTTGTGTGGGTGTGGCCTGAACTTGTGGAACGGTAGGCTCTTAGGGAAATTTAAGATTTCTATCCTTTAAAATGTAAACAAAATTAAAATCAAACTTAGGCTTCATGATTTTTCTAAACAAAAGAAACTTGCATGGCTTTTCCTTTAAGAGCCAAGTTTTCAAATTAAACTGATCATGCATAGCCCAAAAAAAGAGTCACATATAGAAGCCCTCACCTAAGGATTAGATAACAAAAAAATCTGCATCCGAGTCAACATTCTGCATACCTTGCATACTTAGGCATCTTGGCCTCAAAGCCAAGTTGTAAGCCCTACTTTCTAACTAATAAGTCCCTACCACTCTTCATATGCATTGAGACCAGAAAGCATGGTTTTAAAAACGATTAGGAGGAGTCTAGCTGGTAGTCCTTTCCAGGCAGGACAATAAATCCAGGGGTCGGGCTGGTTGTGCCTCTTGTGAGGTGCAACTTGTAAGTCCTTTTGCATCCGTTAGATTTAGGTTCGAGGCCCTACCTCTCAGTAGGCCTCACCTTAGCTTTAGGGTCTGAGGCAATAAGTTGATTTCAATCACTATATAAGCCCTCAACTCTCGGGCGATTCCTCCAACAGGTGTTGTTGGAATGTAAACCCCAAATTTCTAATGAAAATATCAACTTGAACAAAAAAAAATCTGATTTCTAAAACATAAAGCCCAACATAGGGTAGTTTGAGCATTTCTGAGTTTCCCTCAAAATCAAATGCTCCTTCATTCCCTTTGGCCCTCATTCCAAAAATCTGATTCCAAATCGATCCTCTATTCCTTGAAACTCCTAAAGGACAGAAAAATCCTTTAAACAAGATTTTCATGGATTTTAAAAATCAAAATCAAACTTTAATCAAAATTTAAATGACTCTCAAAAACAAGAGAAAACCACTAATTTAATCAAAAGTTTTCTCAAGTACCAAAACTTGAGATGTAATTAACCATAGGGGCTTGCCCTATGGGGCATCTGTACCCCAGAATAAATAAACCCCGTTCAACCAAAAATTGAACGGGGGAATCTCTGTTAAATTGCAAATTTTGTCATTGAGTCCATAAGGAAACGATATTTTTACCCTTCGGGGTAATATATTGTCATTCTTATGCCGTACTCAACCATAAAGTATGCAATCCGTTAAGAGGAACACAAAATTCTCCCAACAAGTACTTAGTGTTTAATTTAACTGTTCATTAAATCATAAACATAAACAATAAATAATTAACTATACAATTAATTAAACAATTAAATTAAGAATTTACATATACTTATATACGTCAAAATGTTCAGGATTAAAAGTAGAATTTAATGAAAATAACAGAACATTTATAGAAAATTTATTCTTATATTTATTTTGAATATTTTGGGTATTATAGATTTGAAGGATAATGTTGTAAAAATTAATAGAATTGGATATATAATTATAGTTTTAAATATTGTTATTGATTCTACATTATTAATATTGTAAGTTCTTATGCTCCTCAAGTAGATTTGGATATGCGTTCAAAATTAAAATTTTGGAATGACTGAAATGAAGGAATGCATCGGGTTTGTTGTGTGATAGAAAAGTCCCCCTCAAACTAAGAAAAATTTCTATAAGATGGTGGTGAGACCTACAATGCTTTATGGTGTAAAATGTTGGCCATTAAAAGAGAAGCATAATATTAAGTTAAGTGTTATAGAGATGAGGAGGCTCAGATGGATGAGTGGATTTACTCTTAGAGACAGGATACAAAATGAGCATATACGTGAAAAAGTTGGAGTAGCTCCAAGGGAAGATAAGATTAGAGAGAGTCGCCTTAGATGGTTTGGTCACATAAAATGGCGGCCTTTTGATGACCCAGTTAAAAAAGTAGATGTATTAGATTTGACTTAATGTTAAAAAAGATAGAAGTAGACCTAAAAATACTTGGCTAAAAAATATTAGAAATGACCATTCTTTATTAGATTTAAATGAGAATTTGTCGCTTAAAAAGATACAATGGAGAAAAAGAATTCATATAGCTACTCCCGCATAGTGGGATAAATGCTTGATGTTGTCTTTGTTGTATAAACTTATGAATCAATCAAATTAAGCTTAAAAGAATCCAAAACTTGAATAATTAAGCAAAATAAATATTAATTAGAATTATTTTGGGCTAATTAGACTTAATACCTTTTAGTTGATTAATTATTGAGTAAAAGCTCAAAATAGTCCCCAACTATTGATAAATGTCCAATTTAATCCCAGAGTTTCGCATTGCTACAATTTAGTCACTCAACTACTAAAAAGTGAGCAAATTTAGTCTCAAAGCCTAAAATAAGAGTTAAATTTAACTCCAAAGTTAAATATGAAAGATATTTTAGATATTACTAGTGGATATGAGATTATATTACAAATATTCTTTATTTTTAATATTTAAAATATTCTCCAATAATTTAATGTATTATATCATAAATCTAAAATCTTTAATCTAAATATCTTTCTCTAACTAGTAACATATTGAATATACTTAAATAACTCTTGTAATTAATTTATTTCTAAAAGAATTAAATAAAGGATAAAATCTATTCTCCTTTTTCTAAAAAAATTATAATTTAATATCTCTCTTAAGTTAATACTCTTATTTTTCTATAGATAGTTAAATTAATAATAACTTAATTTATGGATGAAAATCTCATTTGAATTTATGCTCTCTATCCTTCTATATATCTTCTATTTTTCATTAAAATATTCAATATAATCATTTTTAAAATATAAAATTTTAGATTAAATTTCATTAACAACATTTACTAATTTATTCTTTTAAGAAAATCCATAATTCAATAAAATTCAAATAATTAATCATTAGGTATCAAATTAAATATTAGGTTTATTTTTAAAATTTATCAACTTATTAATTAAGCATTCTTTCTTTCTCTCTTTTTACAAATTTGATGTAAAATCATAATACAATAATTATTATTTTCTCTAATAAAAAACTAATTACAAAATAAATTTTTATCTCCTAAAAAAAATTTACCTTCTCCTAGTCATCCAAGCCCTTGCCCACGCTCCTTGCTCAAGCTTAGTCGCTGTCTGATTTCCCTTTTCTCTCGTTATCTGTTTCTCTCTCGATCTCCCTCAACTCCCACTCATTCTTTGATATCGCACGGCCTTTTATATAGGTACGAAACCCTTTGCTTGAAACGATGCTTCCACTTCATCTTCTTCGCCTTTACACGATCAAAATGGCTCGCTCGTTTGATTTTGAGACTCCAGGCGACGGGAAACAACACCGATTAGCTTTGTCTTCTTCGACAGAACCAAAAATGACAAAATCGACCCTCCTTCAACTTCCGTGAATCCAATTGAAGTCTCCTTTGTCTTCATCTTATTCACCTTCATGGGATTGGTTCAGGATATTACAAAAATTCTCCTCTCATTAGTTGCCAATGCAGAGGACGGCAAAGTGTTATTTGGTTTAGGTAGGATGAAACGGAATCGGAAAGAGGATGACGCTCTAGCACTAGATGTCCAGCTTCTGCCTCACACAATTTGTTCTCTAGAGATTATAGTGGGAAGGCGAGCAAGCAAGTAATAAGTTATTTTACAAAATTACCCACAAATAAACAAAGTTTTTTTTGGCTTTTCCCATTAATTCAAATGACAAAACTAACACAGGGATCAAATTGGACAATTTTTAATAGTTGAGGGACCAAATGGGGGTAATACGAAGCTCTAGGACTAATTTGAGCATTTATCAATAGTCAGGGGACTATTTCGAGCTTTTTCTCTTTAATTATTCTATGAGACATGAGATATTGCCTTGCATTTCATGCATAGAGAAGCCGCTGGAAAAAAAGTTGAGCAACCTGGAAAACTATATTCATAACATTAAATATAGATTCTAGACCATTAAACTTTTGCGTGTTTAAGAAAATTGCTACTAAAATATATATGAAAAAAGGCGTATAATAAAAAGAAAGGGAGAAAATTTGAGAATTGTTCGATATCTGATACAGTTCATTGCTTCATTACTCCATTACCTAGTGTAAAACCAACGTTGCCTAACGCTAGAGTTAACATTTAATTCCCACCATCCATCAAGAAAACTAAACCAGATACGATTTTCAAAGTACACAATACTAAAGAAGGCATGCTCATAATCATGAAAGACATCAGACTTCAGCAGGCAGAATGGCAAACCTTTATGGCAACTGTATATGCAACAACATCAAGCTTAATCCCAGTATCTCTCATGGCTTTTAGTGCCTGCAGCACATGAAGAACAGAAAAACTTTAACACGTCATGAACTGTGGCACAGCATTGTATTTTAGATGGTAAATTATCTGGGATCGCTAGCATGAAATATATAAACACTATTTTGTTTTGTCAGGTTCATGTTAGTACACCATGGACATGCCTAAAACACCATTTAGCGTATATATGAGGATAGTTCTTAAAACAGCATTAAAAAATAGTTCATGGTTGTTTGACAAGCAGCAAATATCTTTACTCTACAACCCAGAAAGCCAAATTCAAATTACAAAAGTACAAAAGAAAAGGCTTAAAAAAAGAATCAGAATCTCGCCTATTCTAAGCACATCTTCTCCTCAGTTCAATCAATGGGCGATCATGGAAATTTCTTATCGATGAATGCTCAAATCATGAAATTTCAGACTACAGTGACAATGATAAACTATATGTCAAACATACGTTGGCTCCTGACTAAAATCAAAACGGTCCACAGGATAAACAAGAGCCAAATCAAACATCCAGGCAGAAAACAAATACACCTCCTCAAATAAAGAGAGTGATGAGCCTTGCATCCAACAAGCAAGATGGGTTTTATAACATACTGAGAAGAATAATTCCTTGCTCTACCCTTTTGCCTAGATCTAAACCTCGTTATCATGAACAGAGGCTCCATGATGCTTTGATCTATCTACAAAAAATCTGAGATGTGGGCCCACATCTCACCTGAGCATTCCTAAAAGAGTTTAGTGCTCTGACTGAAACTTTTAGAAGGTAAATTAGGTTGCAAATTAGACACTATCTAGAGATTTGACACATTTTATGAGGAATTTAAGATTTGATTTCAAGTTTCTCGTAGGCACAAGCCCCATTGGTTAATTACCCCTCAACGTATAATAACAACAAATATGGTTTAGGATTAAGAAATTTATTACCTTAAACTTATAGCAGATGGTGGAGGAAAGATGACGATCTCGATAAAAATTTCATAATTCTATCATCCCACATTATCTTGGATTCGTAGTGTACTTAGTGTTGGCTCAAGAAAAACGGCGCGAAGGCATGAACCCCACTTTGCAGACATAAGATTCCATTCTCCTTAAGTCATATTATAGTTAACCAGATTTCTCCTGAGTGTAGTAGCAAGGTTTAGTTAGATCTTGGTCCTTACTTCCAATGAGCGCAAGCACTCATAGTTAATTACCCCTCTTAACACTTAAGAGAGAACTCTCAATTAATGATGAATAAATTTTAGGTATTTGTCTCAATTGTGGGGGAAAATGAAGATAAATCCGATCAAGATCTCCGATAGACTGGCCGATTTGATTGGGAGGGAATTAAGAAGTTTCCTAATTAAGAGGGAACTATTTAAAGAAGGTTCTTAATCAAAGGGGAATTGATTAGAAAAATTTTTAATTACATTTGGGAGAAAATTATTTAGGGTAAGAGATCTAATTTGAATTTAAAATCTAAGAGGGAACTATTTAGAGAAAAGGAGGAATTAAGGGGGGGATTGTTTAGAAAAGTTTTAATTACAATTGAGAGGGAATTAATTATGGAAATAAATCTAATTTGAATTCAAATCTGAGAGGGATTTATTTAGGGAAAGGTGGCTGATTTGGGAGGGAATTATGAGAGCCTATTTAAGGCTAACTATGGGGTGATTTCAGATTATGTTTTGGGAGTTTGCTAAATTTAATTTATTCTTAGTTTATTTGGGCTCTAGCCGGCGGCTAGTGATTTGGGAGAGCCGGATCTTCCTCTCCAATTGAAGATCCAATTGTATCTTGCTATTTTCTTTCATATATCTTGTAATAAAAAGAATTTTGGTGCATTTTTCTTCCTAATTTTTTGTTGTCATTCGCTGATTTTGAGAAAATTGCATCCACTTCCTATTAAATTGATATCAGAGCCTAGATCCGGGTACCTATGACCGGAAGAAATGTATAAGTGTTGAAAAGGGAGATCAGACAATTAAAATCTAATTTTGTAAAAAAGACTTAAGGTTTCGAAAAGCTATTTTCAGCCATCTATGAAAAGATCGATGAGAAATTTGCCATTATGAACGAGATAATAAAGAAGCTTCTTGAGGGCCAAACCAAACCGACAACATCGGAGGTGAGAGCATCGTTGACCGGACAAGAAAATTTGAGAAACCCTAATATAAGGATAATGAGGGAGAATCAAGAGGTGAAAATTTTTGGGGAAGAAGAGTAGATGCCAACTTTGGAATCACTTCTAAGGAGGAGAAATGGTGAAGGAGTAAGATTTTTTGTGGAACTGCAGAGTTTGGAAGAAAAAGGAAGATGGGGAGAATATAGAAGCACCAAACATGATTCAGCCACTCTTACAAGAACATCAAGAGGTGTTCCAGCCAGTTCATAGGTTGCTTCCTCCACGGGAACACGAGCATGCTATCTTTTGGAAGGACGGAGTTTCACATATCAGTGTTCGTCTGTACCATTCTCCCCAACTCCAAGAGGATGAGATAGAGAGATTGATCAAAGAGATGCTGGAGGCAGGCATCACTCGATCTAGTGACAGTCCATTTTTCAGTCTAGTGCTATTAGTCCAATGCTTCAATAGCAGTTTCCTTCGCTCCACCTTGAGGACAAGGTGGCACTTTGCAAGGGGAGTATTGATAGATCGGTTGATTTGATTGGGAGGGAATTAGGAAGTTTCTTAATTAAGAGGGAACTATTTAGAAAGGTTCTTAATCAAAGGGGAATTGTTTAGAAAAAATTTTAATTACATTTGAGAGGGAATTATTTAGAGCAAGAGATCTAATTTAAATTTAAAATCAAAGAGGGAATTATTTAGGGAAAAGGAGGAATTAAGGGGGGTTTGTTTAGGAAAGTTTTAACTATAATTGGGAGGGAATTAATTATGGAAATAAATCTAATTTGCATTCAAATTTGAGAGGGATTTATTTAGGGAAAGAGGGATCATTTGGGAGGGAATTATGAGAGCCTATTTAAGGTTAACTATGGGGTGATTTCAGATTATGTTTTGAAAATTTGCTGAATTTAATTTATTCTTAGGTTATTTGGGCTCTAGCCGGCGACTAGGGGTTTGGGAGAGCAGGATCTTCCTCTCCAATCGAAATCCAATTGTATCTTGCTATTTTCTTTCATATATCTTGTAATAAAAATAGTTTTGGTGTGTTTTCTTTCTAATATTTTATTGTCGTTCGCTGATTTCGAGAAAATTGCATCCACTTTCTATCAATCTCATGGTTCCGTCGTCTCACAATACCTTAGGTTTCAATCTACCAACACTAACAAATATTGACCGTAGTGTCCAGGGAATCTGATTAGCAACCATGGGTTGCCTCCTCTCAAGAATCCTAAGTAGACTGAGGTGGTTAGATGTGGATTTTATTTTTATTGGATTTTTGGGGTTTACATCTACTAGAATACACATTAGTTGGTTTGGTTTGGAATTTATTACTTCATTTAGAAGTTACCCAGAAGTTTGAATTGAAGCGGGTCTTACGGATTCTCTTAGAAGTAACCTGTGTTTAAATTTGAGTTAGAACTTACGGCTTTCATTGAAAGTAACCTGAAAAGAGGATATTACAACTTCTATTAGGAGTAACCAACTGGTAGGTCTTACAACCTAGTCCTATAGGCTAAGCTGCCAATTAATTTTGAATTTGGTTAATAGGTCTTACAACTCCTTTAGAAGTTGTCTGTATGTTTAATTTGGAGTGGGACTTACGGCACTACTCATGAGTTTCCCAAAAATGAGTCATACAACCTAGCTCTTTAGTAAGGCTGCCCAAGGATTTAATTTTTTGAATAGATCTTATAGCTTCCTTTTAGAAGTTGCCTAAGAGTGACTCTTACAACCAAATCCTTTAGATTAAGATACTCGTTAATTTTGAATTTGGTTGGCAGGTCTTACGACTCCCTTAGAAGTTGGTTGTATGTTTAATTTAGAGTGGGACATACGACTCTACTTGTTGCCCAAAGACGGGTCTTACAACCTAGCTCTATAGCAAGGTTGTCCAAGGATTTAATTATTTGGGTATGTTTTATAGTTTTCCTATGGAAGTTGCCAAAATGTGAGTCTTACAACTTAATCCTTTAGATTAAGATGTCCATTGTTTTGTTTGTTTGTTTGAGTGGACAACAGTTGTTTGTTAGCATGACATTAGACTGTAGTTTTCAGTTGTTTACTAGTTCGACACTTACTAGCTAGTAGTTTTTGTGTGAGAGTAGTCCTTTTATACTTATTCTTTTTAGTGTCGTAGACTGTACTAGTAGTTACATTACCAATAGCCTGTTCTACTTTCAGTAGCCTACTCTAATTTATGTCTGCAGCTTAGTGTAGCACTTGTTCTTTTTCATGCTTTAGTATTTATTTTGATATTCAATTAATTTCAATGCTAATGAAATTTATATGCTTGTTACAGGAGCTCGTGTTGATTCAGAGTTTAGAGAATTTGTAGTGTTTGGAGAGCAGAGTGATTAAGAGTGAGTTTTGTGTTTGTGTTGGAGAGTTTGGAGAGTTCGCAAGGCAATTGTTTTTTTCTTGGTGTTTGAGAGTTGGAGAGTTTTGTATATATAAATTAGTGGAAACATTACTGCTCTTTTTTTTAATATATAATATAAACAAAAATTCTCATTTATCAAAGTGGCTCTCTCTACATTAAATAATTAATTAATCAATTTAATTAATTAAAATTTAATTAACCAATTAATTATTTTAAATTCTATCGCTCTTGAATATTAAATTTGCTCTCGGATTTTTAAATTAACCAACCAATAAATTTTAATTAATATCAAAATTAATTAACTTTAATTAAGTAATTAATTGTAATTAATTAATTTTAACTAATCAAATAATTTTGATTAATTAATTTCAACTTTAATTAATTAATTTCAATCAATTAATTAATTGAAATTATAGTTAATTGAAATTAAATAATTTCAAATAATTAATTGATTAATTAACCAATTTAATTTTAATTAAGTAACTTTAATTAATCAACTAATTTTCATTAATTAATCTTATTTCAATTAATTAATTAATTTTAATTAAATTTAATTGGTTGATTAATCAATTAAAATTTAATTTTAATTGCTCTCCAATTTAATAATTTTTTAGGCAATTTTGACAACCTCCCGACATCTCCTCCCCTCATGGGGAGGTTGAGACGGCACTTGCCGATAATTTCTTCTCGGCCGGACCTAAGGTCAACAGCGCGAGCTCTTCATTTTAAAATTATCTCGATCGAATTTAAAATCAACGGCGCGAGGTCTTCATTTTAAAATTATCCCAATCAGACCTAAAGTCAATGACACAAGGTCTTTAATTTACTCTTTTGCTAGCTAGATCTAAGATCGACGGCTTAGATATTCTGAAATCTAATGCTTACTTGCTGCAACATTTAATTTTACAAAACTTTATATTTTAATTATTTAAAATGTCAGTTATGGTTATTAGTTATGCAAACAAAGCATGATTATTTCCATAATCTGCATATCCGACTGAGAATAACTCACGGCTAAAGTGCAGAATAAAGCAAAAGGCATATAAGTTCTTGGCATAGTAGTCATAGGCGGATTATTTTATGCATTAAGTGGTTGATTTCACTTGAAACAATTTAAAATTTGCAAATATTAATTTTTATTAAAACTTAAGCCTATAATGATTAGCTTTGAAATTTGGGATGATTTTGAAAAATAGATTCTCGTTCGGTTGAATTTACATGGCCATCATCAGGGGCTTTGAATGCTTTCGTTTTTGTAGCTTTGAACCTTGCCATCTTGCTTACATGCTAGCAGAAGATCGGATGCCTGGATTAACTTTACGAGGTGTCATATAATCAGGGTGATTTTCAGTGTTTACATTTTAAAGTGAATTTTCTTCGTAAGAGGCATTGAAGGCCTAATACAAACATAAAATAAAAAAAAAATGTAATTTTAGATTTGGTGTGTAGACATCTATTATGGAGTTTAATTTTTATGAACTTTAATTTTTATAGATTCCACTCCTTGCAAAGAGGAGGATTGAACTTGAAATGTAGATCTTATGACCCTACCCTATGGTTAAGGTGGCCCACATGAAAACATCATATAAAATGAGAGCTTGAATTTGCACTTGAAAGAGAATTTGTGAATTTTCCAAAAGAAAAAAAGTAGCTCATTTAAAAAAAGAAGGTTGCATGATTCTCAATGTGGGGTGAATTCAAATTTTATCTTATTTTAGTCAACGTAGCATTATCAAATTTTATGTTTAGCCATTTAATATATTTGTCAAAGTACATGTGAATATTTTGACTTTGGTATTCCTACACATTTTTTTATGTAGATGCCAAGTGAAGTAGTCTCTATGATTGTACTACGAAACTTATACATTAAGGACCATGGCCAGTAGCTGCAAAGCACTACATTGTAAAGATCTCTCTTTTGAGGGGAGAACAAAGGTGCACAACTAACCAAAAAGCCAATCAAGAATAAATCCTCATCCATATTGGGATAAATGGAGACATGAACCCAACCTCTATAAATGGCTTCACAAATACTTTGGAAAGGTCATTAGTGAGTTGTACCAAACTGTCTTCATGAAGAAAACTACGAATCTAAAAATCTCGGGGAAGGATAGCACAAAAGCATATTGATAGCCTAACCATTTTATAGACTTGTTGGTAATGACCTAAAAT
Source organism: Dendrobium chrysotoxum (assembly GCA_019925795.1). Taxonomy (NCBI): domain Eukaryota; kingdom Viridiplantae; phylum Streptophyta; class Magnoliopsida; order Asparagales; family Orchidaceae; genus Dendrobium; species Dendrobium chrysotoxum. The sequence goes on along the minus strand of JAGFBR010000801.1, from coordinate 294,265 downwards.
CTCAGGAAAAATTGCCTACTAGATAAATTTCTCTTGCCTATTTCCATCAGCAAAAGGTCACCAATAAAATAGTTTTTAGTTTGAGGAATATACTACTCATAATGATAACGAAATATTGACAATCCAGATATGACTTTCAACTCCCATAACATAATAGTCAGTTCTACTGAGCCCATCCAGCATAGGGTGTCAATAAATGACCCAACTTGGACCCGAACCAACCCAAAAAACTCGGGTTCGAGTTGACCCATTTAATAAATGGGTCAGATGACCCGCCAACCCAATTTTGACCAAAAAATAACTTGTTTAAATTTTTTTCATAAATTCTCTTTCTTAAATTATTTTATTTGTTGGTATAATATTCTTATTTTTAATCAACTTAAAATCTATGATTAACAAGTTTATAAATTTATTATTTTTAATTAAAAGGAGTTATCGGGCCGGATTCGAATCCACTTTTTTGAACCATTTCTTAAACGGATCGAGTTCAGGTCAATCGGATTCGGGTTTGTTCAATTTCAAATTGGACCCAAACCCAACCCATTTTGACATCTATAATCTAGCATAGATTAGTAGCAGGATCCCAAAACTCAAACACCCATTTGACCTAGAAATGAGGGATATTCTTAAAGCTAAATGTGGAGGCATATATGGCTCCATAAACTCTTATCTCCTTCAAAGTATTCTTATATGCCTACAAAATATATCAAGCTCACATGACATATCTACACGCATAACTAAAAAGTTAACCACCGGAGAGTCTTGAGGCATCTAACGAACTGCACTATAATTGGTGATAGCTCAACGATCTCGATCGCTCGACTTATTTAACAACATCCACGGACGATCCCAAGATGTCACACATCCCGTAACTCACTTATTCAATAGTACTTTCCAACGGGTTATGCTCCTCACATTTCAATTTAATGGTGGTTACTCATTTTACGATATCTCTACAAGTGGAGGGGTCGAGTCCATGATTTGGAAGTGTGAATGAGCACATGAAGAAGTCGTCATAGACATTACGATCTCTTAAAACCTCCTCATGTTGTTAAAGCCTATCATCCACCTCAACAATCCCATGATGATTGTGGCTATATATCTTGGCCCAAATTGCTTCATCATTAAGTTTGTGCATGGTATTTCCTTGGGTGTCACCCAGTTGAACATGTTCTATAAAGGAGATAAAATAAAAACATTTATAAGAGAAGAGGCAAAACATCAAAATACATAAAGATGAAGCCAAAGCGATGTTTATAAAAAAATATATTTACATGTCAAAATTTCACTCATACTTTGCATTGACCTTCAGATGAGGGGGTTGGGGGACATTTATTGACCACGACAACTATTTCAAAGTTTATTTAATTGAAAATGATAAAATTGATAGAAGATGGATGCAGCATAGGACATAATTGCTTCAAAATAGCTCGACCAGAATTAAAATTATCTGCTTATCACATGTTTAGCAAACCAATCCACACCTATGCGTCCGGGAGATCAACAATAATTAAGACAACCATATCATCTAGGCCATTGTACGAGAGCGATTTGATATATTTACCTTCAGATGAGGCGATCAACGCAAGAGTGATATGCTTGAATGATGAGAATTATGACAAGAACTCGCGAGCAGTGATACACATTAATTTTGTCTTTTTAATTTTGATCTAAAAAATTGAATATATATATATATATATGGAATGCGGATAAAGAGTGAGAGCATAATTTTTTTTAAATTTTAATATTATTAATATTAATACTATTTCAATTATATATATATATATATATATATATGTGTGTGTGTGTGTGTGTGTGTACACACACACATATATATAGTTGAAATAGTATTAATATTAAAATTAATAATATTAATATTTAAAAAATTATGCTCTCACTCTTCATCCCCATCCCATACCCATATCTATTGGTGAAAACAATACAATACTGTGGGCTCCAAAAATTCGGCCTCAGTCTCCTCGTTGGTTTTTTGGGGGAGTTTTAGCGGATTAAGTTGTAGGGTAAATTTTGGGAAGGCAGATTGGGTTTGTAGATAAGGCACTACCCAGAGATTTCGCCCTCATTTTGTGAGGACTTTATGATCTGAGTTCTGGTTTTCTATAGGCGTAAGCCCCTATAGTTAATTACCCCTCCCGATAGTGAGAGAGAACTTTCGATTAAGGCTAGTCGTCGATCAAATACGTAGAGATACGTAGTATCTGGCATATAGTAGCAGCATGGGTATGGGTATTTGAAGGTTTGATATTTAAAATTGAAAATTTCACCATCTTGCACTTAAAGCAGATGGTGGGGGAATGGATGATGGACCCGATCAAGATCCAATGGTTCCGTCGTCTCAGGCCATTGTGGTCCCTGGTCTACTTTGTCAGAGGAGGTAGTCGACCCAATTTGACAAAATGATCCTTGTTGGTAGCCATGGATTTCTTCACCCAAGGGTATCTTGTAGACTTGGGGTGAATATTTGTCTAAGGGGACAAATTTGAATCCACCTTAGCTAACAGAGGGTTTTGTGCCCTATCAATTATATTCTATTGATTCATATCTCAAGGACTTGATACCATTGGGGAACATATGGGTTCTGGTCATAACCGTAATTTAGTAGTGCTATTTGGCGGCAAACCACCCTGTTCAAAGGGCCCCGGTCATAACTGTTTACCTGCGGCGGCATTTGACGGCAAAACAGCCAATTAGAGGACACGTGCCATGTCCTTACTGGCAGGAGATGGTTTGAGAATGAATCATAGTGATATTCTTGACCAGACATTAGCTCTTTGTGAGCTGAAGTGTATTTTCAAATTTGTTCACCTCGACAAACTGTTGCAGAGAGTGGATGGGTTTTGCTTTAAGTGCCTAATGGTTGAATTTCAATTTTAAATATTTTTGGATTTTGGTATTTCATGGGCTTTTTGGGATTTTGAGTGGGTATTTGGAAACTTGGAGGTATTTGAAATATTTGGAGTTAGCCCCTCCGGTTGAGATCTACGTTCAACATGGCCATCATCGGGGTATATGGGGTCAATTGTATTTTGTTGACTGAACCTTCTCGACTCTACCAACACGACGACAGAGGATCGAATTTGTCGTTGGCTTTGTTTCTTTATTGGTGAGTTTTCTTTATTGAAGGCCTTGAAGGCCTAATATGAATGTATAAAATAAATATCCCGGTTGACCTCGCGACAGCATATTTATTTAATGGTTCGAGCCGTGTCGACTCTTATCTACCCGCATAGAAGGATCTGGCTTGAACTTGGATTTATTAATTGATCCACGCATCATCCCTAGACGTCACGTGTGTACCCATAACACACTCACCGGGGCCCATGTAGGTCGTGTAATTACACATGCCCCTTTGTGTACCTATGTGCATACAAATTATAGTGCAAGTGTGGGGGCATTTTAGAATACTCCAATTGTGCGGGCAACTGCCGTTTGAGTGTGCGCAATATTCCATTTAAGAGTTTGAACAAGCCTTCTATCTGCTTGCATGAGTGTTGCGGATCCAGTGGCGTGATGTTATGGTGCGGTCATTTACCCGCTTCATACATATATACTGTCGTGCACTACTTGTTGCCTTCTGCAGATAGTTTGTTGTGCACTAACGAATCTCCTACTATTGTTGGTAGATAACAGCATTCACTACAGTTCTCTTGTATTTGCTCACATATAGCCTGTTGTATGCACAACAAGTTTCTTATAGTAGCTCGTAGGCATCCGCATCTGCTATGATTCTTTGGTACTTTGCTCATCGGTGACATTTAGCATGTATAACGAGTCTCCTGCAAGGGCCTGTAGGCATTTGTATCATGCGGCATTTGCTTGCATGTGGCATGTAGTGGGGGCAACTGTGTCTTCTTGCATGATTTCTATGAAGACTACTATCAATTCCAGTTTCTTTGCTTGTGGGGTTGAATGTATCTGCTTGTGTTCTGATGTTAATTGCAGGAGTGTCGTAAAGCAGTTGTTTAATCTACTAAATGTCCTTCATATCTTGCACACGAATATACTGTATCATTTGTCACATGGTAATTATGTTTGCAAGCTAGTTAATATCAATCGTATTTGTAGTTTATCTGCTATCATCATTGACCAGCAAATTAATGTGTTTATTTGTGAGTCAATTGGCATCAGTGGCAAAGAGACTATCTTCTTCACGGCTCTCTTGCTTTACTTGTGGATATGTCATACTCTGTGCATATTGACAATTGCTTGTGGGTACTCCTACAATTGCTCGTAGGTACTCATATTTGTAGTGGATTCATGGTTCTTGCTTGCATATGAATAGCAGGGCATTGCTACATTCACTTTGGCGAGTTGTCATCACTTGTGGGTGGGCCAATATATTCATAAACTGACTGATGTTGAGCGTAGGGGAGATGCTACATTCCTTATTAATTTTCCTATACACAATGATTGACGAACTGCAGCATTTGCTTGCATGTATATTATTGCATCCTCCATAATGTTTATTAGTCACTGCTTGTGTAAGGGTCATATCACATGTCATAAGTCTTTTCACTGCTTTTGAAGATGACTTATATCTCATGTAGTGGATTCACTTGCTAATATTTGTATTTTTGTTGGCATGATGATCCCTTCATACCTCATTGAGATTCCTCGTTGTTGATTGTAGGAGTGTCATAGCACTCATTATTTATCACTGGTTAACACTCATAGGCTTGTTGTGTTCATCAATAATCTCCCCATGCATGTCAATTGATAATTTGTTGCAGTCATTATACTTTGATTTTCAAAGTCCATGAGAAATTGATATATTTGTTTGTAAGCTGGATGTACCATTGGATGCATTAAGCATATCATCACAGGTTGTGCTATGTACATCTATTAAAATTGCCTATCAGTGTTTGTATATTAACTGATGTAATTGCCAAATTCGTAGAGAGCTTGCACTGTTGCTTGTGAACAAGTCAACAATTCATTTCTAATGGAATTTCAATAAATATCCCTTATTTATTCGTCAATTTCCATTATGGCCATTAATTAGCATTTGTATTTTAATGTGAGTTGTGTATTCATTAATTAAAGCCCAGTTTCTTGTTATCTTTGTCCAGTCCAAGTCAAATTCAATCCTCTGCGCTCATGTTGCAAGTACAATCAAGTTTAAAGTTCCCTGCACTTGGTTCACTTGAATTCAGGTCTTCTGTCATCCAATGTGTTGGTCCAAGCCAAATCTTTTTATGTTCATTTAGGTCTCTTGTATAGCTCATTGTGATTTTCTTAAGTTCAAATTTATTTAGTTTTAGGTCCACTATCATTCAGCCAAGTACAAGTCAGGTCCCTTGTTTAGTCCAAATTTCGGTAACCTCCCAGCGTCTCCCCCGTTTAGGGGAAATTTTGGGAGACTAGCCTTCCCCTCCACGCTACATAAGCACTTCAGGTAGGTGTCGGATGACATCGCGGCTGTACTTTTTCAATCCCCGCTATATTACATGAGTGTTTAAGGGTCTCTGGTACCTGTTTTAAAAGACGGCACAATTGGATTTCCCCTGCAACGCTACATGAGTGCTTAAGGATACTTATTTTTCGTCCCCCTCACGCTACGTGAATGCTCCGGGGATTACCCGCCTCGTTGCAAGCGTCGCACCGATTTCCCTCCCACCGTGCTACGTAAGCGCGTAAAGAGGTTTGCCGGCTCGTCGCAAGCCTCGAGAGTAGGATTTTTTGAGTCAGAAATTTATACCTTTGCGCGACAAGGGGTCGGGGTTGATGATGACGATAAAAAATACACAAATTTCTTTTCTTTTTTTTGTTTTGGAATTTTCTTTTCTCCTTTTTTTTCTTCATTTCTTTTTTTCTTTTTTTTTGCTTCTTTTTTTTGACTTTCGCCTTTTTTTATTGTATATATATAATTATAACTAATAACTAATTATTATATGTATATCTATATAGTTATATACATATATATTTAATATACTAATAATAATAATAATTATTATCATAATAATTGTAATAATTATAATAGATAACTAAAGTAAAAAAAAAATCTAAACCTAATTACCTATAGAAGTCGGGTATAGGAGCTCGGGTAGGAGGCAACAACAACATGAGGATATCGGCTATAGGGGTTCAGCTGCTTGGGAGGAGATCAGTGTAGGCAAGGTGGATCGGAAGCTTGCGTATGGAGGGATGAGGTCGGTTCTGTCGTGTGGAAGGGGTCGGTCCGGCTGTTTGCAGGTCCGAGCTTCGGTTTGGATTCGGTGGCTTGAAGGGGCGGTGGGATTGATGAGCTCTAGCGTCGAGTAGGCACAGAAGTCGGAAGAGGCTGGCACAGGAGAAGGTTAGGGATGAAGGTCGAATTCGATGGGATAGGGTCGGGTCGTCTGCGACTTTTGCATGGAAGAAGGCGACGGGTTGAGGTTTGGGATTTCAGCTTCAGCTAGGTGGAGGTAGAGGCGACGATTGTAGCGGGAAGGAGGAAATGGGGTCGGATGGCTAGAAGGATTCGGCTAGGTCGGCCGAGGCTTTGGGAGAGGCGATGCGTATGGAGGCGACGGGAGGTTTCGAAAGGCTTGCATACAGAAGGTCACAAGAGCTGCAAGGGTTTTACGTGAGAAGAGAGCAGAAGCCGAATGTCCTCGTTCCTTCTCCTTTTAACGTCACTGAAGAGCGGGGTAGAAGCTAGCTACGCACATAAGGATGTGACCATTCGACGCCAACTTGCACAGGGAATGATTACTGTACCTGCGGCTGGGTCTCGACAGAGATACGGGGTGGCTTTGGCAGATCACAGATAATGATTTTTTTATTAGATATATTTTTATTTTGAGACCTGCAGTTGAGGTCAACAAATACGTGTCTTTCTTGGCATGGTGGGGAAGAATACCAGAACCAATAAAAAATATAAGTACTTGTACATGTCTTTTTTGAGGTAGTGAGAAAATTATGTTGGCAAAATTTTTCTGCAAACACGAAAATCTATATCCACCTTTCTTGGAGAAGTGAGGGTAGAAGAATAGGCTATGGTATTTACACCACCATACACATCTTTTTTGTTGTGGTGGGTAAGCCTACGTTCCCCCCAATGTAAAGGTAACACAGAAATACTACCAAAATTTTCAATGACAAGATTAAAAACACAACAAACTTAAACGACTTCTTGACTGAAAAAACACGACAAAATAAAAATTAAATTACAAAATAACATTCAATGAATATTCAAAAATGACATGTAAGTTGTGCTGAAAGGAAAAAAAATAGAACTAAATATAAAATTAAAACTTGAACTAGACTTACGACAGACTTGTAATGAAATTGAAAGCTTTACATAAGAGCACAAAACTTCCTAACTATAATTAAAACTCTCATAAATGCTTGGAGCCCTTAAGAACACACTTCATAAATAAAACTTGGAATGAAAATAAACCAAGGCAAGCTTCTATTTATAGGAGGAGAAGTGATTCCCAACGGGATCTTTTATGAAGATATTTTGTTTTACATTTGCATTAAACCTTTAAAACCTTTTATGAAGAAAATTAATTTAAAAATGCAAACTCTCCGAGTCACTTCGCTTATATGATAGCTCATAAAGTTAATATTTAAAACCGATCTATATTCAAGTAACGAAAACTAACAATGGCTCTATGATGGGTGTAATCATCGCACATCATAATATGAATGGTTCGTGCTTTAAAAATTAAGCTCTGATTTGTAAATACAAATTATTCAAATAATATTTTTCCTATGATGATCATGTTAAAAATAAATATCAATAGGAGGGTATTTCTAAAATTAAAATGCCCCAAAATTTCAATGCAAACTATTGTGGGGCCCAAATTTTAAAAAATTAAAAATCCAAAATGAAAATATAAACATAAAATATAATAAAATGAAATCTATCGCCTAAACTTAAAATAATAATTCATCAATTCTCTGCAACAGTTTGTTAGGGTTGTAAATTTAAGATTAATCGCTACTCACAAAGAGCTAATATTTTGTCAAGCATATCATTATATTCAATTTCAAAAGATCTCATACCAGTAATTACGTGATATATTCCTCTAATTGAGTGATTTTGCCACCAAATGATACCACTAAAATTAAGCTATGGCCAGGGTACCGGGGCACTCTAATCATATAGTCTCACAGGGAAACAACACTATTATGTTACAATCATGGTCATAGTCTAGTTGTTCTCCAATGGATCCAATTCCTCTTAAGTTCTGAATCATAAGGTGTACTTGATAGGGCACAAAGCTCTCTGCTAGCTAAGGGATTTAAATTTATCTCCTTAGACACCAAGTCTATGCAGGAGCTTTTACTTGTGGAATAAGGAGGATCTACATATGATATTATAGAGGAATTAAGTTAATGTGTCATACTTTAAAACTATTGGAGCGAGTTATGGAGCGTAGGTTACGGCGAGACACTAATGTTTCTCAAAATCAATTTGGATTCATGCCGGGTAGGTCTACTATGGAAGCCATACATTTATTGAGAGGTTTGATGGAGAAATATAAAGAGAATAAGGAGGATCTACATATGATATTTATTGATTTAGAGAAAGCATATGATAAAGTTCCAAGAGAAGTGCTATGAAGAGTTCTTGAAAAGAAAGGAGTTAGTAACGCTTATATTCAAATCATTAAAGATATGTATGCAGGAGCTTTTACTTGTGTTCAAACACAAGGTGGTTTGACCAAGCATTTTCCTATTTCGGTTGGATTACATCAAGGATCAGCCTTAAGCCCATATCTTTTTGCTTTAGTCATGGATGTTCTCACTAGACATTTGCAAGAGGATGTACTTTAGTGTATGCTTTTTGCTAATGATATTCTTCTTGTTGATAGTACTAGAGTGGGAGTTGAAGGTAAACTTGAATTATGGAGGTCAACCTTAGAGTCTAAAGGTTTTCGCTTGAGTAGATCTAAAACTGAATATATGGAGTGTAATTTTAGTAGTAATAGACCTAGTGAGGGATTGTGACTTTGGGCGATCAAGTCATTAATAAGAGTACACGTTTTAGATATCTTGGATCTATTATTCAGAGTGATGGTAAGATCTATTGTTCAGAGTGATGGTAAAATAGATGGGATATTATTAGCAGAATTCAAGTTGGATGGTTGAAGTGGAGGAATGCATCAGGCTTGTTGTGTGATAGAAAAGCCCCCCTCAAACTTAAGGGAAAATTCTATAAGATGGTGGTGAGGCCTATAAAGCTTTTTGGTGCCGAATGTTGGCCATTAAAAGAGAAGCATAATACTAAGTTAAGTGTTGCAAAGATGAGGATGCTCAGGTGGATGAGTGGCTTTACCCTTAGAGATAAGATACGAAACGAGCATATACGTGAAAAGGTTGGAGTAGCTCCAGTGGAAGATAAGATTAGAGGGAGTCTCTTTAAATGGTTTGGTCACACAAAACGACAGCCTTCTGATGACCCGGTTAGGAAAGTAGAGGTATTAGATTGGACTTATGTTAAGAAAGATAGAAGTAGACCGAAAAAGACTTGGTTAGAAAATATTAAAAATGATCTTTCTCTATTAGATTTAAATGAGAATTTGACTTTTAATAGGACACAATAGAGAAAAAGGATTCATGTAGTCGACCCCACGTAGTGGGACAAAGTCTTGATGTTGTTATTGTTGTTGTTATAGACACCAAGTCTATATGATCTTGTTGGACAAAGCAACTTATGATTAATGACAAGAATCATTCGATCAAGCTCAATCGACTACCTCCACTAATTAAGTAGACCATGGTCCACAACCACTTGAGATGATGAAATCCTGGGATATTGATCGGGCTTGTCAATATTCCCCCTATCATCCGCTTTAAAAGCTAAAAGTGGTATCTTCTCAATCCCAAAATCAAATAGCTACTACTATAAGCTAAAATGCTAAGCATCTAATGACTAGTCTTGATCAAAAGTTATCGCTCATCATCAAGATGAGTAATCAACCAAAAGGGCTTTTGCATCTATGGGAAATTTATAACTAGATCATAAAGTCGTGAAAAATGAAGGCAAAATTTCTAGGTAAGGTCTTATCAGTATTCTAATATGCCTTTTAAAAATTTCACCTAGAACCACAAATTCTCTCGTTGGAAGTTCAAAGGGTAAAATTTTTTTTTCTCACATAATGTAAGCCTAGTATGATGACAATAGAAATTGATGCTAGATCCGCTAGACCAAATTTAGTTGTCACAAGTTTTCATATAATGTCCTGAAGGATATATAAGGTTTAAACATGATGTCACTATGGACCAATTATTGCATACACTATGAGAGAATTTTGAGGCTATAGATTAAATATAGGATACAACCAGTGCATGAAGCTACTAATAATAAAATGGTCTGCGGATGGGTTAAAGTCATGTGAAGGCGTACAAGCAATAATCTAAAGGGAAAAAAAAATTGCATGAAGAAAAAAAGAGCTGATTTGATAATAAACTATAATCAAGGAAAATGACAACGAAGTCATTTGATATTTGTGTTACTTTCCCATATTCATATCATATTGTCGTCTCAAAAGCAGCAGTATTCACATTATCATAATTCTCTCCATTATTTATATGCTTTTTTTTTTTTTTTCAATTCGGCTGTCTAGGTGGAATTTCTTGTCATGAAATGTGATCTATCAAAAATTTCTTTATAAACATTTGTGTGTTGAGGGGGTGCGGTGTCCTGCAAAATTGAGACACTTCACCGAAAATAAAAAAAAGAAGATATTGACAAAAAAAATTACCAGATTCTTTTACACAAGCTCATGGTGCAGCTCGACAGCACAACTCTAAGGGCTAGGAAAACTTAATTGACAATCAAGCATCTGGGTTTACATTATTTTCTTTGCATTTTCTTTTTATTATGAAAAAAAAATGGAAAGCTATAGTCACTTCAACGAGCATAAAGAGAAGTTCAACAAGAAGATATTTGAAAGAGCGTATAATCAAAACATATAAACCCATATTTATGAAACAAAAAAGTAACGGCTGTTACAACCGATTTATCCGGCCGGTTCAATTGAACCGGCCGGCATTCCTTTTAATCCTGCGAACAGAACAGTTCGCAAACCATAAGAATCACGAAACAGAGAAAGCGGGCGGACGGGCAGCTTCATGCGAGAGCGAGGTGAGTTCCATTTTTCCAATTTCAACAAACGATTGTCTTCAATGATAAGAATTAACGATTCCTTTTCATTCCTACCGTTAAAGGAGTGATAAATTTGGAAGAAATTTCTATGGACGAGAAGAATGATCGAGAAGAAGAGGGAAGAAGGTTTGTTGAAAGTTTTCTTTTCATTTTTCTTATAAATTTCATCGATTACTTCATTAAAAGCGAATGATATTTTCTTAAAGGAAAAAGAAGGGATTGAAAGCAAATAGAAAGAATTTTGGGAGAAGAAGAAGGATTTAGGGATTTTTGAGAAAATTCTCATTTATAAGTAAACATTTATTGTATAACTTTATTTAAATTTTGTTATGTAATTATACTTCATGAAAGTTATATTGTATGACTTTATGAATTTTAGAAAGGGAGAGATCAAGTTGTTAAAGTTCGGGTTCTTCAAGAAATACAACAATAACGGAAATTTGAGGCTGAGGTTGTGATAGGATCAAAGTGGGTAAATTATGAAATTTTATGATTTGATTTTATGCATATAATCTTTTAAACATTTGATTATTGGTATAAGTTACAGAGGACATAGATATCTCATGCTTTTAAAGTCTTATGAAAAATGCATCTGTTATAAACATTTGAAAGTTTTATTAAAGTGAATGTTATTAATTATAACATGCAAGATATGCAATATGATGATCAACTGGAAAGTGGAAAAATGGAAAACAAAAAGAAAGACAATATATATATATATATATATATAAAACAGATGTAAATGTAATATAGAAAAGGAAAGACAAATTACAAGAGTTCACGCCCGTATGGTACTGGCTAGGGAAGCAACGAACCCGTGCATGTTAAAAAGAAAACGAAAATGAAAACAGAAATGAAATGAAAATGGTTATACATCAATTGGTACATTTAGACGGTACTCCTGTAAATGGAAATAGGGAAATAGATATACTAAGGAATTGAATGTCAAAGTTATTAAAAGAAATGTTAAAATACAAATGGATATTTATGATTGAATATCAGATAAGGTTTATAATTTATGAAAGAAATATGTATATCGATTTGATATTAAGAGAGAGAAAGCTATATGTATTATATTGATAATCTATTTTTACTGTTTTAAAATTTTCAATGGTTACCCACTGAGTTACTTTGTAAAATCATTCCACTAAATAAATATTTTAGGTAAGCCTTCAGAGATTTAGAAATGGCAAAAAGAGAAGAATTTGTTTATAGAAGACGACGCAACACTGAAAACAGGTAATTTATGATCTTTTCAAATGTTAAGTGTGTGAGAATTTAATTTTGTTAGTGGCTCTTCAGATAAAAGGTGAAAATTTGATGTTGTATTGTTTATGAATTGAAATGTTTTGATCCTACCGTCCGACTTTAGTTCCCGTCTCGTTAAATCGAGTATCCGGGCCGGGTCGTGACAAAAATGGTATCAGAGACCAATTAAGATATGAATTAAACTGAAAAAGCCAGTAAGATGATTATTAATGATTTAAAGATTTAATATAAAATAAATTATCTTACTGAAAATAAGAACCAAAATGATCATGGAGAAGAAGAGGAAGTGGAGGAAGGGGAAAGGCCAGTGCCTAATGTTAATGTTAATCCTGATGCACTGACACAAATGATGACAACTATGACTCAGTTGATTCAGGACTCAAGTAGTTAACCATCAGGAAGTAGTAGCGGTGGTGGAATGCCTATGGATAAATATCTCAAACTGTTTCAAGATATGAGACCACAATTATTCAAGGGAGTCGAGTGACCAATTGAAGCTGAAAACTGGTTACTAAGGGTTGAAAATATTTTAGGAGGAATGTTTTGTCGAGAGGAGAGGAAAGTTTCCTAGGCAGTCTTTGCTCTTGATGGAGAAGCAAAAAGGTGGTGGAGAGGTCAGCATAAAAATAAAACTAGAAGAATTCATGATATGCAAATTAAGTAGGATGATTTTACTCAAATGTTTAGAGATTGGTTCGTGCCTCCTTCTGCAAGGAGACAGATGCAGGATAAATTTATGAGACTGGTGTAGGGAGATAAATCATTTATGTAGTATGAAGCTGAATTTACAACATTATCCAGATATGCTCCTCAATTGATGCATACTGTAGAAGAACAGTGTCACTGATTCTTATATGGATTGAAGGATGCAATTAGGTAGCCTCTTGTTCCACTTGGAATTGAAGATTACTCAGTATCGGTGGAAAGGGCTAGGAGGGTAGAAATGGACCTGCAAAACACTCAAATGAGATGTGACTTTCAGAAGAGGAAAAGTGGTGACATTATGGGAACTTCTCAGTATTCACATAGCAAATATCTTTCACAAGCTGAGAAGTTTAATTGAAAGAAGACTAAGTCCAGTAGCAATGATAGTTTAAGTGTGAATAGTTGTAGCAAGTGTGGAAGACAGCAAGTGTGGAAGACAACATAAAGAAGAATGTTTATCTAGTATAAATACTTGCTTCTGGTGTCATCAACCAGATCATATAGCCAAGAACTGTCGTACTTTGGGGCAAAGACCAGCAGGAGAGTCAAGAATAAACACTAGATCTCAGAGAAATGTTGGAAGACTAAGAACAGTAGAATCAGCTGCTTCTACTCCAGGACCAAGTCAAGGCCGACAGAATACTCTGCCTAGAGTATATGCACTGACTCAGAAGGATGCTAAGGATTCACCTGAAGTGATTATAGGTGATAAAAATGAAAATGAATAAATATGTATTATGAAAATATTGTTAAAGAAATAATGAATGTTTATGTTTTTTTATGTAATTATTATTATAGGTGTGGTAACGATTCAAGGAAAGCCTATACAGATCCTTTTTGACACAGGAGCTTCACACTTCTTCATTTCAGAGGCATTTGTTAAATCAATGAGATTGAATGTTTATGGAATAAATACAATTTTGGAAGTTTTGATGCCAAATGGGTTTGTTATGAATGTAAATGGTGTATGTTAAGTGATTTTCAAAATAAATGAAAGAGAGTTTGAAACAACAATGAATGTTTTATCATTGCAAGAGTTTGGCATGATATTGGGAATGGATTGGTTATCAAAGCATTTTATGATTATTGACTACAATAGGAAAATTATCAAATTTAATTTTCCGAGAGAAAGAGAGTTAAAATTCTATGGAGAGAGGAATTTCTTCAATGATAATCACTTATATGAAAGCCTGCAAATTTGTATCCAAAGGATGTCAGTGTTTTCTTACTAAAGTAAATGATATAAATAAAGAAGTTAAGGAGTTGAAAGATATACCTATAAATGTAATCAAAGAATATCCAAAAGTGTTTTTAGATGATTTGCCAGGATTACCCCCAGAAAGAGAAATAAATTTTACTATTAAATTGATACCAGATTTAGAACCAGTGGCAAGGGCACCTTACAGAATGACAGTCAAGGAATTACAAGAGCTGAAAAGTCAATTACAGGAATTGCTAGATAAAGGGTTTATCAAGCCAAGTTCCTCACCATGGGGAGCTCTAATACTGTTTATAAAGAAGAAAGATGGGAGCTTTAGAATGTGCATAAATTTCAGAGAATTGAATAAGCTTACTGTTAAGAATAAATACCCTTTGCCCAAAATTGATGATCGTTTTGATCAACTGGAAGGAGCTACAGTTTTTTCTAAAATAGATTTGCGTTCTGAATACCAACAGTTACGCATTAAGGAAGAAGATATAGCAAAGATAGCCTTCAAAATCAGATATGGTCATTATGAGTTTGTGGTAATACCATTTGGAGTGACAAATGCACCAGCTATATTTATGGATTTGATGAATAGAATTTTTAAACCATTTTTGGACATTTTTGTGATTGTGTTTATAGATGATATTTTAATTTATTCCAGAGATGAAGAGAGACATTCCAATCATCTACAGGCAGTACCACAAATACTTAAAGAGAATAAGTTGTATGTCAAATTTTCAAAGTGTGAATTTTGGTTTAGCAGTGTAAATTTCCTTGGGCATGTGATTAGTGGTGAAGGAATTTCTGTGGATAAGAATAAAATTCAAGCCATTGCTGAATGGCCAAGGCCAACAACAGTTTCAGAGGTGAGGAGTTTTCTGGGTCTTGCTGGTTATTACAGGAGGTTTGTAGAAGCTCAAATTAATGTCAAAGTCATCTTCAAATTCTTATTCATCTATAATATTTTTTTCCTTTATCCCCTATATCAGTTAATATTTCATTAGCTCTAGAATGAAACAATAATAACATAAAAAATAATTCATTATATTTAAGAATACCTTTGAATTTTTTTGAAGCTCCAATCTCATTTTGTTTCATTCTTTTATATACTTGGGAGGTTGCTTCATTGCCTTCATTGACACAATCACCTGGTTGCAATTTGACATGTCTATCTTTCAGTTTTTTGTTAAACATAACATAAACTTATTTGTTCATTCGATCTGCCGTTAATCAATTTCTTCTCTTTGTATGAATTGGATTGAAGGTGCTCCAATTACGCTCGCATGCAGAAGTCGAACATGTTAGGCTATGAACTTTAACTATAAATGCTTTTAATTCAGGAACATCATCTCCAAACTGAGCTCACCAACGTTCTACATGAAATGAATAGTATTTTACTATTTTATGAATATAGATTGAACTAGAAGACTTGAACATAATTAGTAAAATTAAAATTATAAATATACAAACTATAAATATACCAGGAAATCGTGTTTTGTAGCATGCTTGTGCTGCTCTAAATCCAAACATTCCCTTCTTCAAAAGAAAATTCTCAAGTTGATCATTCGCTTTGAGATAGTCTTCTTCAGAAATGAGTCTGTCCATACATGCATACAAACCAGTTTTCACCTCTTTATCAACATGAATTTCCTTATCATAATGAAATTGAGGGTATGCAGTAGCATATAAGTATTGGTGTAATTAACGATCCCACTTTTCATCTATAATATCCCATATTTCTTTGTAGGCACTTTGTTGACCTCCCAAATCTTTTGCAATGTCTTCTTTAGCCCTATTCATTACTTCATAAATAAATCTCATAGCAAGGGCCCTCTCACCATCAACCATTCTAAGCACCTTAACTAATGATCCTGTTGTCTTCAAAGCATAATTTATACTGCGCCAAAATGAAACATCTTTCATAACAATCTTTTTAACTTGTTTCCTTCTTATTTTTTGACAATGAACTTTTATCCCATTCTTCAGAAGCAAACATAGCTTCCAAAGGTTATCATAACTCCTTAAATCTCTATAATATTAAATATGCAGTGGCAAATCTCGTAACAGCAGGTCTAATAATTTCCTTGTCAGTGAATTTTCTCATCAAGCTGAGGACCCGAGAATGATTGTAAATGAACTTGCTAACGAATTTGGTCTTCAATAGGGCTGATTTATGCTGAGGCAACTGTCCCAACCTCTCAAGCATTAAATCAATGCAATGTGCATCACATGTAGTCCAGTAAAGGTGAGGACTCTTCTCCATTAACAATCTCCTAACAGCTTATGCACTTGCATTATCAGTAACTTGTACTACTAAGGCCTCTCCTACTTCCTCCACAACTTCATCCAACATTTCAAACAACAATTGTGCATACTTCATAAAACTTGAAGCATCCATTGATTTTAGAAAAATAATTCCATATGGATTGTTGACCAAGAAATTAATAATACTTCTATGTCGAATATCTGACCAACCATCTGACATTATTGTCACTCTTGTCTCAATCCAAGTCTTCTTAACATCATCAACTATTATTGAAGTTGTCTTGACCTCCTTATTCAGCATCCAAGTCCTCAGCTCATACATGCTTGGAAGTTATAGTCCTCTTCCATAGCTTCCAATAGATCGTAACATATTGATCCATGACAGACTCCTAACAACATTAAATGGTATCCCATTTTCATAGATGAATCTGTCGATATCAAACAAACTCTGTTCCTGAGTTCTTTTGTAGCAGTAAGAGGCGGAATATCCTGAGTATTTATATTTTCCTCGTCATCAATATTAACCATAAATCTATCCATGAGCCCCCGAGTGTCTCGGTTAGAAGAAAGTAAATGGCTTCCACTACTGTAACCTTCATGCTGTGATCCATAGTAAGAAGAATTTCCTATCATCTATTCCATATTTCTTGGTGTGATCTCATTTGTGGTGGCAAACTTCTTTAAGTAATCTATACATTCCTTTTTCACTTCATCAGGTACTTTTGCATACGGTCCCACATTGACATGAGTGCAAGCTAGATGATCCTTCAACCTTTTGACACCACCAGTTATGCGCTTCTCATAGAAATTATATTTCATGTAAACATATCCCTTCTTCGCACCTTCACCTGACACTTCAACTTGAGTGTCATATTTCCATGAAGGATCTTTCCTTCTTGTGCCACTAATAATTCTAAAAAATACAAGTTTAATCATAGATTGATGACATGTATCTGATTTTTAATAATGACAGGCGAAGAATAATTACTAAAATATTATTAACAAAATAAAAGAGCAGCAAAAAGGGTAACAAAAGTGAAAACACAACAAAAGGGCAGGAAAAGAAGCAAAAATGAAAGCGCAGCAAAAGCGCAGTGAAAGCATAGCAAAAGAGCAGCAAAAGCGTAGCAAAAGTGCAGTGAAAGCGCAGCAAAAGCGCAGTGAATTACGGGAAGCAGGCGAAGAGAAATAGTCGTTACCTTGGCGGAGATTAAGTCGAAGAGGAAAAAATGGAAAGAAGATCAGGCACGTCGAAGTCGAAGATTAAGTCGGAGAGGCACATCGGATAGAGGTCGAAGATGAAGCACGTCGAAGTCCAAGTCGAAGATGAAGCACCAACTAAAATGGGAAGAAAATCAAACGAAGATGATGAAAATGACGAGGGAAGAAAGATCGGGAACCTCACCTTTGCACACGAAGTCGAAGTCGAAGTCAGAGTCGGAGTCGGAGTCGAAGTCGGCGGAAGTAGTGTACACGAAGGAATCATCGACCGAATGTGGCTGTCGAAGTCGGCGGAAGCTTTGTACACAAACGAACGAAAGAGAGCAGGGAACGAGAGAGACTATGGAACGAGAGAGAACGAACGAGAGCAAGCGACAGAAGTGCTTTGAAAAAGAAGCCATAAGTTTAATAAGGGCGCTCGACTGGCGCACACGTACGAGTCTGGCCAAATGAATCAAGCAAAATGAATTGAGGCAACGCCTTTGCGCCTCGGTGCCTCATGCCTTGAGGCATACGCCTCCGTGGAAAAAGGCGTAAGCCTTGCCCGAGCGTTCGAGGCTTAAGCCTCAGTTTGCCCGACCTCTGCCTCGATTTGATGTGCGCCTCGAGGCGTTCACCTCGAATGCTTTTTTAATCCATGAATTGAATTACCCCGGTCAAGGCAGAGTCGTGATGCAATATGAGTTGTTATAGACATATTAACAAAGTCAGCTCATTTATTACCAATCAAGCAGATAGATTCAGTGAAAAAGTTGGCAAAGATATATGTGGATGAAATTGTGAGATTGCATGGAATTCTAAAATTAATAGTTTCTGATAGAGATGCCGGATTTAGTTTTAAAATGTGGAAGAAAATTCAGGAAGCTATGGGCACCAGATTGAATTTCAATGCAGCATTTTATTCTCAAACAGATGGCCAATCAGAAAGGACAATTCAGACTTTAGAGGATTTACTGAGATTATGTGCTTTAGATTTTGGAGAAAATTAGGAGACTCACATATTATTGATTGAATTTGCATACAATAACAATTTCCAACCCAGTATTGGAATGACACTATATAAGGCTCTTTATGGAAGAAAGTGCAGAACACCCTTGTGTTGGGGAGAAACAGGTGAAAGAAAAATAATTGAAACTAAACTGGTAGATGAGGCTAGTAGAAAAATCAGATTGATCAAAGATAGACTAAAAGCAGTTCAAGACAGGCAACGAAAGTATTATGATGCAAAGCACAAACCAGTTGAGCTTGAAGTAGGAGAATTTATTTTCCTTAAAATTAGTCCAATGAAAAGTGTTTAACGGTTTGGAAAGACAGGAAAATTGAGCCCAAGGTTTATAGGTCCTTTTGAAATCACAGAGAGGATTGTAAATATGGCTTACAAATTAGATCTGCCAGTACATATGCAACGAATTCGTAATGTGTTTCATATATCAGTACTTCGGAAGTATGTGTCAGATGAGTCAAAGAGAATCCAATCTAAATCAATTGACTTACAGCCTGATTTGAAACATGTTGAGGAACCTAAAAGAATTCTGTAATATGATGTGAAACAATTAAGAAATAGAGCAATACCTTTTGTAAAAATTTTATGGAAGCATGGATTAGCAAGAGATGCCACTTGGGAGAAAGAGGCAGAAATGAAAAGTTAATATCCTCATCTATTTAACTAAGTTATGTTTCTTATACTTAATTAAATTTCGAGGACGAAATTTCTATAAGGAAGGGAGATTGTTACAACCGGTTTATCCGGCCGATTCAATTGAACTGGCCGGCATTCCTTTTAGCAAGCGATTGTCTTTAATGATAAGAATTAACGATTCATTTTCATTCCTACCATTAAAGAAGTGATAAATTTGGAAGAAATTTCTGTGAACGAGAAGAACGATCGAGAAGAAGAGGGAAGAAGGTTTGTTGAAAATTTTCTTTCCATTTTTCTTATAAATTTCGTCGATTACTTCATTAAAAGCAAATGATATTTTCTTAAAGGAAAATTAAGGGATTGAAAGCAAAGAGAAAGAATTTTGGGAGAGGAAGAAGGATTTAGGGATTTTTGAGAGAATTCCCGTTTGTAAGTAAACTTTTATTGTATAACTTTATTTAGATTTTGTTATTTAATTACACTTCATGAAAGTTATATTGTATGACTTTATGAATTTTAGAAAGGGAGAGATCAAGTTGTAGAATTTGGGATTCTTCAAGAAATACAACAAGAACGGAAATTTGAGGCTGAGATTGTGATAGGATCAAAGACTTGAAGGATTCAAAGTGGATAAATTATGAAATTTTATGATTTGATTTTATGCATATAATCTTTTAAACATTTGATTATTGGTATAAGTTACAAATGTTGAGGATATAGATACCTCATGATTTTAAAGTCTTATGATAAATACATCTGTTATAAATATTTGAAAGTTTTATTAAAGTGAATGTTATTAATTATAATATGTAAGATATTCAATATGATGATTAACTAAAAAGTGGAAAAATAGAAAACAAAAAAAAGATTATATATATGTATAGAAATAAAACAGATGTAAATGTAATATGAAAAAGGAAAGGCAAATTATAGGAGTTCACTCCCATATGGTACTGGCTGGGGAAGCAACGTACCTGTGCACTTTAAAAAGGAAATGAAAATAGAAAAAGAAATAAAATGGAAATGGTTGTACCTCAATTGGTACAATTAGACGGTGCTCCTGTAAATGAAAATGTGGAAATGGATATACTAAGGAATTAAATGTCAAAGTTTTTAAAAGAAATGTTAAAATACAAATGGATATTTATGATTGAATATCAGATAATGTTTATAATTCATGAAAGAAATATGTGTATCGATTTGATATTAAGAGAGAGAAAGTTGTATGTATTATATTGATATATTTATTTTTACTGTTTTAAAATTTCAATGGTTACCCACTGAGTTTACTTTGTAAACTCATTCCATTAAATAAATATTTTAGGTAAGTCTTTAGAGATTTAGAAATGGCAGAAAGAGAAAAATTTGTTTATAGAAGATGACACAACACTGAAAACAGGTAATTTATGATCTTTTCAAATGTTAAGTGTGTGAGAATTTAATTTTGTTAGTGGCTCTTCAAATAAAAGGAGAAAATTTGATGTTGTATTGTTTATGAATTGAAATGTTTTGATCCTACCATTCGACTTTAGTTCTCATCTCGTTAAATGGAGCATCCGGGCCGGGTCGTGACAACAGCATAAATAATTGACTACATTATAACAATTTGTTCAAAACATGCATGGATAAGATGTGGCAGTAATGTTCCCAAGATGAGCATCAATGCAGCAGCAAAGAGCAAGTACAACAGAAAATTTGCAAACAAACCTTTATAAGAACAAAACACAACCTGCATGACTCCTTTCATATCATAAGCGTTTCCATAAATATCAATCAGAACAGACCAGCTTATGTGGTTAGGAGATAGGCCCATCGTTTTCATTTCCTGGATTAAAGCTTTTGCACGGAAGTGATCAGTTCCACAGGCTTTCATTAAAATATTAAAAGTAGCAACTGTTGGTTTGAAGGGAATCACTGCAACCAGTCAAATGTTGCTTGTTATAGAAATAGCATATAGATGGATTCAAAATTGGACAAGGATCGATAGGTAGACCTTGTTTACTGCCTTGGTCAAAATTGACAACTTCAAATCCAGTCTCTTTCCAGGTATAGAAAAATCGAAAAGCTCGATCATACTGGCATGATTCAACACAAGCATACAGAAGACTGTTGAAACAATACGCATTTGGTTCACAACCAGCCATAAGCATTTCCTCAAATATCTTAATGGCCTCATCAACCAGAGTAGCACTCGCACATGCACTAATCAATGTTGACCAAGTAACTACATTTGCACGTATACCAGCTATAATAATCTCGTCTTTAATTTTAAAAGCCATTTCCAACATTTTTGCATCAGCAAACACCTGAAAAATAGAAGGAATCACAAGATATAAGCTCAACTAACAGTTAGAGTGGGCTAACGGACAAAATGCAGCTGAAGAAGTAATGGAAAAAAACAAGAGATTATTGGATATACAACTGAAGTACTGAACTGAAGGATTCCACATTGATTCAAACCTTCATCATGGTACTATATGTAATGATGTCCAACTTGAAGGCTCCATCCGATGCTACTTTCTTTGCTTCTTCATAGATCTTCTGTGCTAAATCAACTCTTTTGGCATTCTGGCATGCCTTCAAAAGTATGTTATATGACGTCATATCAGCTGTCACACCCAAGATCTGGATGCATACTGCAAAATTAGTTAGCCCATTTTTATGTGAAAAGCCATACAGGTAAAGATAACAGAACTAAGATTGTCTTCTCTCAGCAGAATCCCAATTGAAAATTTTTGTGGGAACTTGAAGTTTTAGGGTTCAGAACGTGACTTATTCAGACCTCAAACTCTCATACACTGACAATGTTCATTCATTAAGAGGACGTAACAAACATAAGAAGAAGGACGTACTTGCATATGGTTGTAAACGTTCAAGGTGTAGCTCAAATCATGGGAGTTCACATTCATGAGACTGTTGAAGAAGAATATATTTGGGGTTATATTTCTGGCAAGCAACCCCTGCATCAGAAATTAAAAATATGAAGGAAATAAGAGATGCCTAATAACTGAAATCAAAAGATGAATAACATGAAAACTTCAATTGCCAGAATGCACAAAGTTAACCTGCTCCGAAAAGCTTCAAACCTCACATCATTATGCACTAGGAGTCAAATGCTCAATTGTGAACCTTGTTAAATCATTTTGTTATATATACGTAAGGCCTTCAAAGCCTTTAACACAGAAAACTCATTTAAAAAATACAAATTCTCGATGCTATGCCTACAAGGTACAATTACGAGATCAAAGCTACTAACCCTATCCTCTACATTGAGGGTAGAGTTTTTTTTTTTTTTTTTTTGATAGAAATGCTCATTGCATTAGAAAGAAAGCAAAGTAAAATCTATAATGTGATAGGAATTCTATCACACTCCTCCTTTAACAAAGAGAAAAAAGAAAGAGGAACCTTATTACAATTCAAATCTTCTCAAAAGAAATCGCCTAGTAAAGCAAGGTTAGCACAATAATCTGCTAACTTATTACATTCCCTATTTACAAAGTGAAAGACAACTATGCTGAAGCCTTCCAAGAAGGAAAGATCCTCCCATTCTTCATTTCCAACATCTTCACCTTTATTCCTTGCTGAATTTTGCAGATGGGAAATAATATTGCAATTGTCTCCTTCTATTATAATTCCTTTAGCTTCCAACATCCATTCAAGAATGATTTTTTTCAAGGACCGGAATGCCCATAATTCCAGTAATCCACTGTCCCAATGAATGCAATTAACACCAAAAACTAGTAAGAACCGACCTTTACAATCTCTAAACACACCTCCAATACCACCATTATTAGATTTAACCAAAGAAGCATCAAGATTGACTTTAATCCATCCAGGGGGAGGGGGTTGCCAATAAGAAGACAGTTGGTTGGGCTGGTTGGCATCCCAGTGGTCCACGAACAGATTTGAGCTTGCAAATGATGCAAAACTAATAGCATTGGAAGCTATATAGCTTAAACCGAGATCAGGAAGCCCATGATTGCATTTGTTTCTACTCCTCCAGGAAAAGTACACCAAAGAACAATAAATTCTTGCAACAAATGGATTTGCCAAAGAGAGTACCTTCAGTTTTGATTTACAATCACTCATAGAGGAGAAAATCAGAACAGAGAATCCCCATGTCTTCAGCAAATCAATGACCTGCAGCAGCTTGGAACACTTCGCCAAAACATGCTCCATATCTTCAACCTCATTACAACCTCTAGGACATAAATTATGTCCTAGCAGTTTACGGCTCATCAGGAAGTCATTTGTTGGAATTACATTGTTGAATAGACGCCACCAAAAGCATTCCACACGGGGAGAAAGGTGAAGCTTTCTTAACCATCTTGCATACTCAATTTCCGGGTGGTCATCACCGAGAGGATTGGTTGCCAACGCTGCTATGCTCTTCCCCGAAAACCTTTGCAATAGTTCCAAACAATCGTTTTCCATATTGGGGTAAATTTGAATTTGTAAAATAAGTTCTACCAATGGATTGCCAAAGAAGTTTTTAAGAATCTCCTCATTCCAGTTTCCACTACAAATGAAGAAGTCAATAGAGGGATCTCCATCAACAACCGCAATAAAAGTTGGCCATTTGTCAAGACTTCTATCTAAAATCCATATATCTTCTAGAATGTGAATTAAGTTACCTGATGCAATTTTCCATCTTGTGATTGGAAGAAGGGATTGAGCTCCTTTGAATAAGATTTTCATAGTTATAGAATGATTCCTCTTCCCTGCCGCAATCCTTAGATCAGCTCCATACTTAGTTGCCAAGGAATTATAAAGCAATGACTTTTTTCTGTTTAAGAAATTCCAAGCAAATTTTGCTCTCACCGGCCCAACCATTGAGACCGCCGAATAAATGCCTTGACCACCCTTGTTCCAAGGTTTACACAACACCTCCCAGGCAATGTAGTGCAATCCAAGATCCCCTCCATGCTTGTCCAATAAAAAGCTCCTACAAGCTTTATCTAAAGCTTTTAACCCACTAAGAGGAATCAAAGTGTGAGCTGAGTAGAAAACCGGAATTGAGAGTAAGACAGCTTTAACTAGCAGCATTCTTCCACCTAATGCAATGAACCGATTACCCCATAAATTCAGTTTGTTGACAGCTCTCTGCATAAAGCTTGAAAAATCCAAAGATACTAGCCTTCTTAACACCAATTTCACCCCAAGATACTCCATCTCCTGAGCCACTTTATAACCCCATAATGAAGCGATGCTTTTTTTATTTTTCCTTGTAATAGCCTTCCCAAATACAATTGAAGATTTCTGCTTATTTATACATTGCCCTGTCCAGCCGCAATAAGCAAGAATGATCTTTCTAAGCTTCTTTATAGATTTGATTTTGGCTTCCGAAAACAATAGAATGTCGTCTGCATACAAAAGATGGGAAATTCGAGGCCCTGAAGCCGCAATCTTTATACCAAAATTCTTTCCATTATGGCTTAAAGCATTTGTCAACAGTTGAGAACAAAGAATAAACAAATATGGAGATAAGGGGCAACCTTGTCTCAACCCACACTTTGCTAAAATTCCCTTATAAATTTTACCATTGATCATAATAAAAAATTCAGGATCTTCCACACATTCCAAGAGAAGATTAGAAAATTTGCTAGGAAAGCCAAAGTACTCCAACACCTTCCTAAGCGAGTCCCACGCCAAACTATCACAGGCTTTTTCCATGTCTAATTTTATTGCAACCAACCCTTTCTTGGATTTAGAAAATCTCAATTTATGAAAAAGTTCTTGGGCTAAGAGAACATGATTTGAAATTGATCTACCATTTAAGAAAGCTACTTGAACTTCAGAAATCAACCCTAGGAAGACCTTCAAAAGTCTATTGAGCAACAATTTTGCTATAATTTTGTAAATAGACATACACAAGCTGATTGGACGAAAATTAGAAGGAGAAATCGGATTCGTAACTTTAGGAATAAGTATTACCAATGCTTCTTTCCATTTAGGACATAGCTTACCAGTGGAAATGAATTGTTAGACAGCCCGCCAAACATCATTACTAATCAGCTTCCAATAATTTTTGAAGAAGGAGTATGTTATGCCATCTGATCCCGACGAGACATTGCTTCCCAGATTCTTGATTACCACCTCCATCTCGTCTAAGGAGAAATCAGCTTGCTACATTTTCGAATCCTGCTCAGTAATCATGTCCAAAGCCGGAGGCCATCTATCCAAATAGCCCTCCCTACTCCTCCACTTATTACTGAAGAATTCAACAAAAATTTCTTCAATCTTGGAGTGATCTTCAGTCAGCAATCCATCCTCAGTTTTGAGCTGATATATAAAGTTTCCTATCTTCCTCCCATTTGCAAATGCGTGAAAGAATTTAGAATTCATATCATTATCATGTATCCAATTCACTTTTGCTCTTTGTCTCCATCAAGAGTTAATCCGAGCCAAAGTTACATTGAATTCATGGATTTTGGATCTCAAAAGAATAAGTTTATCATTGGAAAGACCATTGTCGTTCGCCTCCTCCAGCTGCAGGCTTTCAATCTCTTCTTTTAATGAATTTTTCAAATCCAAAAAGTTCTTCAGTTTTGCTTTGCTCCAAAAATGAAGGGCTCTTAAGACCCTTTTGAATTTAATGTTGAGAACTTCCATAGCATCACCATTAGCCTCTTTTCTCCAATATTTCAACACAATTGCCTTCGAAGCCGGGTAAGAAGCCCAAACATCCTCATATCTAAGTAAATTGCCCTTAGGAGCCATAGTTTTAAGGATCTTAAAAAGAATTGGACTATGGTCTGATGCAATCCTAGGCAAATGCCTAACCGAAGCATCTTGAATCACATTCAAAGCTTTACTATTCAAGAGGCATCTATCAAGCCTCTCCATAATGCGAGCCCCTCCTGATTTGTTATTACACCAAGTGTATTTTGGTCCAACCAAACCAATATCATGAAGATCATGTTTAGACATGAAGGCTTTCATTTCTTGAGGTCCTTGAGAAAAGTTGAATTTCTTGCCCCCTCTTTTCTCTTCTTGAGATAATATACAATTAAAGTCACCTCCTACCACCGTAGGAGTTTCCAAGTCCGATTTAGAGCCAAGACTTTCCCACAACTTCCTTCTTGTGTACAAATTTTTATTTCCATACACCGTAGAAACTTTCCAAGTTCCTTTGTTAAATATATTCAAATCCCCAATGACATATTGAGGTGATGCTTCCAGTAAGGAGAACGAAGCGAGCTTAGACCTCCACAGAACCATAATACCTCCTGATGAGCCTTCAGATGGGTATAGGAAGAAGTCCCAATCATCACCCATAAATTTACTAATATCATATTTATCAAAAGAAGAGATTTTAGTTTCCACAATACCCACAAAGAAAACATCCCAATTTTTAACAAATTCCTTCAAATAAAGAGAGGCTTCTCTTTTATTAGCCCCTCTACAATTCCAAAAGGCAAGAGAAGTCATTTGGATATAGAGGGGGTAGGACCCCCGCTCCTATTCTTGTTCAACAACTCAAACTTTCTAGTTCTTGAGGACTTGTTCAATGGTCCTAGGGA
This sequence comes from Dendrobium chrysotoxum, assembly GCA_019925795.1. Classification (NCBI taxonomy): domain Eukaryota; kingdom Viridiplantae; phylum Streptophyta; class Magnoliopsida; order Asparagales; family Orchidaceae; genus Dendrobium; species Dendrobium chrysotoxum. Next base: position 267,314 of record JAGFBR010000801.1, on the reverse strand, counting down.
TTTTAATTCTTTAAATAGCTTATGTTTCTGAGGATTAGAGTTGGAAGCTTCACTTACCAACTCTTTAGAAAATTCTTCTTTTCTACCAGCCTTGCTAATTGTGGGATCAGCAACAATGCAAACGTGGGATCAGCAACAATGCAAACCTCCTTCTTGGATATTTCTCCTTCTTCAAATTCCAATTCCTTCTGGTTAGGAGCCGAATTCTTATCAATAGCACCTTCACCTTGGACTTCCCCTTGTATTCCTTCAATCTGAAACGAATCAACCGGAGTCCTTCGAACCACTAAAGCTTCAGTTTCATCTTCAATACTCTTATTCAACTTTGAATTAACAATGTTTTCTTCTTCTCCAATTACCAAAAGAGCTTTAAAACTGTTATCCACACTGGTAACCGCAGTCTTGGATAAGTCAATTGCCACAGCAGGCTTTAAAACGATATCATTCAATATTTTAGATGGAGAGGGCACCTTAACAGGATCCTGCTTAGGAGCCATATTTGAGCCTACAACCTTACTCACCTCCTTAGTAGGAAGCTTGTTCTCTTCCTAGAATTGGTATTTCTTAAAATTAGACCTCCTCTTCCCATGATTAACCATTATCCATGGTCCATAACCCGGTTTAAACAAACCATCAGCTGAGTCCTCTCGTTCAGGACCACACCTTTATCTGCCCGAGAATTGTTGGAGTTAACACCACCAGAATTGTTGTTTGAAACAATCTTTGACTTTAAGCTATCCACCTCACAATCTTTCTTAACATGCCCGATTTTACCACAAGAAAAACAGAATAGAGGAAGATGTTCATATTCTATTTTTTGGTAAAACCTGCCTCCAGTACCTTCCACTCAAACTCCTAAAGGCAGTTTATCATCCAGTTTGATGCGAACACAAACTCTTCCAAACTCCCTTTTACCCCACTGGAACATATTTCCGTCAATCAGGTAAGGTTTCCCAATCATCGAGGCAATCCGGCAGATGTTGATCTCATCCCAGCAGTGCAGAGGAAGATGAGGCAACCTTATCCAAATCGGTGCACTCAATCCTTTCAAGGAGTTTGTAGAAAAACTCGGAGACCACCTATCAATTCCAACAACTTGGCCATTAACATACCAAGGGCCATTGGATAAAACCGCATCCATGTGGTCCTGCTCAAAGAAAGAACAAAGAAACCAACCCAAACCAAGCGTTGTAAGGTGGAATTTACCATACAATGACCATTGTTTCCTTAGCTCTGAGCTAACCAGAGCTAATGGAGCATCTTCTCCAAAGACCTTCACCACTAGAGAAAGTTGAAGCTTACTGGAATTCTCTAGTTCTTTCTGTTCATGGAGTTTAACTGTACAGCCATCTTCTGTTAAACAATTACCAAAGTCCAATTCAGACACATTAATGTTATCGTTTTTCTTCCAGACGTTTAGCTGATTTCCCAAAGCCATACGGGAGTTCAAGCCAACAGAATTTGATTCGCAACCACTTAGGTCTCCAGACTTACAATTTCGAACCTCCAGAAGATCAGAATGAACCTTTCCCTCCGTTGAAGCAATTCCGACAGAACCTCCATCAAGGATTTGTACCTTATTGAAGACGGAGCTCCCCGTCGCAAGGTCACCTTCCTTACCATCAACATTTTTGCTTTTAGATATAATGGAATTCGCATTTATCACACCATCGATAATGACAGGGATTGCATTTGAATTGCCAAATCTATTTACAAAAATGTTCATGCCGGACGATGAAGCCTCCAGGTTATAGGTTTTGAGCGGGGACCGTTCAAGCGGTTTCAAATTCCATGGAGTTATGCAGTCTTCAGTCAGAGCAATACCTTTTCCTTTACCGTCAACATGCCAGGGCATTTGAGGTTCTACCACAACATTATCCTTGATTACAAAAGCTCCCTTCGACGTACTTCTCCGATCCTCCAGAACCACCATCGACCAGACTTAGGAAGGGCAAAAACCTTCAGAAACCGATGCAGATTAGGTTACCTGGTGCTAATTGATCCTCCGTCCACCTGCCGGTGTGGACCGGCGAGCGTAGCCACCGCCCAGTAAACCCGTCGAAAATAACTCTTTACAAAAATTTGAAAAATAACTGTCTTCTCTCTCTAGAAAATCTCAACTAGAGTTGGCAAGGCCTATAATGCAACAAATACTTACATGAATTCAAATGACACATAAGACATGAACCAATCATTTACCAGCACACAAGCAGAGTTAACAAGGTTTCAAACAAAAAAAAATGCAACCATTTAAATACTCCGGTGAATGCCGTGTTCACAAAAAATCTCAACTAGAGGGAATCATATTAACAAAATGCCCCTAAATTTCAGAAGTAAATTATTTTAGATTCAAATCTAGATAAAATCCATCCATCATCGGCAATAATTTATCAATGGTGGCAAATTTAAGATAACATGAGCTTACAAATCATCAATGTCATATCAAATATACCTTTATGGTCGCTCCTAAGGATTTGACGCTAATAAGGATATGGCTCATCTTTCGACCAAGCAATTTTCCCACAAAATGACACCAAAAAATACGATTATGTCCCGAGCCCTTTGACCAAGTGATTTGCTGCAACATGGCATTATTAAATTACGGTCATAACCAAAACCCAGAAGTTTATAATGGCTCAAATCTCCTAAGTGGTGAATTGAAGAGTGCACTTGTGATAGGCATGAATCCCTTTTATAGCTAAAGTCAACCTAAAAATATTTTTTTAGACAAACATCCATCCTAAGTCAACAAGGTCTCCTTATATAACGCAAACCATAATTGCTAGTAAAGATCCTTCAGTTAGGTGTTGGTGGGAAAAAAGATAATGATATGAAGTTGTGCTTCTCGTGTATAAGATTTCATAAGAAGAGATAAGAAGAGGAGCTCAGAGTGACAAGCTAAATATATCCTATGTAAACCTGTGTCACAATATTTATGATAAGTCATATCAACTCAAAATGAAATCAAGACAGTATAGGTTACTCCATCTCCTAAAGGGACTAGACTGCCTAAGGCTAATTATACTCGAGAATACCTCTAAGAGTAACTATTGATATATTAAACATACATTTATCCTAATTTTTTTAGGTTAATAATCAAAGGAAGGATTATTATTCAAAAAACTATTGACTTGATAGCATAGTTTATGCTTAAAGATGGATCAATCTGCAGGGCAAAAGATGAACCACCATGACAAAGAAAGAATCATTTTTAACCAAAAAAGTTTATATAATTAAAGTTGTTGAATCATCAAAGACTCAACAAGGACTATGATGGGCTCAAAAAAAAGGACAGTGCGTGGGGAATAAGAAATCCGAGAGATGGTAGAAATAGCCTTGGTTGGATATTCATAGATCCATCATCTTCATGCTATCTAACTTGAAATCATTTAATTGATAAAACAGTTCACCCAATTTAACCATGAGAGAAATTATACTAACAACAATAAATAACATCATCCAAAATTAGCCTCATGATTTCAAACCAATAGAGAAAAATTCAAATTTTCTAGACAGATGAATTCTAAAATGTAGATTTGGTAAGATAAAGGACTTGCATACTCTAGTGGTACAAGGAATTGTCTTCATAAAAGAAGTAAATAAGATAGCCCAGTTATGCATAACCAGAGCCACTCAATCAAGCTTATAATCCAATAGATGTTAGGATTGCCGCTACCTATGCGTATTAAAATCCATACCTGATAAAAGAAACTCTATCCTGAGAATCATGATGTGTAATATAAAGTTATATGCCCTTCAGTGTAAAAGATATTTCTATTATGCATGATTAATTGACCATGTTATGAATATGCACAAGCACTTGGAGGTTTAATTGTCAGCTAGCTCGATTTTGTATCTCGTCTAAGGGACATAAAGAGAGCAATTTTTTTTTAAATTTAAGAGTACCTTAGATTTTTAAGTAAAAAAAATATTTTCTTAAAATTTTTAATTATTTATCAATTTATTAAAGTTAGATAGAAAATATTTTATCTTCAGTATATTATAATATCATTTATATCTTAGATAATCTCATATAATAATAAATTGAAGACAGTATATCAACATACTTTAAAGAAATTGTAGGAATATACAACATATTTAGCTATGATGGCTATAAAATAATATAGAATATGTCATTGCAATTGAACAAACTGACTTATGCATACCTAATAATAACAGAAAAAAAACTTTTAATTACATACTAAGGCTCTTAAATCTATACAAAAATATAATGATTAGAAGATATAAATTTTGATAATCTCTCTACTCTTTGTCCTTACCACCTGTGATTTAAATATATATACCTATTTGTCAAGTACCAGGAAGAGCATTGAAAGTTTGTGCTAAGTGAGGAACTTTTACTTATACCTTATTATGTATATAAAGCGTTCTTTAAAATACTGTAAAAAATACCTAGTACTAAATAAAGTCATCACAACAAAATATTAAATAATAGAAAAATTAGGCACATCATTTCACTTATGTTCCTTCATTTAATAATTTTAAATATTTGATGCATGATCTCCCTAAAAGTAAAAGTACAATGATCATGCATCTAATATTTGTAAAAGAGAATATTTCTATCATACTATTAATATAATAAAGTAGCAAAATAATCAATAAAAACTAAAGAGCACCTAACAAATAACCCAACCAATAGAATAGTATAATGCATGGCGCAAAAAAATTTTTAGCAAGCTGTCAACCTAACTACAACCTCCATATGCTAAGCGACTAAGGGTTTGAGTTATCACATCATGTAAGTGTGTGCAAAAGAGTCAATATAGTTGGGATAAATTTATAAAATAAATTATAAAATTAGTTTATTTTTAGAGATCCAACTAAACTAAAGCTTATCATCTTAATTTAGTTAATTTTTTAATTAAATTTTCAAAAATATTAAAATTACATACTTTGGATTAATTGAATTTCTTGAATACATGACTTTCATTATTTTATGAAACTCCATCTACTAATGATAGTCGTGCTATCATGACCATGAAATAGAGTCAAAAGCTAGAAAGGTTCACATAAGTTTGGTCAAATGTAGATATATTTTATGTAATGTAAATGCAATCATAATGAAAAAAGATAGTTAAAACTATCAATAGTTATGTTCAAGATTTAAATGCTTAACAATAATTTAAACACTTAAAAGATGAAAAGATTCTAAATATTTACGAGGAGACTCATGAATATTCAATTGGATTTCATTTTTTATTTCTGTCTTGTCAGCCCATCCAACCCGACCCGATCCAGAGTTTTTAACTTTTGGGAAATGTCGTTTAGGGTTGGCACTCCATTTTACTAAAAAACTCGTGAAAGCTCCCAAATTCAAATATTTAGGACTTTGTAGAACTTTTGCTACCAGCTGAGGAAGAAAAAAAGAGGAACAGTCGATGAAGATTGAGGAGAATGTCGCATTCTTCGCGGTGATAGCACGCTCATAGGACACTGAGGCTGAAAGGAGTTATGCAGACGTCCAGGAAACGAAAGTTAATTTGATTGGAGCTGCTGCAGGTTTCAACTTTTTGGTAAATTTCTAATTCATCCCAAGTTCTTATAAGGGTTTCCCAAATTTTTATAATTTTTTACATGGGCTACGCTGTGTGGATGAAATGTCCATGTTAAAACAAAGAGAAGTATTGACTCGACTTTAGCTGCGCAGAAAAAGCGCATCAAAGTTCAGTACAAACGCAATACAAGCGCAGTAAAGCAGTGATATGCAGTAAAAATTGCATATTTACTGTGTTTTTGGCCGCTATATGGATAAAATTGGGAGATTTTATTGTCCTTTTTTCTGCGCTTTTGCTACGCTTTTATTGAGTATTGATAGGGTGTGTTTAAGGATGAGAAAGAGGTATATGAGATTTACTGTAGTTATGCCCGTAATTCTAGTTTTAGTGTGCACAAGGATCACCACAGCTACTGGCCAAATTCTAGAAAGATAAAATGCAAGAGCTTTGTCTATTCAAAATCTAGTTTCAAGAAAAAAGTTGATCTAAATTCCCAAATGAAATATCTAAAATCAGACACCAGAACCAGTTGTCCAGCAATGATTAGGTTATAGTGGATGAAGCTAGAAATTTGAAGGTGAAAAAATTTATTAAAACCAACAATCATGAGTTGGCTAGGCTAGCAGACCGACATCTCCTGAGATCAAATAGGAAAATTGATGATAAGAAAGCTTTAGTTCTTAAATCAATGGCAGAAGCCGGGATAAGAACCGTTAATGTATTTTCCTACCTTGCAGATGAAGTTGCAGGTATCAAGAATGTTGGATTCTCTAAGAGGGATGCATACAACATTTTTCAGAAAGAGAAAAGAGAAAAGAGAAAAGATTGAATTTGAGGACACTAATTATTTGATTCAATTATTTAAAGATCGTTAAATTGATGATAACATATTCGTATGGGACGTCTAAATTAATGAATTTGATAGATTGTTAATTTTTTTTTGGATTGATGGGATGGAAAAGATCAATTATGATTGTTTTGGAGATGTGGTTATTTTTTATACTAGCTATAGGCTTAATAAATATAATTTAGTTTGCGCACCATTTGTCGGAGTTAATAATCATTGGCAGAATATTTTGCTATGGGTGGCCTTTTTGTCAGAGGAAACAATTGAATCAATTACATATTATTTAGAACATTTGTACGAATAATAGGCGATAAACATCCAATAATAATATTTACTACTTAGGATCAGGTAATAGCTAGGGCCATAGAAGTTGCATTACCTCACACTCATCATAGACTGGGCCAATGGAACATATCTAAAAGGTTCCATCAAAAGTCGGCTGCTTCAATAACAACAACAAAGTCAGATGACTCTTTTATAAGTGTTTGAGCAAGTGTGACTCTAAAGAGGAGTTTGAGAAAATATGGGCTGAAATGATCACGGAAGGGAACCTCCACAACCATAATTGGTTAGAGGATCTTTATAGGATGAGGAATAAATTGTCAACAACATTCCATAAGAACTGTTTTAGCATGGACATTCTATCCACACAGCGTAGCAAGTCTACAAATAATGTGTCATGGCATTTTCAAAGCTCACAAGTTCTATAACTAATTTTTTTCTAAGCTTAAAGAGGGTGATGATGACTTGGCGCCAGAATGAACAGGATGAGGATTACAAATTCAGTCAATCTGAAATAGTACCTGCAATAAAAAGCAACCCAATATTAAAACAAGCTACTTGATTTTACTCAAAAAAATTATTTTCATTTTTTGAAGAAGAATTAGGATGTGGGTGGAATGAGTATAAACTTTGTCTCAAGTGATTCTTCAAAGTTTTTTGTCAAGTGCATAAAGAATAAGGACCAATCTAACCCTTGGATTGTTCATTTTGATGCAACAGAAAATAGCATTCAATGCACCTATAGGAAGTTTGAGACGATGGGTTTGCAGTGTTCTCACTGCATGAGAGTTTTGAGGCAATTGAATATTGTAAAAATTCCTGAGAAGTACCTAATACTACGATGGTCAGCAAGTGCTTGAAAAAATATATATTCAGACCGCATGGGCATAATAGACACAAGATATCTAAAATGTGTACTCTTATTAATAGCTTGATTGCCCAAAGTCATAATCCCTCCACTAGATCTATTACTACTAAAATTACACTATGTATTCAATTTGAGATCTACACGAACGAAAACTTTAGACTCTAAGGTTGAGCTCCATAATTCAAGTTTACCATCAACTCCCTCTTAAGTATTATCAACAAGAAGAATATTGTCAGCAAAAAGCATACACTAGGGAACATCCTCTTGCAAATCTCTAATAAGAACATCTATGATTAAAGCAAAAAGATATGAGCTTAAGGTTGATCCTTGATGTAATCCAACTAAATTGGAAAATACTTGGTTAAAATACCTTGTGTTTGAACACACGTAACAGCTCATGCATAATTATCCCTAATGACTTGAATATAAGCATTATTAATCCCTTTCTTTTTTAGAACTCTCCATAGCACTTCTCTTAGAACTTTATCATACGCTTTCTCTAAATCAATAAATATCATATGAAGATCATCCTTTTTCTCTTTATACTTCTCCATCAAACCTCTCAATAAATTTATGGCTTCCATAGTAGACCTACTCGGCATGAATGTAAATTGATTTTGAGAAACATTAGTATCACGTCGTAACCTATGCTTCATAACTCTCTCCCATAGTTTTAAAGTATGACACATCAACTTAATTCCTCTATAATTTGCACAATCTTGTGCATCACCTTTATTCTTAAAGATAGAAATCAACACACTCATTATCCACACATCTGGCATCTTTTTAGTCTTCAAAATAATATTAAAATGTTTAGTAAGCCAAGAAATTCCTTCATCTCCTAAGCATTTCCACCCCTATTTTGGAATATCATCAGGTCCAACAGTTTTTTCACACTTCATTTTTTTGTAGCCCCTCTAATTTCAATTTTAGTAATATGCCGATAAAAATAAAAATCTCTATTTTTCATTTAGAGTGTTAAGGTCATTAAAGTCAATCATATTTTCACAATCTTCATTGAAAGCTTAGCAAAATATCTCATCCATCTTTGTTGAATATCCTCTTCTAAAAAAGTACTTTTTGATCTTCATGTTTAATGCTCTTCACTTGAACTGAATCCTTACTACTACTATCTCTTTGTCTAGCTAGCTTATACGTATATCTTTCGTCCTCTTTAGTATCTAATCTATTATATAAATCATTAAAAGCTAAAGTCTTTGCATTGCATAATGCTTTATTAAACTCATTATGGGCAACTATATAACTTTCCCAATTTTCAGAATTATTAAATCTAAATCGATTTTTATAAAAGAGCTTCTTATTTTTATATTTTCTTTAAGTTATACTAGTATTACTTGCATTTCATTTAAGGTAGCAAATAAATTGCTAGCCTTCTTTGCAAAATAACAAAGTTCTGTATTGCCCAATTTAAGAAAATGTGATCTTAAATCAAGCCACCTAGTGGCATTGAGCGAGAAGTGCTCCAGGAACCAAATCTGCATAAGATCAAATGTAATATTAGCTTATTAATTAGTAAAATGAATTAATAATTAGAATGAGACTTAAATGCTCTTAGCACTCACAATTAGGAGAGGTACAAAACTATTTATGTAACCAAGTGTCTTCTTTATAGCAAACTTAGTGGCAATTTTATTAAATTCATAGACCAAAATTTCCTGATACTCCCAGCCCAATTAATAGATGAGAACTCATCTACATTACTAGCAATAGACAGGAGCCTTCTTGGAGTTTTTAAGTTATTGAGGGGGAAAAAATAAATTTGAAATCAAAAATATTATAAAAGTCTTCAACATAACTGTTAGGTCAGTTGATCTACTTATTTCCATCATTTTACTCTTAATATCAGTTAATAAGACTCTAAGTGGCTCGCCCTGTCATATGATCTCAACACCTTTTTTGGGCAAACCTGTGAGTAGAGCCACCTCATCAGATGTGAAATTCTGCAAATAACCCTTGATGATGAAGCCTTGCTGAGAGATATCCTAGAATTTCAGCAGCTCATATATCATAGGAATATTTTGCTTATATAATGGAAAATTCAGAAATTGATAGATGTTTAAAGTCTTCAATGAATCCTCAACATCCTTGGGCATTACTTCAATAAATGCGTAGCCAATAATTTGGAAGGTTGAAACATAGCTATGATATGTAACTGGCCGAACATACGGAAACATCTGCAAAAATAACACAAAAAAACTAAGTGAATATGAAGTAAAAGAAAAGTAATAGCAAAGCACAGTGAAAGCGCAGTAAAAGCATAGTAAAAGCGCAGCAGCAAAAGCGCAGCAACAAAAGCGCAGCCGAAAAGCGCAGATGAAGAGCGCAGTGAAAGCATCGTAAATCGTAGTAAAAGTGCATAAAAAATAATGAAAATGAACGAATACAACTAAGAAATTTTATAGCTATGCATCCTAGTTTGAAATTTAAAGTCGATATAGGAGTCTATATCATGAAAGAGCGACAAAAGCACCGCGAAATTGTACTTAAAGCGCAATTAAAACGAGTAAAAAATGAACGAAAATAATTCAGCAATTTTAAGCTATGCAACCTAGTTTTGAAAATTGAAGAATTCGGTATAGGATTGATACATGTGAATAAGCAACAAAAACGCATCAAAAACACAGCAAGCTCTTGTTCATAGATGACAAACTTTTACGCGATCTGGAATGCCAAACGATTGCACCTGTTTGCAGTGAAACGTCTGGAATATCGAACAAGCGAGAATGTGAGCAGTGAAATGCTAGGATGAAAAGTAAATGGGAAGATAAAATAACCTAGCTCCAAGTCTTTTGAACTCCTGCGAATTCAAAATTTTCATCTCTGGATCGGGTCGGGTCAGACGTGCTGACAAAACAAAAATAATAAACAAAATCCAATTAAATATCCACGTGTCTTCTCCACGTGTCAAGATTTAATTGGAGTCTGAACACAGAGCTACGTTCGGACTCCGCACCAAATAATTTCTCCAAATACAAATAGAGACCCCTATTAGAAAAAAAGGAATGATATGTGTACATTTATATATCTAAAATCTGATAATATTTAATCATAAGAGGTAATTAAATAATAAAATGATCTAATCAGAAAAGCATGATCAATTCGAAACAAGACTTAACTAAATATGATATGACTATGACTCAAAATAATTTATAAAAGAGTCATTTATGATGATGCAGAATCAAAAGAGCGTGACTAGACAAGGGCGAACTAAACCAAATATAATAAAGTTTGAGGATAGTTTAAGTAAAAGTATATGGCTAAACGAGGAATTCATATCAAAAGAACATAACTAGAATAACATAAATTTAACCAAAATAGAATGATCAAATTAAAATAGTATAGTCTAAAGAGGTTAAGTGTTGCAGAGATGAGGATGCTCAGGTGGATGAGTGGCTTTACCCTTAGAGATAGGATACGAAATGAGCATATACATGAAAAGGTTGGAGTAGCTCCAGTGGAAGATAAGATTAGAGAGAGTCACCTTAGATGATTTGGTCACATAAAACGGAGGCCTTCCAATGACCCGATTAGGAAAGCAGAGGTATTAGATTTGACTTATGTTAAGAAAGGTAGAGGCAGACCTAAAAAGACTTGGCTAGAAAATATTAGAAATGGTATTTCTTTATTAGATTCAAACAAGAATTTGACTTTTAATAGAACACAATGGAGAAAAAGTATTCATGTAGCCGACCCCACGTAGTGGATAAAGGCTTGATGTTGTTGTTGTTGTTGTCTAAATAGCATGACAATACTGGAAGATTAATTAAGCAAAAAGAGAATGAGTGATTTTAAATATGTTCTAGTCAATGAAGCCTGATTAGGAGGGTAAGTAAGAATAAACTTCAAAAAAGATGGGGTGGCAAGTCTAAGGAAACTCTCAATCAACAAGACATTACTGAGGGGAACAGAAAGCACAATCAAACTAAGATATCAGTACCACTAAAACATAGGAGCAAAAGTTGACCAACTTAAAATGATGTGTGAGTTGTTTTAGAAAAGGTATAGTCTCCTTTTGATTAGCTTTCCAACAATAATGAACTAATCAATGTACTTAGATATGATGTATAGAATTTAACTCATATCAATTGAACTCAAGTTGAAAATTTTAGATTGAATCCAAATAAATTAATTTTAGACATCTGAGGTGTAGATGTTATGAAAGCATGACTTTATCAATTATATATGATCAAGAGAATAACATAAATATATATGTGTGCAGTATTTTAATAAATTTTTACAAGGGATAGATATAGTCCAAATTCAATGAAATTTTCACTTAAAATTTAAAGATTGAATCTTAAAATGATATTTATAAATGATTATCAAATATTATTTTCAAATGAGAGATTAAGATAAAAGTCAAAGTTAGACTCATAGAATCAAGTTGAATAATAAATGAATATAAAAAGTTTCAAATAGAGAAGATAGTCCAATTATGGTCAAATTAAAATGTCTAACTTCCCAATAGTACCAAATCAAGTTAAATTACATTTTGAAAATTTATTTGCAAGTTTTCATAATTATTATTTAGAGAAAATTATCAAGAAACCAAATAGTTTTCATACAATATTTGAATATAGTCCACACTATATTAACTAAAAATATTTAAATCAATCATGCTCTTTTGACTTAATTAATCTTTCAATATTGTCATATTTTTTAACTACACTATTTTAATTTAATCATGTTATTTTGATCAAGTTTATGTTATTCTAATCATGCTCTTTTAATAAAAATACTTCGTTTAGCCATACGTTTTTGGTCAAACTATCTCCAGACTCAACTATAATATATTTGGTTGAGTTAGTCGTAGTATAGCATGCTCTTTTGATTCTACATCATCAACAATGACTATTTTTATAAATTATATTGAGTCTTAGCCATATCATATTTAATTAAATCTCATGTCAATTTGGTCATACTTTCTGTATTAGGTTACTCTATTATTTAATCATCTCTTACGATTTAACATTACTAGGTTTTAGGTATACATATGTACTCATAATGTTTCTATCCTTGTGATTATATAGTCTCTATTCAAACTAGTTCACACTCTAAACATTAAGAACAGCTCCTAATTATTTAGAATCTTTTCATCTTTCAAGTGTTTAAAACGCAATTAAGCATTTGAATTTTGAGCTTGACAGTTGATAGTTTCAACTATATCTTTTCATATTGATTGTATTTATATCTACATAAAATATGTCAGCACTTGATCAAACAGATATGAATCTTATTAGCTCTTAACCCTAATTCAAGATCATGATAGCAAGATTATCACTATTAGATAAATGTTCATCTAATAATAAAAGTCATCATATCATAATCAAATATCATATAATCATTCAAGAAATATAATTAACTCAAAGCACGTAATCTAAATGTTTTTAAAAAATTAATTTAAGAAAATCAACTAAATTAAGATGATAGGCTATAATTTAGTTAGATCCTTAAAATAAACTAATATTACCATTTATTATATGAGTTTAATCTTATTACATCAAGTCTTTTGCACACACTTAAATGATGTGATAGCTTACAATATCTTAGTTGCTTAGCATAGGAAGGTTATAGTTAGTTTGACGACTTATTAGAAAATCATTTGCGTCGTGTGGTATACAACTCTGTGGGTTGAGTTATTTGTTAGTTAAGGTGCTCTCTAGCTTGTGTTTGATTATTTAATTGATTTACTGTATTAATAGTATAATAAAAATAATTACAAGTACTAGACGCCTGATTATTGCACTTTATTTATAGAGAAGTTATGCATCAAATATTTAAAATTACTAAATGAATGAACATCTATGAAATGATGTGTTTTATTTTTCAAGTACTTTATGTTTTGTTGTGATGGCTACATTTAGTAATCGGTATTTTTTATTGTATTTTAAAAAAAAAATTTGTATATATAATAAGGTATAAGCAAATATTTTGGACTTATCACAGACTAGTACTCAGTGAATAGGTATATACATTTAACCCGGGTGGTAAGGACGAGGAGCAAAGAGATTACCAAATCTTATACATTATTGTCATTTATATTTTTATACAAATTTTGGTGTTTGAGAATGTAATTAAGTTCACTTATTTTTTTATTATTATTTGGTATACGTAAATTAGTCTACTCAATTGCAATAGCATATTTCATATTATTTTAAAGCCATCATAGCATAATATTTCGTATTCTCATAATTTTCTTTATGGTACGTTAATATTCTATTTTGAGCTTATTATTGATATGTGATTGTATGGGATATAAATGATATTGCGATAGGCTCTTAGAATAAAATATTTTCTATCAACTTTAATAAATTGATAAATAATTTAAAAACTCACAAAAAAAAAATTGCTTAAGAAAATTTATGGCACTCTTAAATCTTTTTTTTTAAATAAAATTTTCTCTATATATACCTTAGATGAGATACAAAATCGAGGTAGTTAGCAATCAAAACCTCAAAGTGTTGGTGCATATTTATAACATAGCCAATCAATCAGAATATAAATACTTTCACACTTAAGGGCATATAACTTTATATTACATATCATGGTCCTCGAGAAAGAGTTCCTTTTATGAGGTATAAATTTTAACATGCTTAAGGGTATTAGTAAACTAGGTAGCAGCAGTCCTAACACAAACAAAATTATAAGATTGGTTGAGTGACTCTAGTTGCATATAATTGGGCTATCTCATTCACTTCTTTTTTAAGGTAATTCTATATATCACTCAAGTATATAAATCCTTCATCTTTCTAAATCTACCTTTAAGAATTCGTTTATTAGAGAATTTGAGTTTTCCTCCATTGGTTTGAAATCATGAGGCTAATTTTGATCAATGCAATTCATGGTTAAGCAAGGTTGACTACCATCTCAACTAAATGATTTCAAACTTAATAGCATGGTAATGATGGATCCATGAAATCCCAACATAGGTTATTTCTACCCTCTCCCGGATTTCCTGCTTAATATCATTTTTTAGCTTATCGTAATCCATTGTTGAGTCTTTGATGAATACGACTTTAACTATATAGAGTTTTATGTAAAAAGATGATCATCTTACTTGTTCATAGTGGTTCACCCTCTGCCCTGCAGATTGATCCTTCCTTAAGCATAAACTGTGCTATCAGATCAATAGTTTTTAAAACATAATCTTTCATTTGATAATTAACCTAAACAAGTCAGGAAAAACGTATGTTTTATAAATTGAGAGCTTCTCTTGGAGGTGTCCTCGAGTTTAATTAACCTTAAGCAGTCTAGTCCCTTTGGGGGATGGAGTACCTCACACTCACTTGATTTAATTTTTAATTAATATAACTTATTGTGAATATTATAACACAAGTTTGGATAGGATTGGTTCAGCTTGCACTCTGAGCTCCTTTTCTTATATCTTCTTGTGAAATCTACACACGAGAAGTACACATTCATATCATTATTCTTTTCCCAACCAACATCAGGTTTGGTGAACCACCTCCATTGACTAAATAGTTTTAATCAAAAATTCTCTCCCATGACTAGGAGGGATAATTAATTATAGGAGCTTATGCCTATGAAAAACTTAAATTCAGATTTTAAAATCCTCGCAAATGAATGTGAAATATCTAAATAGTGTCTTATATGCAATCTAATCTAATTTTTGAAAATTTCAACTAGAATATACTCTACCAAAAGAGCCGAGCACGAATCTTTAGAGCCCAAACCAAGTTTATAAATAGATTCAATTTTAATTCATTGGGGCAATTCTCTACATTTCATTGAACTACAAAAAAATTTTGAACACACATCTATTGATGAGGTGCTGCTGCTCATTGCTGCCACCTAACAATGTATTGCTCATTGTTGATGCATGATGTTGCTCATTGAAGACATGTTGCCACACGCTACTGAAATCAATTGTGGCGAGCTCATAGTTAGCTGCAACTTATTTAGATGCTGCTATTAATGATGTCAATTGTTGCTCATTGTTGCAACCAAGAAGTGCAACTACTGTGTGGTTGTTCATCGTCAACGTTAACAATATACGTGTAGATGCCGCCTAAAGATGTTTGTATTAATGCCACCCAAAGACGTCACTTTTGTGCCATTGGCAGCATTTGTCATACGTTAGAATCAATATATGATTTTTTTGTGGCCACTGTCACTGATGCCCTTTACATTGTTGTCACCATCTTTACTGCGTTGATGGAAACGTTTTGATGATTTCCCTTTAACTACTTTTTGTCAATGGAATATTAACAGGATTTTTCTTTGTTCTTAAGGTTCATTTAGTTGATTGAGTAAAAAGCCATGTTTCAAAGAAATGGTAAATTTATGATATTCCATCATTTGATTTGATGAAATTAGAGATCAAAAATTAACTTCAAACACTACCAATACCTTTGAAATTTGTCAAATGTGATGGTTTCTTTTCTTAAAACAAGTGAGTGGATAAGAAATTATCATTATCTAAAAAATTACAAGAAAACAAATGAGCCTTATTATAATGATCTTTGGATTCATCCTGAATTTTTACCTTAAGTTTAAGGCCTGAAGTTTTTCAGCCCTAGCTTGGCTAGCACTACCTAAGTACAACTGAAATTCTCTGTTTAGCAAACAAAAAAAGGACTAATTATTACGTGTGAAAAAGCCTAAAGACAGCCACCTAAACAGCATACTGATAAGAAGATATGCCAGCAGAGCATGCATGCTCCAATGAAATAGCTTATATGGCCAGGATTGCATACTTAAGAATGATGCAAACAGTCAATCGAGGACATTACCTCAAACATTTGCCTTGACTTTAAGAAGTCGCCACATAGACCATATACATCAATTAAAGTTCGACATACATGCATATCGACACCATCAAATTCTTCACTGAACGCCTTATAAGTTCTCCTAGCGGAAAATTTGTCCTTCTTCTTTCCAAACTCCTGTATGATGCAGCATACCAGAAGTCCGAATTGTGGGAATAGGCTAGCATACCTGCAGAATTTATGCAATGGTGAGCATGGTTATGATATATTGGTCAGTTAACAAAATCCTGATCAAAGTCATTTGCACAAGCATAAGTTTTGTATATAGGGCCTGCAAAATAAAAAGTACAATCCAGTGCACCCCGCCAATGCTTCAAAAACCATTGAGAAGAATAATTGAAGAAATGGAGCAGCAATCATTAATTCTTTAACAGTGTCAAAGATTTTTTGTGAAAGTGTCTACTGAGACTTAGCATGTTTTAATGCATCAATAAAAATAAGAATTGTGCTAAATGCCATAATGAATCTACAATAAAAAATAGCCAAAATCATGGAAACTATGCACATCAGATGTTGTCCTAAGTTGACGCAATCTAGGCTCTCATTAACCTTAATGGGATATGTAAAAACCCCATTGGCCAATCATGAAACCCAAGAAAGTAAACATAAGTTGCAGAAATGAGTACTTATTTAAGAGAGTTATTCAACACAAAGTGTAATCAAAATTGGGCACAAGTGATCTGACACAGTATTTCTAAAGATAAAGATATCATCAATTACAATGCTATGAATTTACCAAAATATGAATAAAGAATTTGATTCATAGCAATAAAAAAGTGCTAATTCATTTGAAAGACCATATCGTAGGACAAGCCATTGAAAAGGCTTATCAAGGATCTTCAATGCATTTCTACACTCAACCCTAGCTCTGGAAGTCTAATCTGGTGATAAGCACTCAATCTTGAAAAAA
This sequence comes from Dendrobium chrysotoxum, assembly GCA_019925795.1. NCBI lineage: Eukaryota > Viridiplantae > Streptophyta > Magnoliopsida > Asparagales > Orchidaceae > Dendrobium > Dendrobium chrysotoxum. The sequence goes on along the minus strand of JAGFBR010000801.1, from coordinate 250,081 downwards.
ACTTTTAATGAAGTTGTGGGCTCCGAAAATTCGGCCCCGGCCTCCGCCCGCTTGTGCTTTCTGCTCGGGGGGAGTTTTAACGAACTAAGTTCCGGGGTAAATTTTGGAAGGCAGATGAGATAGTAGATAAGACACTACCCAGAGATTTCGCCCTCATTTTGCGAGGACTTTATGATCTGAGTTCTGGTTTCCTATAGGCGCAAGCCCCTATAGTTAATTACCCCTCCCGATAACGAGAGAGAACTTTCGATTAAGGCTAGTCGTCAATCAGATACGTATAGATACTTGCATCTGGCATATAGTAGCAGCAATGGGTTTAGGGTATTGGAAAATTTGAAGATTTTAATATTTAAAACAGAAGTTTTCACCACTTTGCACTTAAAGCGAATGGTGGGGGAATGGATGATAGACCCGATCAAGATCCCATAGTTCCGTCGTCCCGGGCTATCGTGATCCCTGGTCTACTTAGTCAGAGGAGGTAGTCGACCCAACCTGACAGAAGGATCCTTGTCGGCAGCCATGGGTTGCTTCGTCCAAGGGAACCTTGTAGACCTGGGGTGAATATTTGCCTAAGGGGACAATTTCGAATCCACCTTAGCTAACAGAGGGCTTTGTGCCCATCGATCATATCCTATTGATTCATATCTCAAGTATTTGATGCCATTGGGGAGCATACGGGCTCTGGCCATAACCATAATATAATGGTGCCATTTGGCGGCGACCACCTGGTTCAGAGGGCCCCGAGTCATAACCGTTTATCCTGCAGTGCCATTTGGCGGCGAAACTGCCGGTTAGAGGACTCGTACCACGTCCTTGCTGGCAGGAGATTGTTTGAGAATGGATCCTAGTGATATTTTCGACTAGGCATTGGCTCTTTGTGAGCTGAAGTAAATTTTAATTTGTCCACCTCGGCAAACTGTTGCGGAGGGTGGATGGATTTCATGCTTTGAGTGTTGGATGGTTTAGTTTCAATTTCAAATATTATAGACTTTTGGGATTTTTGACATTTTTGGAGATTTTGGATTTTGAGAATTTTTATTGAGTTTTGGAGTTTTGGTAGGGTTTGGGAGGCATTTGGGATGATTGATGTAAACCCCTCCGGTTGAGACTTGCATTCAACACGGCCATCATCGGGGTGTTGGGGTTATTTATATTTTATTGATTTGAACCTTATCGACTCTGTCTAGCAATTGACAAAGGATCGGGTTTCATAGGCTTTGTGCCTCCATAAGTGAATTCTCTTGATTATAGGCCTTGAAGGCCTAATATGAACGTATAAAACAAATATCTCGGTCGATCTCGCGACCGTATATTTATTTAATGGTTCGAGTCGTGTCGACTCCTATCTACCCGTATAGGAGGATCGGGCTCGAACTAGAATTCACTGATTAACCCACGCAGCATCCCAAGACGTCACGTGTGTACCAATAACACGCTCGCCGGGGCCCATGCAGGTGTTTGGGGGCATTTCATAAATATTTATTGAACCTTGTCTACTCCTATTTGCTTGCATAGGAGGATCGGGTTCAAATATATTGACCCGCGCAGCATCCCTAGACGTCACGTGTGTACCAATAACACGCTCGCCGGGGCCCATGCAGGTTTAGGATTATATTTTCCCCTTTTAGTGTACCTATGTGTATACAAATTAAAGTGCACACGTGCAGGGGTATTCTTGAAATATCTGTACACGCCTTCTGTCCGCTTGCATGAAAGTTGCGGATCCGGTGGCGTGGTGTTGGAGTTTTATTTGGGAATTTGTACGCCTTCTATCTGCTTGCATGGATGTTGCAGATCCGGTGGCGTGGCGTCGTACGATCTCCACAACTGTTGCTGGTAGGCAGGTAGATGTTTTCATTCATAGATTGAAATCGACTTCAGGATACTGCATTTACTGAAGTCTTTCTGCATCTACCCACGAGTGACATGTTTTACATACATCTGCACTCGCAGAGAGATTGTATGTATTGCAGATCTTCTGTAGCAACTCATAAGACCTTGTATTGCTGTGTATTCACAATGAATTGACATATTTGCTTGCTCTTGAATGGTGATTGATTGTAGGAGCGTTGTGAGTAAATTTTGAATTCGTTGATGGTCTTTCAAACTTTGCCTATAGGTAACGTGTTGAACTCATGAAAGATCTTCTATAACAACTGTTGTGTACATGATGGGTCTCTTACAGCAACCCGTAGGTGTCCATACTTGTTGCATGTCCTCTACCTTTGCTTACAACGGCTCAGTGTATTTTGCTTGAGAATGTTATTGAGGCTGCCTGCTGGACACTACATCTTCTAGAATTTCTTCTATGTCTGTCACAATCCTTTATGTAGACATGCAGTGTGTATGGTAAACTTGTACAATTGATGTTTGCTTGCAACCAACACCACCTGTTTGCATCATTTGTTTACACCACATTTGGTCATTATTTATAACCGAGGTGTTCTATATTATCACTTACAACGATATTCCTCGAAGAGAACTTCAAATCAACGTTGGTAATCAAAGTGTATTCTTCTGTCGCTTCCCTTTCATCATTCGTAAATGGGACATGTTTGGGCTATGTTCATCACAACTCCTTCACTAATGTCTATTGATGTCTCATTAAATCCATCAATCTTAACAATTTACAAAGGTTTGATGCGATTGTTCATAAACCATCTTAACTTCATTGCTTATGGATGAGATGTTAGGGATTTTCCACATCGTGAGTCTTCATTTGCTTGCATGAGGCTTGAATCCTTGCATTTGTTTAAGTTTGAGTTTTAGTTCCCTATAATCTGACTCAACATTAGTCTTCTCCTGTCATTCATCAGTCCAATGTCAAATTCAAACTCATGTCCAATCTGAGTTTAAGTTCATGAACCCCTTTGTGCAGTTCAAGTTTGCTGAGTTCAGATCTTTGCCATTGGATCCAATTCTAGAATTTCTGCAAGTCTTCAAGTCTTCTTGTTGTTTGCAAAATATATTTTGCTTATAAATTCTTTTGTCCTCCAAGATAGTTCAATATGATAAGTTCAATGTCACCATTCATTTGCACTTCAATTGAATTGATATCTCATTCAACACTCCAACCAAGTTCAAACCCTTAGGCTTATATTGAGTTCAAATCTTTATTGTCCAGGTTTGAGTCTAGAGTACTTGTTCAAGTTCTCTGTGGTCTAACTTAAGTATTTGCTTGAATTCAAGGTCCAAATTCTGTTCAAAGGTTCACAAGTTCGAGTCCAAGTTCAGTTCACTGTAATCTGACTCAAAGTTGGCCTGAGTTCAAGTTCATTCATAGTTCTTGTCCACTTGAATTCAAATCTTTGTAGTCGAGTTGGATTTATTTGTTCAGTTGGAAGCTCAAGTTCATGTCCAAACTGTGCTTTTGTAGTTCGTGTCACATTCGATTCTAAGCCCTTTCGTAGTTGAGTTGTAAGTTCTTTTACTTTCATTCAAGTTCAGTGTCGAATTGAAGTCCTTCTTGGTTGGGTTTTGATTCAAGTTCTTTGCAATGCAAATCTGAGCCCAATTCAAGCCCATATCCACTGTAGCCTTGTTCAATTCAAGTTCAAACTTATATTCGAATCATGGTTCAAATTATTAGAGACTTGATTAGCTCAGAATTTGGTTTAAATATTTCATTTATTTATTTGAATCTAGTTCATTTGAGTTCGTTGTGCTCAACCAAATTCGGTCCAAATGTCCCATTTTGTTCAAGTCCTCAAAATCTTCAAATGAAATTTCGGCAGCCTCCCGGCGTCTCCCCCGTTTAGGGGAAAAACCAAGAGGCTGCCTTCCCCTCGACGCGACGTGCGCGCTTCAGGTAGATGTTCGTAGATACCACGGCAGCAAATTTTCTTCAATCCCCGCCCGCTACATGAGCGTTTAGGGGTCTTGGGCACCTGTTGCAAAGAAAGCAGGAGGATTTCCCCACGTATGGGTACTTAATTTTGTTCCCCCTCACGCTACATGAGCGGTCCGGGGATTACCCGTCTCGTCGCGGGCGCCGCACCGGTTTCCCACCCTACTACGCTACGTGAGCGCGTAGGGGGTTTGCCGGTTCGTCGCAAGCGTCGAGGGCGGGGTTTAAGGCGATTGCCCGCCTCGTCGTAGGCGCCGCGCTAGTTTCCCTCCCCACTACGCTACGTGAGCGCGTGGGGGGTTTGCCAGCTCATCGCTAACGACGGGAACGGGAATCTAAGTCTAGGAATCATACCTTTGCAAGTAGACCGACGGTGGAGGCTCGTGGACCAAGGCGAGAGAATGAGAAGAGTACTTGCATTTCTTTTAATTATAATTAGTTAATAATAATAATTAATTAACTACAAGATAATTAATTATAATTAATAATTAATCATAATTAATTATAAATAATAATGATTATTTAAAATTAAAATAATTAATTATAATTAATTTTAATTAATTATAGTTAATCGTTAGTAATACAATTAACCATAATTATAAAAATTAATTATAATTTATTTTAATTTAAATAAATCATTATTCATAATAATTAAAGATAATTAAGATATTTAATTATAATTAATTATACCTAAATATAATTAATTAATTATAATAATAATTAACTATAATTAAGAGAAGATGTTAAAAAAAAATGCATAATTTATACAGGATTTACACAAGTTTGAGCAGGATTTGAATAAAACAGGATTTAGGGATTTGTTAAATCCCTCAACGAATTAAATTTCCCTGTTTTCCACTTCTGGCCGTGGGTCTTTACGGGACTTAGCCAAAGAAGTGCGCGAAAGGGAGGCGATTACCTTCGCCGCGAATGAGCTCCTGTTGCGAATTCTGATCAAAATGTCGTAACCTCCGATCTAACAGCAGGGGTCGTCGAAGGATCCGGCTACAGCAGAGGTCTAGGGCAAGATGTAGGCTTGGATCGGAGAGAGGGGAGGCGGAATCGGGACAGGAATCGGACAAGGAGGTAGATGCTAGCTCTCTCTCTCTTTCTCTCTCTCTCTCTCTCTCACGGCCGAAGAAGCAGAGGCGACGGGAGTGGGATCGGAGGCTTCGGCAAGGAAGAAAACGGGAGGCTTCGGCAGGTATTTACTGTATTATATTCTTTTGCGATGATTTTCTTTTGGCTGGTATCGTAGGTCAACAAATGCCCCCCAACAAATGTGGTTCACGTCTAGAGCGAATCACGTTTGTTGTATGTTGATTGACTTTGTGAATCTCTAGATCTTTTGCTCTAGATGTCACATAAAGGTCTTCATTTAGTGGATCTCCAAAAATTTGCTTGGATGTCGCACTAAGATTGTCATTTAGTGGATCTCCAAAAATTTGTTTGGATGTCACACTAAGATCTTCATTTAGTGGATCTCCAAAAGTTTGCTTGGGTGTCACACTAAGATTTCTATTTAGTGGATCTCCAAAAATTTGCTTGGATGTCACACTAAGATTTTCATTCTGCTCTTGTAATTTCTGTGGTTGTAACTCGAGTTGTGTTGATGGTGATGTAAATAATTTTAAATATTTATTTGGGGATCTCGGCATGCAGCGCGATGTCAACCCAAATAAATATTTAAAATGCCCCCAGTCTTTAGGGACGTTTGTAGATGTCATTCGGGATACTTCTTTTGTAGCTTTAGTTTCCCTGAGATTTTGGTTCTTTCTGTCATGTGCTTTGTGCTGTGGACATTGATGGAGATTTGCCTGATTTGTCTTTACTGACTTGTCAGGTGGTTTGTACCTTCAGCCCTTTGCTTCTAGCTTTTGCGGGCTTGATGAAGGAGTGATTGCCAGTGACGAAAACCCTTAGGTTTGTAATAGGTCGTAGGCGAAAAGTCATCGGTCCAGAGCTTTGTGCATAGCGGACTTGTTGATGACGGAATCCTCATAGTTAAGCCTCAGGTTTTATACGAACTTTGGGATGATTTCTTCGGTCCTTTGCTTTGTGCTTTGGTGGACTTATTGAAGAAAAGTTCCTTCGATCCTTGCTTGATGCTTTACGGATTTGTTGAAGGATTTGCAGGTTTTGGATTCGGTTGATAGTACCAAACTTGGGTAGTATCTTGATCCTTAACCACTTGAGGAGACTTTAATCTGAGTCACTTGAGTTCATCAGATTGGGAGAGCTGAGATTTGACAGCTCTTCGTCCTCTGGTTGCTGAGATGGGGGTTCCTCTACTACGGCCTTTCTTATGGCGTGTTGAGTAGATGGAGCTTCCAGCGATCCGGCCATATTTGGGCGTGTTGGATCCGACCTCTTACACCCATTCAGGCTTCAGACTTGAGCTAGGGGAAATGTGCTTCCCAATGCTGATTTTGCTGAAGTTGATAGATTTTGAGTCTTCCTTTGTGGTTGAAGATTTAGAGCCTACGCGAATTTGGCAGTTGCTCGAGATTTCTTCTTCCCAAGGGAACCATGATTCCCCGGTCGTTTGGGAGAATTTAGTAGACTACGAACACTTGAACTTATCGAGTCAAATTTGCCTTCGTACTTCCTACAGTCCCTACTGACGGGTTGACGAAGTGAGGGTTCCGCTACTACGGCCTTTCTTATGGCGTGTTGAGTAGACAGAGCTGCCAGCGATCCGGCCATATTTGGGCGTGTTGGATCCGACCTCTTACACCCACTCGAACCTTAAGCTTCAGGCTGCTGAAAGATTTCAGGTTGTTCTGGCTCAATTTGTTAGAGTGTGTAGTTGCAAAAATCTCTTTCTGACCTTTGAAATCTTGGTTTGTTGGAAAAGGTGGTGCCTCGATTTTTTTTTTTTTTTTTTTTGAAGCTCACCTGCATATACTTCGAAAAGAATTCGTTGTATTCTTCAGTATAAAAGAATATTTACGTTGGTGATTTTAAATATTTATTCGGGGATCTCGGCATGCAGCGCGATGTCGACCCGAATAAATATTTAAAATGCCCCTGTCTTGCAGGGTGATTTTGAAATGCATTCTTGCAACACAAGAGAATTTCAAAAATGTAAAATGTAAAGTGTATATAAATATGCATGAAATACACAATACATTAAATATAACATTTCCTTGAGCAATTTTACGCATGGTACTTCTTTAGGTGTCGACCGTTGATCGGCGGCATGGGCCTCTGACCGTGCAGATCGATAAGCTGGTAGGCTCCTCCTTGATACACCTTCTCGATAACAAAGGGACCCTCCCAATTGGATACGAATTTACCACCAATCTTTCGGTGAGGGATGATTGGCCTTCTCAGCACCAGGACCAATTCCCCTTCTTGAAAGGACCGAGGGCGCACCATCCGATCAAATGACTTTGCCATTCTTCCTCGATAAATTTCTAGGTTTTGCTGGGCTTGCAATCTAACTTCGTCGAGTGCATCGAGCTCTTCCATTCTTAGGCGAGCATTCTGCTCTTGAGTAAGCTCATTCTGGATAGCGACCCGAAGAGACGGTAATTCGACCTCTAGCGGCAACACTGCTTCAGCTCCGAACACTAGTGAATAGGGAGTGGCTTTGATTGGTGTTTTGTAGGTCGTACGATACGCCCATAATGCTTCTGCCATTTTCGTATGCCACTCTCTTTTATTTTTGGTAAGGATCTTTTTCAATAATTTCACTAACGTCTTATTGAAGGCCTCAGCCAAACCATTGGCTCTTGGGTTATATATAGACGAGTACCGCCAGTCAATCTTGTGGCGATCTACGAATTTATAGATTTTTGTACTCTTGAATGCTGTGCCGTTATCCGAGATCACGCGGCGCGGTACACCGAATCTGTAGACGACATTGTGGGTGAAGAAGTTGATCACGTGCTCGGACGTGACTTCCCTGAATGGTGCCGCTTCCGCCCATTTCGAAAAGTAGTCTGTTGCTGCAAGAATGAAGCGATGTCCGGCCGATGACGGCGGATCTATTGGTCCAATTATATCTGTGCCCCAACATTCAAATGGCCAGGATGCAATTGTTGGGTGCAGTGGATTTGGCAGTTGATGAATAACATCACCGTGAATTTGACATTCGTGGCACTTCTTAGCGTGGTTGATACAATCTCTCACCATCGTAGGCTAGTAATAACCCATTCTTTTGATTTTAGTAGCCATCTTGGGACCTGACTGATGTGCTCCGCAGAGTCCTTCATGTACTTCTGTTACTACTTTATCAGCTTCCTTGGTCCCTAGGCACCTTAGCCACATTTGATCAAAAGCTCGTCGGTACAACGTGTCATTGACAAATGCGTATCGCAATGCTCTTTTTCTAATTTGTGCAATCAGAGATTTATCTATTGGGAGTTTGCTTTCTTTGAAGTAGTCAACGAATGGTCGCCTCCAATCATCTTCGACTTCAACATCTAAGCAATACCACCATGATTCTGAAGCTAGACTGGTCTTACGTCTTCTCTTAGGAGCTTGATTTTCTTCATGTTGATATTCAAGATCGATTGGTTGGGGAGGTTGAGGATTAACTGGGGTTACATCCTGCTGGCTCGAATTTGGTATTCCCTCTGCCTGCGGGAATTGTAGGGTTGCTGGCTCTAAGACTCGGCGGTTTTCAACCGCAATGAATATAGGTGGCCTCTTATCCTCATTTGCAAGCTCTTTGGCCAATTTGGCCAAACAATCTGCTTTTGCATTTTGTCCTCGAGGAACTTGAGTTATCTTGACATTCGGTATTTGTTTTAGAAGCTCAAGAGCTCGTCGGTGGTAGTGGGCCAATTCAAGTTTGCAAATCTTGTAAATGCCCAGAACTTGATTTATCACAAGTTGAGAATCGCCAAAAATTTGGAGATCTGTGATTTGGACATCAATTGCAATCTCCAGTCCTGCTATTAGAGCTGCGTATTCGGCTTCATTATTGGTCCGCGGTTCAGTTAAACTGAACGAGAATCTCATGATACCTCCCTCGGGTTCTATAAAGACAAGACCGATACCAGCTTGGGCCTTTGCAAGATTTGGAGGTTTGGGAGACTTGACAGACGATGCCCCATCAAAGTACATCTCCCAAAATGATAGCTTTTCTTCTTCATCAACCTGCATGATTTGTTCATCTGGCAAATCATCATTCAACGGCGAATCTGCAGGAATTGGATGTGCGGCGAGAAAATCTGCCAAAGCTTGTCCCTTTACTGCCTTTTGTGGCATATACACTATATCAAATTGCAGTAATAGCACTGCCCACCTTGCCAAACGACCTGTCAACGCTGGTCTTGTCATCAAGAACTTCAGCGGATCGATCTTTGATATCAAGGTGATTTTGTGGGAGAGCATATAGTGGCGGAGCTTCTGGACTGCAAAGATCAACGCCAGACAATGTTTCTCAATTGGAGAATATCGTACTTCTGCTCCGATTAATCTCCGACTGATATAGTAGAGTGCATTTTCTTTTCCTTCCTCATTGTGTTGGGCCAATAATGCTCCGAGGGACTCTTCTAGTGCTGCCGTATACAGTATAAGAGGCTTCCCCGGAATTGGCGCTGCGAGAATGGGTGGATTTAACAAGTATCTCTTGATACTGTCAAATGCTTCCTGACATTCTTCATCCCACTTGAAGCGAACATCCTTCTTCATCAATTTCGAAAATGGCTGGCACCTACCCGACAAATTCGATATGAATCGTCGAATGAAAGCCAGTTGCCCTTGCAAGGAACGGAGTTGACAGAGGCTTCTTGGTGGTGGCATCTCAATGATCGCCTTGATTTTGTTGGGATCGACTTCTATGCCTCGATGACGAACGACATAGCCAAGAAATTTACCGGAGGAGACCCCGAAAGCACACTTAAGGGGATTCATCTTTAGATCGAACTTCCTGATTCTTTCAAATACGATCCTCAGGTCGTTTAAATGATCTTTCGGTCCATGCTCTTAACGACCAAGTCGTCTACATAGCATTCGACCTTCTGATGTATTAATTCATCAAAGATATGGGTCATCGCCCGCTGGTAGGTGGCACCGGCGTTCTTCAAACCGAAGGGCATGACCGTGTAGCAGAAAATGCTGATGGGCATTCTGAATGATGTATGCCTTTCATCCTCATGAGCCATCTTGATCTGGTTGTATCCCGACGATCCATCCATAAACGAGAACATGTCATAGTTTGACGTGTTGTCTACCAGGAGTTCGGATACAGGCAGTGGAAAATCGTCTTTTGGACACGCTTTGTTGAGGTCTCTGAAATCAATACAGATACGAATCTGTCCATTCTTCTTCTTGACAGGGACAATATTGGCGATCCAATCGGCATATTTTTCTTCTCGGATGAAGCCTGCCTCTATGAGTTTCTTTGTTTCTGCAATCACCTGTTCTTCAATCTCCAATCTCATTCTCCTTGGAGCTTGTTTGACTGGTGCTGCATCTAGTTTGAATGCTAACCTGTGAACTGCTACATCAGGGGATAAGCCAGGCATTTCAGCATATGTCCAGGCAAAGCAGTCCCTGAATTCACAGAGGAGTTCTTTAATTTCTTCCATTTGGTCTTCTGGCAGAAGGGAACTAATAAAGGTTGGGCGAGGGTCATCATCGGTTCCCAAGTTGACTTCTTTTAGTTCGTCCATAGTGGTTGCCTGTCCACCATCTTCAAGCTCTTCTGGTGCAGGCTTGGCCTCTAGAGGCTGATCATCGTAATCCTCAGCTTCGTAGGCTTCTTCATCAGGAACATCATTGGATTCAACTTCCCTGCAAGTGATGGCTCGGCAAGTCTCCTTCCGGATGCATTTTCGCCTGACGAATCCAATACCTTTATATGCATTCATCTCCTTCCGCCGCATTGGACGTGGATTCCTTCCATACCAGAGACTTAGGCACATACGAAGTTGTCGCTTGGGGGTGGGAACATTGATCCACTTTCGCAACATTCTTTGAATACCTTTGGTATTAAACATAGGTAGCCTCGTAGGTAGTAATTCTTCAGAATCGATGAAGACATGGTCCCAATCACGATTCACTTCTTCATCCTTTCCTACGGAGTAGAATATATTCCCTGACTCGATCCCCTTTCTGATTGGAGGCAGATAAAGGGTTACAAGTTCTTCAACTTTATGCACATCTCGTTGAATTATTTCTTTAAAATACTGTAGGGGAATACGAGTGACTACGAGCACGCTATCTGAGATTGACAGGCTATCTATTCTTCTAGAGAATACCTCTTGTACCGTGTTCATATAGATAGAGTCGTAGTCATAGTCATCATTTGAATATGCGACCTCCCTACTCCATTCGTCCATCCCTACTCCATTCGTCCATCGAATGACATACCCTCTGGGATTTTGTAGGGGTGACATTATCTTCATCTGTGTCGCTCCCAAGGTGAGGTACACGTTTCCTTTCTTTAGAAGTGGAAGTGGTAGCTTCTTTGGGAAGAGTCGGCGTTGCCTTCTTTCTCCCCATCTGCTTTTTCTCACTTTTTTGTTCAGGTCGCTTTGCACTCTCTGGGTTTGATGCTTGAGCCTTCAGAGAGTTTGACAGTCTTTGCTTCTTTGGCATGAAATACTGCGCATCTTCATAGACTGTTGCTTCATGGACTGTGAAGGGCTGGATGTCACCAGAGATCCTGAACTCTTCTCCATCCCTGAGATACTTCATGCACTGATGTAGTGTTGACGGGACAACGCCATATTCATGCAGCCAGGGGCGGCCCAGGAGCGCCTTGAATGAAGTGTCCGCATCAATTACATGAAATTTAGCTTCTGTATGGAATTCTCCAAAGACAAGAGGGAGCATAAACGATCCAAGGGTTTTCTGCCCTTTTTCATTAAAACCATGTACCATAAGCTTATCTGGCCCGAGGTGTTCCACGTTGAGGCACAACGACCGTAGTGCTTTTAAGCTCATAAGGTTGATGGAGGACCCAGGGTCGATCAAAATTCGACTGATTACCAAATCATCACTCTCTGCAGTAACATACAGAGGTCGATTGTGGTCTGCAGTCCCGAGCATCATGTCGTCCTCGGTGAAAGTGATGAACGGCTCGTTACGAGCTTGTAGGACCTCAGTCAGGTTGCGTTCAGCAAAATACGCCTCGTATCTTTCGGGGTCTTTGAGAGCCTGAATCAAAGTCTCCCGAAGATCCTTAGACATTACCAGAGCGTCGTATATGCTAAGCTGGGCAGGGATCTTCCTCAGATGGGATAAGATATTATAATCTATTCCCTTAACTGAAGTATGTTTCTTCTTGGGATCCTCGGAGATAATGTCTTCATTGATAACTATCTCTTTTCCCTTATCTTTATCAGATATTCCTTTCTTTGGCGGAGGTGGCAGTATATTGCCGCTTCTCAATTGCACTTGAGCGATCTCCTCCTGTTCAGACTCACCTGACGGTGCATTTTCTTCCGAGTCTGCCATCGTCGCATCTAGAGATTCATCTGTTGATTCAGAGTCACCTCCCAGATTTACATGTCCCATCTGCGACGCTATGTCAGGGTCTGACCCATCTGTCTTTGGAAAATATAGATCCTCATCTGAACTGTAGTCCATTGGTGACACCATCATACAGGATTCAGAGGGTATATCTTCAGTACATTCTTCTTTTGTCAGCGCATTTGGAGCAACTGAGATGACCCGACATGCTTCTGTGGGAAGAGGATTCTCATCAGCTTCCTCTGTTTCGTCAATCTTGAGCTCTGACATAAAGTCGGCAAGCTTAACAGGACGCCTTGCGGTCTGGTAATATTCATCCAAACTGTCAATTACCCTTTGAGTTGTAGTCTTTTTCTCCTTGGGCTTCTTTAACTTTGTCTTCTTTTTGGACTTTACCTTTCCAAGTTTTGAAGGACCGGCTTGATTGGGAAACTGTTTAGAAGCAGATGCCTGTGCCACAGGCAGTGCCTTCAGATTTAACACTGGCTCCGTAGGAGATTTCCATTTTACACCCGGAACTCCTTCAAGTTGTTTCAGCATTTTTACGGTCTTCTTGGAGACCGCAGTCTCCCACTGTTCTTCCTGAGCTGGCTTCTTTTCATTTTTTCTTTCTTCAACCGGGGGTACGGAAGAAGTCGTAACTACCCGAGTTGATTCTTTTCTGGGATGAGTCAGCACATTGTCGGATAATGTGAGCTCTCCCCTTCGATATTTTCTTTCAAGCCAATCTTTGAAGACATAACAATCTTCAATTGGATGACTCATTACCCGATGATACGGGCAGTAGTTTGGGTCGCCACTATGTTTTGACTCCTCGGGTCTCTTGCACTCTGGCAGTTCCAAACCCGCTTTCAACGCCTGTCGAAATAATTTGGCGACACTCTCCCTTTTAAATGAATATTCTTTGTTCATTTTATCTTTGAGGGAGGGGAACGTTCGATCACCAGTCCCCGTTGTTTGCCTCGGGCGTTCTCCACCGCCCTGATAAGTTCGTGGTTTATCATTCCCCCCAAGTATCAGCTTCGGCTGGGGGTTAGGGTTGTAGACTTGCTTAGGCTTTTCTTGATATTGCATCGGCTGCTTGCCTTTGTCTACGTTGTAGGTCATCTGCTTCTCCTTATCAGCTCTGGAGAAAAATATGGAGTCAGCCTCACCTCTTCTGGCACCCGGGGCTTTAATCTTTTTAGGCTTATCAGAATAGTTCTCTGATTTTGACAAATTCAGTTTCTCAAACTTCGCCAGTCTATCCAGTAGATCCTGAAATGTGGTGATAGTAGCCATACACAGGAAGGGTTGCATCTTATCGTCAATGTTTCCCATTAACAACTGTACGGCATGCTCTTCTTCAAGCTGCTGCTCACATTTCATGCTTAGATTGCGCCAGCGAGTGATGTATTTGGTCACTGATTCTTCCTTCTTCCTCTTATTCAGAGCAAGGTCAGCGATCGTTATTTTTTCGATCGCACTGGCGAACCTCTTCACGAACATATTTTCTAACTCTGCAAAAGTCTTTACAGAGTCGTTTGGTAGTTCAGCGTACCATTCGAAAGCAGCTGCTGTTAAACTGCTAACGAATTGTCGGAAGAGTAGAGCATCATTTCCTCCAGTGTTCCCGCAGGTGGCTTTGAATTGTGCTAGGTGCTGTCTAGGATTTTTATTACCGTCGAAAGTGTTAAACTTAGGTACAGAATATCCCTTTGGGTATGGCACCTGATCATACTCGGCCAGGTACGGACGACCTTTACCCACTAATTTTTCTGCCTGATCAAAAGCTATAATAGCCTTGATCTTCTCTGTAATGATCCCTTCAAGCTGCGCAGCAGTCACAGGCTCGGAGGTGCTTGCAATATTCTGCGGATTGGGTTGGCGAGTGATGTTATTAACTTCATTACCACCTTCAGGAGTCCTACGCACTCCTGATACTTGCGGCGCTTGAAAGTTTGGAGGATTAGGGGGAGGATTGGGCATAGAACCAACTGCAGCATTCCTCTGCATCATCTGCATCATCATTGTCATTTGAGTCATCATCTCCGTCATCTTTTCATTCAACTGAGAGATTTCTCTATCTTTGGCTCTCATTTGCCGTCTCATCTGTCGCCGCATATCAGCGAGTGTGATGTTTTCGGCATCAGGGAGATTCCCTTCTACCTCCTCAACTTCCTCTTCTCCTTGGGAATGAACACCTCCGCCAGTGGTGGACCCAGCTTCATGGCGGCGCCGATATACTTGTCTAGGCGGCGGTTGCCAGCGGTCATCATCATCTTCACCTTCGTCGTAGTAGGCTTCATCATCGACGTTGATATGCCTCACCATGTAGACCACCTCAATGTCTAAGGTGTTGTTTACATCTTCTAAGTTTTCTTCAATGTATTCTTCCATATTTTCTTCTAGATTTTCTTCCAGATTTTCTTCCATGTATTCTTCAATATTTTCTTCTCCCATATCTTCTTCTCCTTCTTCTAGTACTCGGATCTCCGAGCGGCGGCGCCACTGGATCTCCGGTTCTTGGTTAGGCAGGAAGATCTCTTCAACCCGTGGGCTACGGTCGAAGTTAGATTCGTTATTGGGAGGGGTCATAGAACGACGGGATCCCCTGGAAGACTCTCCAAGGTGTCTACCGTCGGAATTGGCATCATCATGGGTCTTCTTTTGGACCCATTTTTGATATTGTTTACTAGCGGGGGCGGATCTCCGAGAAGCTGTACCGAATGTCACGCCCAAGTCAGTTCTTTTTCTTCTATTGTCTTCTTCTCTGCGAGGCTTTGGCCTCCAGATTTCCTTTCCTTTCCGCCGGGACCTTTCGGCGGCAGATCCCTGAACTCGAGGTTCAGGTGTCACGCCCCGATGTTCACCGTGCGGGGTGTATTTTCTTTCCTTTCTCTCCACAGCAAGAGACAGACGCTCTCTTGGTGGAGTTCTTCTTGTTTCGACCATCAGTGGCCGCTGGTACCTCCTCTTTTTCAGTCCTCTCTCCTTCACGGTCTTCAGGACTCTGTAGACTAGAGCTGAGAGAGTTTCAGGCTCCTTCTTCTTTTGAGGAGGTGGGACTTCAGGCTGTCGGTCCCAGAATGACTTCTTCAGCTCACCAGTAGAGCTATTCCTCTCATCTCAGGTCAGTAAACTTGTTCCGGGTAGGAACGTTGGATATATGCTCTGGAGCAGGCATGTTCGAGGGGTGCACTGGCACTAGTAGGTGCTGAGCTCGGAGTTCAGCATTCATCTTCCTTCTCTGCCTCCTGGTGGGCCTTCCTCCAGATGAGGAAGCTTCAATATTGTTCCTCCCAGGTACAGATGACCCTATTGGCAGCGTAGTGGTCCTGGTAGATACCACTAAGATTCTCCCATCAGTCACTATCCTTCTGGTGGCTGGGACCTCAGATTGAGAAAGTCGTTCAAACACAGAGATCCTCCTTTGAGGGTCTTTGACAGCAGGTCGTGGCGCTGACAGATGCACACGATGGCTAGCAATTTCAGCGGAGTGGGGCCTCCTAGCATGCCCTTCAGATTCAATGCCGCATGGAGGGATACCAGCAGCTCTTGCGGTAATAGCTGGAAAGTCGATACTGCCAAACTGGATAGTAGCTCCAGTATTTCCAGTTTCAATAATGGCATTTGCCAGTTGGATCCTGGCTCCTTGTCCCAGTTGGACAGTCATTGGTATGTTCTGTAGATCCATCTGCATAAATGAAAGGTAATGGTTAGTAATCAAAATTTGATACATCACCCCACACTTTCAAAAATGCAGAGACTTGCACAGAATAGGAAACAAAAACATATAATATTAGCGAGCAAATTCAAATAATACAAATTTAAAATACTGCTAAATACGTTATCTTGATAAATTTATTTGAATGATCATTCTTAGAATATTCAGAAATTTTGATTCTTTAAATGATCATTTTGAAAGACTCAAAATTTTGAATCTAGGTTGAGAATAGCTGCTACTATAGCACTGAGGTGACTAGCCAAAGATGGAAAGAGAAACCAATCCCCAGCGGAGTCGCCAGAAATCTGTGGGCTCCGAAAATTCGGCCTCGGCCTCCGCCCGCTTGTGCTTTCTGCTCGGGGGGAGTTTTAACGAACTAAGTTCCGGGGTAAATTTTGGAAGGCAGATGAGATAGTAGATAAGACACTACCCAGAGATTTCGCCCTCATTTTGCGAGGACTTTATGATCTGAGTTCTGGTTTCCTATAGGCGCAAGCCCCTATAGTTAATTACCCCTCCCGATAACGAGAGAGAACTTTCGATTAAGGCTAGTCGTCAATCAGATACGTATAGATATTTGCATCTGGCATATAGTAGCAGCAATGGGTTTAGGGTATTGGAAAATTTGAAGATTTTAATATTTAAAACAGAAGTTTTCACCACTTTGCACTTAAAGCGAATGGTGGGGGAATGGATGATAGACCCGATCAAGATCCCATGGTTCCGTCGTCCCGGGCTATCGTGATCCCTGGTCTACTTAGTCAGAGGAGGTAGTCGACCCAACCTGACAGAAGGATCCTTGTCGGCAGCCATGGGTTGCTTCGTCCAAGGGAACCTTGTAGACCTGGGGTGAATATTTGCCTAAGGGGACAATTTCGAATCCACCTTAGCTAACAGAGGGCTTTGTGCCCATCGATCATATCCTATTGATTCACATCTCAAGGATTTGATGCCATTGGGGAGCATACGGGCTCTGGCCATAACCATAATATAATGGTGCCATTTGGCGGCGACCACCTGGTTCAGAGGGCCCCGAGTCATAACCGTTTATCCTGCAGTGCCATTTGGCGGCGAAACTGCCGGTTAGAGGACTCGTACCACGTCCTTGCTGGCAGGAGATTGTTTGAGAATGGATCCTAGTGATATTTTCGACTAGGCATTGGCTCTTTGTGAGCTGAAGTAAATTTTAATTTGTCCACCTCGGCAAACTGTTGCGGAGGGTGGATGGATTTCATGCTTTGAGTGTTGGATGGTTTAGTTTCAATTTCAAATATTATAGACTTTTGAGATTTTTGACATTTTTGGAGATTTTGGATTTTGAGAATTTTTATTGAGTTTTGGAGTTTTGGTAGGGTTTGGGAGGCATTTGGGATGATTGATGTAAACCCCTCCGGTTGAGACTTGCATTCAACACGGCCATCATCGGGGTGTTGGGGTTATTTATATTTTATTGATTTGAACCTTATCGACTCTGTCTAGCAATTGACAAATGATCGGGTTTCATAGGCTTTGTGCCTCCATAAGTGAATTCTCTTAATTATAGGCCTTGAAGGCCTAATATGAACGTATAAAACAAATATCTCGGTCGATCTCGCGACCGTATATTTATTTAATGGTTTGAGTCGTGTCGACTCCTATCTACCCGTATAGGAGGATCGGGCTCGAACTAGAATTCACTGATTAACCCACGCAGCATTCCTAGACGTCACGTGTGTACCAATAACACGCTCGCCGGGGCCCATGCAGGTGTTTGGGGGCATTTCATAAATATTTATTGAACCTTGTCTACTTCTATCTGCTTGCATAGGAGGATCGGGTTCAAATCTATTGACCCGCGCAGCATCCCTAGACGTCACGTGTGTACCAATAACACGCTCGCCGGGGCCCATGCAGGTTTAGGATTATATTTTCCCCTTTTAGTGTACCTATGTGTATACAAATTAAAGTGCACACGTGCAGGGGTATTCTTGAAATATCTGTACACGCCTTCTGTCCGCTTGCATGAAAGTTGCGGATCCGGTGGCGTGGTGTTGGAGTTTTATTTGGGAATTTGTACGCCTTCTGTCTGCTTGCATGGATGTTGCAGATCCGGTGGCGTGGCGTCGTACGATCTCCACAACTGTTTCTTTCCTTTCTCTCCACAGCAAGTAAATTTTATTTGGGAATTTGTACGCCTTCTGTCTGCCATGCTAGGTCAACTTTCTCTGTCGAATAAGTAGATCAGGTCCCATAATAATATGGGACAACAAAACCACATGATATTAATCAAGTTCATCATTCTTCTATCATCTATTTTAAGCTAACAATTGTAAAACTCCTCAACCCTGAAACTAAAAATCACAACTATGATGCATAAACACTTAGAATTAATCGATTAGTCTTAATGGAATATTCTCTCTCACAACGAAATGGGTAATTAACTATGGGGGCTTATATGCATTTATGTATGTACGTGCGTATCTATGTGTGTTTGTATTTATGTGTGTGTATGCTAAAGTGGCTTGTGATTCTCCTAATACTCTTCATGATTCTCACATCCTCACTATTAATATTAAAAGAAAAAAATTTAGCCCTTCATTTAATTCAATTAATCAAAATACTATAATTCTAATTAAAAATTAATTAAAAGAAGAATAGTATCCCTTCTTTTTAATGGAAGGTTGAATCGGTTCAACCAAACCAATTCAGCAGAGCCATTTTTTGCCAAACTAAAGAAGCAGTTGACCAGGAGCAGGATGAGCGGACTAGCATGCAACAAGACATGACTTATTGCATGAATAAAAACCAATTTTGATCAATTCAATGGAATCAAAAGTACAGAAGAGGAGTTCATGTGAGATGTTGTGTTCGACACAGATGAAGGAGAAGAAGAAATGTTCGGCAATTCGTGCGATTTATTCAACAAGCACAGTAGGTATTGTATGATGAAGACAAGGTAAAGAAGAGTTATGTGCAACTGTTGCTCAACTGAGATCAAAGAGAACCTACTATTTTTGTTATGTTCCTTACCGAAACTCAAGCGACAAAATCACAAAAGAGAATAAAAATAAGGGTTACGGTGGAGTCAGAAGCCAGAGAAGGAGATAGGAATTCATGAGATTAGCAAAAGAGACAAAGGAGAAAGTGGAGAGCTTGATCGTTTGACAACTTCAATCAAGGACAAAGAAGAAGAAATGAATTCATTTTACTTGTTCGCTGAAATCAAAACTAGAAAAGAAGAAGCATCATGCAATTTAATTCAATGGAGTTGGAGATAGAGAGAAAGATAAAGAGTAAGCGGAATCTCTGTTTAGGTAGAAAAGGAAGGACTTATGATTCAGTTTGTTTGAATTGATTTGTGTGAAATAGATGGATCGAATCATGCGATCTCTTCTGACGTAGAGGAAGACTAATTGAAGGTAATCAAGAAAATTCATTTAAATGTCATTTTATCCTTTTATAATAGAATTGAACACAATATAATTAGAAATGTGATTTAATACTTTGTTCACCAACATTGTCTTTGAAGATGTTGATGCGTTCGTCATTGTCTTTGATAACGTTCGATGAGCTCGACATTTTCTTTGATGATGTTAGATAAATTCAATATTTTCGTTGATGACATTCGATGCTTTCGACAATGCCCTTGATGAAGTTCGACATCTCCAACATCGTATTAATGTTGTTTGGCAGCTTTAATATTGTCTTAGGCAGTGAAAAAAAAACTAAATAGCGAGGCAAACACATTTAAGGCTCTTGCTCTTGAAAAGTAAAGTAAGAGTTAAAATTGTTATTGTTCAAATAAATAGCAAATTTAATATAAATATATCTCTAAATTTGCTAAATAAATTGACTTAATCATATACATGATGTTTAGGTTGTGCGCTAAGGAAGAATGACTAAGAATTCAAGAGAATATTAAAGTGGGAGAATTAACCTTTAAAAAAAAGTGTGATAGGTGATTATACTTTTATTTTATAATAATTACTGTTCCAATTATGCTACATTGCATGTACTAACTTGGCATGTTATATGTAAAATTTCTAATCTTAGTAATATTGCATTACTTTTAAATAAAGAATTAAATGACTTTTATTAGAATATAATACACATCAAATGTGATAGCATCATATTGAAATTCATATATAGGCAAATTTAAATTAAAAAATGATACAATATATTAACATAATATTGAAAGGAATGTACTATATATATATATATATACAGGAGTTCACTCACTTATGATACTAGCTGGGGAAGCAATATACTCATGCACAAAAAATGAAAAAAAAGTTGAAAATGAAAATGGTTGTACATTAATTAAAGTAATGTTAAATTGTACTCGTGAAATAAATGTCATTAAAAGTTATAAATTGACAAATGTAATATCAAAGATATGTTTTGTAAAATAATGTTTATCTGATCAGTACTCATTTAAATTTCTCTTAAATGAAAATTTTAACGATTAACCATTACGATTTATATACATATATTTTATTTATTATTATATTATAGAATTGTAATTAACTACTGAGTTTGATGATAGAAGTTCAACCAACAAAAACAACATCAAGCCTTTATCCCACTATAGGGGATCGGCTACGTGAATCATTTTTCTCCATTATGTCCTGTTAAGAGTCAAATTTTCATTTAAATCTAATAAAGAAAGGTCATTTCTAATATTTTCTAACCAAATCTTTTTAGGTCTACCTTTATCTTTCTTAACATAAGCCAAACTTAATACCTCTACTCTCCTACTTGGGTCATTAGAAGGCCGCTATTTTATGTAACTAAACCATCTAAGGCGACTCTCTCTAAAGAAGTTCAATCCATGAAATTAAAAATTTCAGGTTAAGCTCCTACTGAGTAATGGTGACAGAAAATGTTATGTGTACAGACAAAGAGGATCAAATAAAAATCAACATGCTTTAAATATGTCAGAAATTATGATGAATAATTAGCCTCTTTCTAAAGTTTTTACATGTTATTTTATTTAAACATTTTAATTGTTGTTGAAAGAAATTAAATTAATGTTTAACTATTGTTCTCGACTTGGTATTCTAAGTATTCGATTCAGGTCGTGAAATTCATATCCCTTTTTTTTAATGATTAGAATCTAAACAACATGCATAGAATTTTTATCGTTATTGTATGTTGAGCACTACGGATTGCAACTGGTCTTGGGGAATCACAACCATCTAACAGCATCAAATTGGTCATTACCATTCCAAATTCTCAAAATTGAAATATATATCCATTCTAAGTTTGAAATATCCTTTATATAAAGCAACAAAGAAATGTAATTTTTTCAATACAAATTCAAATGAAGAAAAAGTTAGGTGCTAATAGAGAGGTGAAAAGTGAGCAAAAATATTTATAGCCTCATTTCTCATGATTAACAAGTGACTATTTTTCTCTCTCCCAAGAAAATAGTGAGATTCAAATCCACCGAAAGAAAGAAAAAGTCTTTGCTTATAGTAAAGTCTATTTGGCCAAACTATAACTTGATTTCAACAAAAAAATTATACAATTTTCAAGCAACATTTCATCTTAGATCTAAATTCTTCCACCAGTAACTATTGTAGGAGGTTAGTTTTTATGAGTAATTTGAGAGGAATTTTGAAGATAGGTTTCAGGGGATGTGATTTATTTATTTATGTATTTTGGTAGCTATGAATATGTACTTAAACATTCATTTTTTAGCAGTTGAAGATGCTATTGCTTCTCTATATTGAAGTTTAAATTTCACTAATTTCTACTCCATAATCTTGAAAAGAAAATTAACAAAATTATAAAGTTTAATTCTCTTTGCCAATTAAGTACAATTTTATAGATTCTACTCTTCATTTCATTCAATTTTTATTTTTGTTTAGATTCTATATTATAATTTTAACTCTTTGATTTTGTTCTATGTTTTCATTTTTTTTGTTTAAGGATGGGAGTGATATATTACTCAAGACGAAGGGCATTACCCAGCTGAGGAAACTCAAGGGTACCTATTGTGATCAAAATCATCAATTAGCTGCGTTCATTTGATTCTTCTTTTATGGTTATGTGCTTCGTGGTGAACATATCCCATATTAACTTCAAAGGATGAATTAAAATATTAACTTCAAACAACAAGGCCATTGTACAAGAAATATTTTCTTGCAAATTACTAATAATAAAATAGGGTATAAATTTTATCATAACTCAAAAAGATGGATTCAGAACAGAAATATAACTTTAGGAATATTTGGCTATTTGTAGTCATAAATTAAGACTTAAAAATTATGAATTTTTTTACCTTTTTTAGTATTAAGTTTAAAATCATTATATTTAGATGATTTGTAGAGTTTAAAATTCACGTTACTTTGTAAGTACACCCAAACAAATGATAAAATCTATTCGCTTTACAATTTTTAATTTGCCTTCTTATCTACAAGCAACCAAATATGCCTCCATGATTCATTCAATTGCTTATAAATATAAAATGCACAATTAATAGATAAACATGCACCAAGTGCACATAAGACATCCAAACCACTCATTTATGTCATAAAAAATAAATTATGATTTTTAAAATAGAATTCAAACAAAACATGACTTACTTTGTAAATATACAACAGCAAAAACAATGGGTACTTGTTTTGTAAATATATAGAAAAATTGAAATTGAGTGCTTTTTCAGATCAATTCACCATTTAAAACTAAGAAACCGATCATTAGGTTACAAAAATAAATTTTAATGAACCAATATACATTGATTAAACAAGTTAAATTGAATGAATCAAATCAATTTTTTAATAAATCAAAACATAAATGAAAACATTAATAAATAAAATTAAATTTAATTAATTAATACATCAATTTACTAATCAATGCATTTACTCAAAATTATATCAATCAAAATTTTACTCAACATGAAAGACATTTGTTTTTTTTTTTTAAAGGTTGCAAGATATTTTAAGATATTTATTTCTATTTTGTGAGGTATTAATTATTGTGTGGTAGAATATTCGCAGTAGTAGACACAGAGAGTTTATTGTTTTAACATTGTATGAAGATCCAACACACAAATAAAAAAGAAGTTTCAAAAGATACTAGTGTTTTTAGTGGAAAATATTAAAAAAACCATGAGGCATGGCCTAGTTGAAATGATTTTACTAGTTTTTGTAATTGATTGCAAATAAAATCCTTCCCATGATTAGGGAAAGTGATGATAAAATATAGTAGATATCCAATGTATAGAACATAGTTCATGGTGAAAGTCGGAAGAGCCATATAGCATGGGAGCTGTCTTTAAAATATCGTTTGCTATTTATTAGATTGTTCTCCTCTGAGGATGGGAGATAAGAGATCAAGAAGTCCTACATAAATCTTGCTACTGACATCAGGGGTCAATGTTCATGTCGATGACAAGCATTGATGTACTAGCGATAGCAAGTAGGGGTGTCGATATTTGACATGACCCAAAAACTCGACCCAAACCTGATCCAAAAATTCAGGGTTCGATCGACCAGTTTGGAAAACGAGTTAGGTTCGAGTTGTATGTTCTGGCCCATTTCTAATTTCAAGTCAGGTTCGGGTCAATCCGAAAACCCGAAACTGACCCGGGTCCCCATCCCGCACCACACCACACCGCAAAAACCCCACCCTGCGCTCGCCCCCGCGGCCTATAGCCCCACGGTTGCGCACGTAGCCTCGCATCCGGGCTCGCCTGCCTCACCTCCTCGGCCTACCCTCACGCTAGCAGCATACAGCATACGCGGCCCATGCTCACACCCACAATTTAGCGGATCGGGTCGAGTCAATCCGGGTTATGGCGAGTTAGGTCCAAGTCTGAATTTTTGAACCGTTTGTCTAATCGAGTTAGGTTTAAACATAATTTTTGAACATAGTTAATTTTGGGTTGGACCCGAACCCAACCCAAAAACCCATTTTAACACCCCTAATAGCGAGTGACCAATCCAACAGGCGTTAGTGTAGCTAGGTGCCAGTAGTCAGAGGATAGTAGTCCGACAACAATGGTCAAAGGACATGGATAGGCGAAGGTGGTTGTAGGATTATAGTTGTACAATCATGGTCAGAGGACCATAGTAAGACGGCAGTGGTATGACCATAGTCGGGCGACGGTGGTCGGTAAACTGCAGTGAGGCAATAATAGTTGGAGGATCGTAGACAAGCAACGATTGTCGAAGGGTCGTAGTAGGGCAATGGTGGTCCGAGGACCATAGTCGGGAGATGGTGATCTAACAATTGTAGTCAGGCAATGGTGGTCGATGGCAATGATGACAATCAGGCAAGCGTGGAGCCTCGGGATTCTCCAACATCTAAGCTCTCTTGAATCTCAAACTAAACCTCCAAGCTTCCCTTCATATAAAGTGTGGGAGTTTATTTATAGATTTTTGTGAGTGATGCATCATAAACATAAACAAAATTCCAAACTGTCCATTGGATGGCATGTATTGCTTACCTCGATCATAGACTGGTTTTTCAACATTTAAATGCCTTAATTATGACAAAAAATTGATGAATTTAGGCTTATTGGATTCATCTCATCGAAACACTTAATTTGATTATTACCATACGAGATTTGGATATTATTTTGTCCTCAAAATAATGCTCGAGATTTTTAATTATGCTTCAAGTGCTTAATTTGGGCTTATTTGAAGTCAAATCAAATCACTTTACAATCGATAGGTCGCCTCGTCAAGACTCTGAGTTAATTATAAGTTTGCTAAAATCAAAGTTCGGATAGTCCTGAATTTAACTCTGAGAGTTCCAATTCAAATATGCAATGGATTCATGCCCGATCAAGTTAATTTTTTATGACGTATCAATAATAATAGGAAATTAATTATTAAACATAAAATATATTTATAAAATAGCAATATTCTCTTAAAAAATTATACGCATTTTATTTCAACTTCAAATTTCATTTTTTAAGTTAAAAAAATAAATAAAATAAAGAAAAACATTTTTTTAATATGAAATAGTGCTAACTTTTTTCTTCAAATTATTATTAATTTTCCAAATCTTATGAACATGCACTTAGAGCATGCACAACTAAAATAGATCCAAGCCCTAATACAATCATCATCAAGGTGATCACATGTATGTGGAGACTTTCCAAACCCTAACTTAAAGAATACTTAAATCAACTATTAGCCTCTTCTATTAATTTTATTATCATAAAAATTAAATTAAAACTAATTCTTAATGAACTTTGAACATGTGACAAGGTTTTAATAAAACTATCAAATTTAGCATTTATAGCTATTAATTCAATAAAAACTTTTTGCGTGGTCAAAGTTCTTTAAGCATTAATTTTCAATTTAATTTTCATGGTAGCAAAATGAAATAAAAGAGGCCAATAATTGATTTAAGAATTCTTAATTCTTAAATCAGGGATTGGAAAGTCCTCACAAAATACATGTGATCAGCTTAATGATGATGATCACGACGATGATCATAATGATTACATTATGGCTTGGATCTACTCATAGTATTACAATTATGCCCTTCCATTAAATATAAGGGCAAGTTTAAGATTTTAAAGAAATTAAAATGAACCACATGGACTAGTTTGTATAGGCAATGCAAAGAGAATGTCAGACCATGATAATGTCATCTATTAAAAAAAAAGGAAAGGTTTATCCATCTTATGGATAGGGAATATGTGAATTCCAAACCTGCATATTCTAAATAACTACTATAAAGAGAATGATAAAACATACCTCACAGCCATCTCTGGTTTGCACTTTTCAACAAAGAATTTAATAGTACCACCAGGATCTGAAATGTCTTTGATAAAGAGACCATAGCCTATATATTTAAAACAAAAAACTTGATAGTCAAAGCTTGGTTTCCACATAAATCATTACCATAACCCAGTCAAAATTTTCAAATATCATTCATTTTGCCTTCCGCTAAAACAAAAAAATGATGGCTTGTATAACATCAAGGTAAAGTTTCCTTTTCCTTATTTTCTTTGGGAACTCCACATCAAAATATTGTGAAAATCTAACTTAAAGTTTCCTTTTCCTTATTTTCTTTGGGAACTCCACATCAAAATATTGTGAAAATCTAACTTTTTGGTGACGAGGGGGAGGGAGAAGAGTGAGTTAGTGCAATTGGGTATGGATTTGTTGCAACCCAACCTTAGATAACCCTATACGAATACATTATCTCGGATCACAACATGACAGTTCCCATGATCTATTTGATAAGATTTTTTTTCATTTGATTTATTAATAGAAACACAAAGCCACTAAATATCATATTTAAACCATAAAAATAACCAATCAACATTTTCCATATATCTCAAAAAAGCTATACAGTTAAAATTTAAATATGATATTGAGTGGTTCTGTATTTCTATTAATAAATCAAATGAAAAAAAAATCTTATCAAATAGATCATAAGAACTGTCATGTTGTGATCTGAGATAATGTATCCTCATTAGTATAGGGTTATGTCAGGCTGGGTTGCGACAAACCCATACCCAATTGCACTAACTCACTCTTCTCCCTCCCCCTCGTCACCCTCAAACTGATGCCAGTTCTATTGGTTCAAGTGTAGCATTTTCAAGAAAATGACCTTACAAAGGTAAAACCCATCCACCACCCCCACCTCAAAGCTCCTTTGAACATACGCCACAGGGAACGAAACAAATCAAATACTTCCTCCTCTGGTTAACAAGAACTAGGACAAATATTTCTAGGCAATTACCACATAAGTTTGCCCTTTAGTTCAAATAGGTTACCCAAGTCACATATGACATAGGAACATGCACTTCCTTTGAAGATAAAGGATGCTCAAAAGCTAAATCAAAGCTCTTAAGAATAAGAAGCAAAACAATTTTAAGATGGTAAAACAATATATATGTGAAAATTCAACTTATATGCCCTTTAATAGCAGAAATTGGAAAAAATGCTCAGTGCTTATTTTCTTGGAGAAATATAATTAAAAATTTGCTCTGGACTAAAATACACTCAATAAGAGATAATCGTGGACCGCTTATTAAAGTCTAAGTATATAAAACAGATTCAAATATGATTCGATCATTCATCGAATGTGATTCAAAGATGGATGGATCGCGGTTTGAAAATGATTAGTTCAAAGTTGGTTAAAAAATGATTCAAGATGGTTCAATTATAGTATGAAAATTGTAAGATCATTATTCAATTGTGAATCGAAAGTGGATCGATCATGATAAGAAGAATACTTTATCATTGTTTGATCATTGTTCAAAAAATGTCCAATCATTTCTCAATTATGAATTATATCCCATGCTAATACAATAGAGAGTGTAATCACAACAGATATGGCACAACAACATTCATTTGACCAATTCTATAAATTGATTGTAAGAGAATTAATCTGCAAACTTATAACCATAACAACATCTGCATCATCCATAATAGAATTCTATGAACTAGTATAATAAAAGAATAAAGTACATGAAAAACTAATTTTTATATCAGAATGATACCTGAACTCTATATTATTGTGAAATAAATCTATACATAAATTGTCCCCAAAGAATTGTATTCAATCAAGAGTTAACCATTATAAGATTCTTTCTTTTAATCATGTATATTAAATGTTGTATTGCAAACACTCCAAAGTTGTCGCTGAAAATAAGACATAAAGCGATCATGAGACTGTATGTGCAAGAAATACCTAAGTTGAATTATCCTAAAATTTAAAATAGATTACCTTACTATATTACTAGGATCTCATGTGTTAGCCTCTTCCACATCCAAGAAGATTTAGGGAATATAAGTGCAGATTTTTTTGTCAAATAATCATAACTGCTCAAGCAACCAAGGGAAGCATTTGTAAGGAGAAATCATCATTCCTTATAAAGTCTGCAGTGTAGTGTAAGAAGAATCACAGTCATACAATGTCATAGACTTCATAGGAAATGAGATCTCAGATATCATCCAATGAACTTTGTTCCAGTTCATTGACAAATAAAGAAGTTATGCAACTTAGTATTTATGTGCATCTCCAATGACGTACATGAGTGTCACATTAACTCATTTGTTTTGAGCTTACAGAAAATAGAGACGGCTGATATACAATATTGATAAAATGATTCGCTAACAAACACATATTCCAGAACCATAGGTTTAGGTGCAGCCAAATTCAAGCATTTATTTGTATATATAATGGTAACCGGATGATCCGCTAAATTCTCCATCTCATGGTCTATACATTTAATATCAAAGGGTTGATCTCTTGACTCATCCCCCACTTTACCTACATATACAATGGCAAGGGACTGAACACCTGACTCCAACTCCTCTTCCAACTCTTATTCTACAACCTTCTCCTACTATACCTCATTAAAAATTGGGTTAGTAGCAGGCACCTTCTCACTTTTCTTATCCAACTTGGTTTGGCCATTTCTCAACTCCATAACGATGATGGAAAGCTGCTTCACCGCCACTTGAGATTGAATAAACTGACTTGCAACTGGCTAAACTTTGAGTGCCTCCCTTACTCTCTCCTAAAAAATAGGGGTGCTTGCTTTCCACTTTATAATTCTGATTAGGATAGCTTAAGAGAGCGTATATACAGTGGACTTATGGAAGTCATCTTCATTAGCTTAGAAAGGATAACTCCCTACCAAAAGAAAGGTATAAAGTGCCAAGGAAAAAATTAAATATCTACCACATTAAGCATGGCAAATAATTAAAAAAAATAAACATTTGCACTCTTATTCATGAGCTATAATAGAAAATTTTTGCCTGTGAGCACCTTGTTGCTCCGCACGCTCAGTATCATTGGTACTCTCTCCCAAGAAATTAAGCACACTCTTACCCAAGTTTGGAATGGCTTTGTAAGTCCAATATTATACAGATATTGCATATCCACTTACCATGTATTGGGCCAGGGAATCCTTTACTGCATATCCCTCATAGAATACCATGTCCCTATTCAACTATAGTAATGTCTTCTCCTATGACATCCTATCCCATGGGTATCTAATAAATATCTCCTTTTTTTACCATAAGAACCATTGAGGAGAATATCATCTACTAAAGAAGAGCAATCCAAACATCTATGGATCATCTTTGTTAATGCACTTCATGAAAATAATTTCAAGATTTGTTCCCATCAAAATAGCTCTCAAATAACTTGCTGCTTATTGTCATCCTATTGAACTCATAATTAATTGGAAACTCTTCAAAACACAACTCAAACACTAAAGCAAGCACAACAATCCTAAAGGTCGTATTATTCCCTCCAATATTAAAAATGATAGAGTACTCATCATTCTCATCATCATTAATCATCTGCAATTAAAACTGTTAAATGCGAGCACTAGAGACAGCTCTAAAGAAGTGCCTAAACATAGATCTTTCAGTATGACCAATATGGTCATTAGCTCCAAATGCCCAACTAGTTTCTCCATAACCTCTGACTCTGCATTTAAATCGAGCATTGCAATGCCTTGCAATTGGTAGGATAAAATCAAACACCTACATATCACAATAATACAAATGAGTATATCCTAAAAGAGATGGTGCGGAAAAAAAAATATCTTCGAACTACCATCAATAATTATTGAACAATCGTGGATTATGATCGAAATATCTTCGAGAATGATCAAACCATCAAGATTGACCAAAATAATCGACCAATTCAATGAGTCTTCATAATGTCTTCAAACCACAATTTAGCAATATTCAAACCAACTTCAACACATAAAAACCTTATTCAAACCATATTTGAACACTTACTCAAAACTTCTTCAACCATTCTTCATAGATATTTTGACTTGATTGATGAAAGGTCAAACATATGTTTCAGTAAGTGTTCAAATAAAGGATAAAATGTGGGTTGAAGATGTAACGAAGATTCATCAAATAGGCCAATTATTTTCAAAAATGATCGAATAACTCTTGAATTAAATTTGATCATGGTTTGAATATTGTTAAGATTGTTCGATAATAATTTAATCATCTTTCTAACAGCAAATGTGATTGAAAGATGGATTTAGCATGACAACTAACACATAAACTAAATTCTAAATGCTAAAGGGTTTGGAGTTTAGAGTGCGAAGCAAATTTTAAACCCTAAAAAACAAATAAAAAAATATCATTAACCTTCAAAGACCATGAGTACAGAGAGATCATTGTCATGAATTTTTACCACACACCAAAGACACATTCCACAATCTCCAGAAATGGACAAGGTGATGGAAAGAGGCAAAGTTGAGGAAATATTATATTGAACAATTGAAAGTCAAAGTTAGAAAATTTATTTTAGGAAAGTATTTTTAGGAATAAAAGGAGAGATCGATTGTAACCTTCTCCAATGATTTTATTTTTTAAATTTAGGAAAGAATTAAGCTAGTTAATTATTTCCTTTATTAGACATTTTTTAGTGTGTATAGAGAGAGAGATGTAAATGTAGTATCATTTTTTAATAAGAAGAAGAATAAATTAAGAAATTCTTCATGGTATCAAAGCTAGTTCACTGAACCCTAATCCTTTCAGGCCGCCACTCTCTGGTAAATCTTTATGGTCATCACTTCTCTGTTTCTCAAGCCGATTCTCTCTGACCAACTCTCTCTGGCCAGTGTTCATCCCGATCTTCTTCTTCTATATATCTAGTAACCTTATTCGTTTTTCTCCCTCATCTTCTTCGCAATACGAATGGCCTCATCACAAACATCCAACATCACAGCACCAAAATTAGGAAGCAATTCAGAAATTCCAAACCATAGTGGCAATGATTTTTCTCTTATTCTCATAATTGGACACAGATTAAATTGTCATAATTATTTGCAGCGGTCACAATCTGTGGTGTTCATTTGTGGCAAGGGAAAGGTTGAGTATATCATGGGATCAGCATCCATGTCAGAGACTATAAATCTAAGTTTCAAAAAGTGAAAGATTGACGATAGTATGATCATTTCATGGCTTATCAATTCAATGAATATGTGAAAAATTCTTGATGTTTGGGACTACAAAAGAAACATGGGATGCAACCAAAGAGACTTACTCCAACTCTGAAAATACTTCATAAGGTCGAATCAATACTTAATGACTTCTGCCAAGGAGAGCGGTCTGTTACTCAATATTACAACACACTTACATGGTATTGGCAACAACTTGACTTATTCGAAACTCGCTCATGGACATGCCCAAAAGATGCATTAATGTACAAATAGATTGTGGAACAAAAAAGGCTGCTCAAGTTTTTCTTAGGAATTAACAGAGAGTTGGATGA
The DNA here is from genome assembly GCA_019925795.1 of Dendrobium chrysotoxum. NCBI lineage: Eukaryota > Viridiplantae > Streptophyta > Magnoliopsida > Asparagales > Orchidaceae > Dendrobium > Dendrobium chrysotoxum. The sequence continues at coordinate 218,885 of JAGFBR010000801.1, read as the reverse complement.
TGTTCAAAGTCGAATCATGGGCACTAAATCATTGTCCAATCTTAGGGAGGCTTTCGCAGAGGTTAAGTGTGAAGAAAGCAGAAAGAAAGTGATAATGGGATCTAAGGAACAATCCACATCAAAGTTGAATGCATCAGCTCTCGTTGTCTGATCATCTAATAGTAATGGTGGAGATCTTCATAAATAGAAAGACTTTGGTGTGATTATTGTAAGAAACCAAGTCATTACAAGGAGACTTGCTAGAAGCTCTAGGACAAATAGGTTGATTGGAAACAAAAGCTACGGTTTGATAGAGATAGCAAAGCACATGTGGCTTCCAACTTTGAGAGTGCTCATGTTCCCAAGCCTAGCCTATTTAGCAAAGAGCAGATTCATTTGCTGCAGAAACTGTTTAGTCAAGTGGCAGTAATAGCATTATTGGGATAGATTTGGTTGCTCAAATAGATTCACATATAGCCTTCACTACTAACAGAGGAGAAATTAGGTTGTGTATAGTCAACACAAGTGCTTCTGATCACATGATAGGAGATGTTGCCCTTCTCCAAAATTACAAGTCAAGCAGTCGTCACTCGTCCATCCATATTGCTAATGGTTCAAACTCTAAAATTGTTGGAATAGGTTCCATCCAACTTACTAAAGAATTGTATCTCAACTATGTCCTTCATATTTCAAACTTGGATTGTAATCTTTTGTCCATTAGCAAATTGGCTCGTGACCTTCAATGTGTTACTAAATTTTATCCAAGCTTGTGTGTTTTTCAGGACTTGAAATCGAGGAAGATGATTGGCAGTCCTGAATTGTGACAGATCCTCAAACCAAGTTTCTCAAACAAGTTGTGTCCAATCTCAGAGTCTGGTAGAATCTTTCAATTGTGTCTAATTCCAATGTTAATAAAGATAGTGAAATTAAATTGTTAAGCTATCGACTTGGTCATCCTAACTTTGTGTATCTTGCAAAATTATTTCTCAAATTACTTATCAATAAAAGTTTAGCATCTTTTCATTATGAAACATATAAGATTACAAAGCATAATCGAACATTATATCGTCAAATTCCATATAAACCTTCAACTTCCTTTTCTTTGATCTATAATGATATGTGGGGTCCCTCAAGGATAAACAATATTTCTAACACTTGATGGTTTGTGATATTTATTGATGATCATACCAGGGTAACTCGAGTTTTTCTTATGAAAAAAAAAGTCTGAGGTCAGACAATTTTTCAAACATTCAATCTTATGGTTCAAAATCAATTCAACTCTAGAATTCAGGTACTCAATTCAGATAATATTAGGGAATAATACTTCACTAGTAATCTAAATACCTAACTTTTAGAACTATAGGATTATCCACATAAGTTCTTGTGTTGACACCTCTTATCCATACAACTTAATCAGATTTACCAATTAAAGTATTTGGTTGCACGGCATTTGTTCATGTCTATCCTGAACACCATAACAAATTTGATCCTAAAGCCAATAACTGTATTTTTCTAGGATACTCTCCAACCTAAAAAGGGTACAAATGTTATTCTCCAACCAATAAAAGATTTTATACCACCATGAATGTCTCTTTTTTTGAACACGTGTCCTTCTATCTCAAATCTCATGTTCAGGGGGAGAGCATGAATGAACATCAAGTTTGGAAGTTCTTTCTTGAGTGTGTGCCATTTGCCAACTCAGAGTCACCAAGTTCTTCTCAACTTGTGCTTCTGCCCAAAGATAGTACGCAAGACTTGTCTACACCCATGCCTGTTTAGTCATCAATCCAGCCTACAAATATTTCTTCTTCCATGCCTGCTCAATCTATGGCTCTACAACTTGCTAATGAGAATTTTCAAGTCTACATTAAGAGGAAAAGACAAAAGCTAGAGCATTGATCACAGCCAACATGTGGCTAGGATATTGACTCAATTTCAAGTCCACCTGAAGAAAACATAGGTACGAATAATACTGGAGATGTGCCAATTCCCAACATTGATGACTCTACCATGATGATTGCATTGAGGAAGAGTGTTAGGAGATGTACAGGACATTCAATTGGGAATTATATTACTTATGAAGAGCTATCACCATCTTAAAGAGCATTTGCTACTCTTGATGATATTCAAATTCCTAACACAATATAAGAGGCATTACAAAATTCAAAGTGGAAGAAGGCAGTACAAGATGAGATTGATGCATTTGAGAAGAGTGGAACATGGACTATTACTGATTTGCTAGCTAGGAAAAGGCCTGTGGGGTGCCTATGGATTTTCACTATAAAATACAAAGAGATAGATCAGTTGAGAGAATCAAGGCTCAGTTGGCAGCTAAAAGATTTACACAATCCTATGGGATAGACTATCAAGAAATTTTTGCTCCTATTACAAAGCTTAACATTATCAGAATTCTTCTCTCATTGGTTGTCAACGAAGATTTGTACTTGTAACAAATCGACATAAAAAATGTCTTTCTAAATGGTGACCTTGAAGAGAAAGTTTATATGAAAATTCCACCTGGTTTTAAAAAAAGCATAACAAAGAATCAAGTTCGTAAACACAAAAAGTCCTTGTACAACCTTAAACAATCTCATCGAGCCTAGTTTGACATATTCACAAAGGCTATTTTGAAGTTAGGCTACATACAGGGTCAAGCTGATCATACTTTGTTTGTCAAGAAATCTCACACTGAGAAAATTGCTATATTGATAGTTTATGTCGAAGATATTATCCTATCTAGGAATAATGCGAAGGAATTACAGGATTTGAAGAAATATTTGTTAGAAGAGTTTGAAGTTAAAGATCTTGAAAATCTTGAATATTTTCTTGAAATAGAAGTGGCTAGATCAAAAAAGAGCATTGTTGTTTCTCAAAGGAAAAATATTCTATATCTTCGTAAGGAGATCGATATGTTTGAATGCAAACCTGTTGATACTCATATGGACAATCCGAAGAAACATGACACCAAGAAAAAAAGTACAGCTATAAATAATGGGAGATATCAGAGACTTGTTGGATGTTTGATCCATCTTTCACGCACTCGGCCAGATATTGGTCTTGCAGTGAGTTTTGTAAGTCAATTCATTCACAGTCCTACAAAGAACACATGGAAGCAATCTACATTCTTAGATACTTGAAGATAGCACCAAAGAAAGGCAAATTCTTCAGAAAGACAGAGAATTGTGACACTGAAATGTATTTAGATGCAGATTGCGCAAGAAACATCATTGACAGACGATCAACTTCTGGGTACTGCTCTTTTGTCAGGGATAATCTTGTTATCCTGGAGGAGTAAGAAGAAATCAATGGTAGCCAAAAGTAGCACATAAGCTGAGTATAGAGCACTGGCATAGGGAGTTTATAAAGAGATTTGGATAAAAAAGATTCTTAGTGAACTAGGATAAATGAGTTCATCACCTATTATGATGATGTGTGATAATCAAGAAACTATTAAGAAATTCATGCATTATGACAAGACTAAGCATGTTAAAATTGATAGAAATTTCATCACAGAGAAGGTGACTAGTGAGATCATTAAATTGAAATACATCCCTACCAAATAACAAATTGCAAACAACCTCACCAAATCTCTACCTATACCTAACTTTGAAGTTTTAATTTGCGAGATTGAATTATATGATATATATTCTCCATCTTGAGGAGGAGTGTTGAATATTTGAAAGTCAAATTTAGAGAATTTATTTTAGAAAGTATTTTAGGAATAAAAGGAGAGATCGATTATGACCTTCCTATGATTTTGTTTTCTAATTTTTTTTGGAAAGAAATATTCTCCTATGATTCTCTTTTCTAAATTTTAGAAACAAATTAAGCTAATTAGTTGTTTCCTTTATTAGACATTTTTTTAGTGTATATATATAAATGTAGTACCTTTTTTAATAAGAAGAATATTATTTAAGAAATTCTTCAAATTACAATCGAATGGTTCGCGGAACAGTTTAGCGAGGGTTCCAATTATATTTGTTAAAAGTTTATTTTCGTCTAAAAGAACTTTTCAGGCATATTTTCCTAAGAAATGAAACTGCTTGTATGTTTTTTTCAATTTCAAGCATTATGGGGCATATAAAGTCAATTCTTAGTATGTGCGTACGTATGTGTGTGTATATATATATATACATGTATATATACAGAAAAAAATTTTAAATAGTCCCCAGACTATTTGTGTATGGCCAATTTAGTCGCAGAGTATTACGTAACCCCAATTTAATCTCTCAACTATACAAAATTGATCTGAAATAGTCTCTCATGTTGTAATTACGATATAAAATTGATTCCAATTTAGCCCTTTGACTTTACAAAATTGATCCCAATTTAGTCCCAAAAAGACTATTTTAGATCAATTTTGTATAATTGAGAGACTAAATTGGAGCAATGTTAAACTCTAGAACTAAAATGGTCATATATGAATAGTCAGATGACTATTTTAAAATATATATATATATATATATATATATATATATATATGAATCATTGTGTTTTATTAAAGAAACTTCATATAGACAATATTAATTGGAGTCTAATAAATTAGGAACGCCCATTATCATAGAAGAATAATTACACTCAAGTAAAATCAACAAGACCATATGACCATTTATTGAATGAAAATGGTAGAGACCAAAGCAAAACATGCTTGAAGTTGAGAGCATGGAAGAGGATCATATTTTGATATCTTTTTATTTATTGATTATGTTCCTTGAGAAGGTTCCATGGAGCACATAGAAAGATGGACAATTAATGATTTCCATAGTTCTAGGAGTTACAATAATTATAGGCCAACTTGGACTTGTCAACTCCTTAAGAAAGCAAAGAAAATATATAGTACCATCATTTTATCTCAGATAGTCAAAAAATGAATCAAACTTAGTATTGCAATGTGACCATTAGACGAGTATGAAGAGGAACAAATGAAGAGTAATTGCTTGGGTAAAAAAGGATGTATTTCGGTGACTAAATCTCCTAGAACTTCTTCGAGATAAACACATTATTTGAAAATCAACATTCCACTCAAATTGTACTATATAATCTTTAATTAAATTATTTAAAACTTCCATCTTTAAAATCATTGTCATCTCTCGTAAATGAAGAAAAAATTAACATCATTTTTTATCATATCCCAAATGAAAGAATTGTCGATGCATATCTTATCCATCATAATTTCTACAATCTAATTAAGGGCTAAAATGCATCTATTTCATCATACTTTATTTCATACAAAATAGTTCCTACCAATAACAAAGCTCCTCTTAAAACCACTTTATCACAATTGACCTCTAAGAGAAATGACAAAGGAAATTCTCCGATGTAGAACAAGTATTATGTCATGAGCACTTGAAAGAATTTAAGAAAATCCAGATTTCACACTAATCACTCAAAACCCAACAATAAAGCATATTTAACAGTTTCTTAAATCATAAAGTTCTAGAGACTACTCTCGTGGAGTTGGAAACACAAGCTTTAATAATAGCATCCAATGCCTCTATTCAGTTATAAGCAGTATTACTTTTCCCACGTAACAAAAAGGTTTATCTTCAAAAAAAAAGTAACAAAAAGGTTCATTTAACTTGTCAAAATTGAGATTTTTGCAAATTTCAAAGTTGCAACAATGTTTGTGATCTCAATCAACAACATCAAGATTTTATCACACTACATAGGGTCAATTATATGAATTTTTTTCCTCCATTGTATCCTATTGAGAGTCAAATTCTCATTTAAATCTAATAAAAAAATATCATTTCTAATACTTTATAACCAAGTCTTTTTAGACATACATCTACATTTCTTAACATAGGTCAGATTTAATACATCTATTCTCCTAACCGAGTCATCGGAATGCCGACATTTTATGCGACCAAACAATCTAAGGTGACTCTCTAATCTTATATGCTATTGGAGCTACTTTAACCTTTTCACGTATATACTCATTTCGCATTCTGTCTGTAAGTGTAAAGCCACTCATCCACTTGAGCATCCTCATCTCTGCAACACTTAACTTTATGCTTATATTTTAATGGCCAATGTTCTACGCCATAAAGTATTGCATGTCTCATCACCATCTTATAGAATTTTCCCTCAACTTTAAGGGGTACTTTTCTATCACATAACAGGCTCAATGCATCCCTCCACTTCAACCATCCAAGTTGAATTCTACTAATAATATCCCCATCTATTTTACCATCGCTTTGAACAATAAACCAGAGATATCTAAAACATCTACTCTTTTTAAAGACTTGATTGCCCAATGTCACAATCCCCCCTAGAACTATTACTATTAACATTACACTCAATGTACTCCGTTTTAAATAATGTTTGCAATTTCAATCATTTTACATAAATATGCCATGGCTGCTAACCAGATGGCTAATGACGTTCAAGAGATCAGTAGCACGAATAGTCTACAGACACTGATGACCGCAGATTGGACCAGCAGCTTAAGAGCAGTTGGCGTATGACAGTGTAGTTTGGCCATCTTAAATTTCTCGCGGGAACGACTGTCATATTTAACTAAAGTTGATCTATGCATTTTGATCGACAATTGTTGATTTAAACACAATATCCATGAAATTTACTGAAATGATAGCCAAGGTTGAAGGAACTCTTTAAGTGCTTGTGGCCGAGCTCTGATTTACTTCAGTATCAAATAAACCATCTAAAAATAAGATACATCTGCTTGATTTTACCTGCAAAAATTTCCATCAACCGCACAAACTCCTCTAAACTTCCGTGGTGCATGAGCCTTCCACATCCATCCCTGATAGCTTTGATGGCCGAGCCATCAAGCAGAGAAAATGGCCTTATCCCCAGCTTATCAAGCCTGCCCAAGAAATCGATAACATCCTCAAGCCTTCCATCGTCGATGACGGCGGCAATTCCTCCGGAGATCAACTTGGCTTCAATGCGAGAGATGAAACGGGAGCTATCGACGGAGTTGATGGCGTCGGAGGTCAGGATGCCCTCGGCGATTGTGAGAAATTCATGAAGCCGGCCGGTTAGGGCGAGCTTGGAGGCCAGGCGTGCGTAGTGCTTAAGAAGGTGGGAGGTGGAGGGAGCGGCAGAAGGGACACACTGTTTGATGCTTAGGAGAGATGGGGAGAGACGGAGGGGGTCGAGTGTCTTGCAGTCAGCGTTGTTGCTCGAAGGAGGTGGGAGAGGTTTCCGGCGAGTCACAGCGTTGGACAAGGTAGGAAGGTGAGAACTGGAGGCCGCTAGAACCGCGACCACGGCCATCGGAGTTTGGGAGTTCAGGGAGAAGATATTTCAACATTTATACATTTTTTTTTCGTTTTTTTTTTTTAATTACATGTAGCACAATTAAAGCAAATTCACACACACATCATCATATAAGTAAGATTAGAACCTAATATCTCTTAATTGATAGCCAAAACATACAACCAACAAATTAAGATGAGCTGCATACTACATGTTTAATTTTAAAAATATGTTGTCAACAATGAGTTATATATAAACTTCTATTAAAAAAGCTACCCATCAAAGGAGATATGTTCTCCAAATTGTATTCTCTTTTTTCTCGCCTGTTGATTGATAAACAAGCTGGACATACTTGTACGCTAGTGGCGATTTTTTTCTCTTTATTTCAGTTGGTGTTGCTCACCAAAAGTATCTAGTCGTTATAAATATGTTCTAGATTTAATAGAAGATATCGATAAATAAAATAAAAAATTCTTATAATTATTAATATAAGCTTTATATTTTTGTATTTTTTTATTTATATTACATGCCAAAAAACTTTCAGCAACAACAATAACAAGTCTTTATCCTACTATGTGGGATTGGCTACACAAATCATTTTTCTCCATTGTGTACTATTAAGAGTTAAATTCTCATTTAAATATAATAAAAAGGTCATTTCTAATATTTTCTAACCAAGTCTTTTAAGTCTACCTCTATCTCTCTTAACATAGGTCAAATCTAATACATCTACTCTACTACCTAAGTCTCTTAACATAGTTCTCGGCATGAATCCAATTTGATTTTGAGAAACATTAGTATCATGTCATAACATATGCTCAAAAATTTTCTCCCATAATTTTAAAGTATGACACATCAACTTTATTATTCTATAATTTGTATATTCTTGTGCATCATATTTATTCTTAAAAATAGAAATCAACACACTCCTTCTTTACTCATCTAGCATCTTTTTAGTCTTTAAAATAATATTGAAAAGTTTTGTAAGCCAAGAAATTCCTTCATCTCCTAAGCATTTCCACACCCTATTGGAATATCATCAGGTCCAAACCTTTTTCACACTTTATTTTCTTTAAAGCCTCTCTAACTCAAATTTTACTAATGCGCCAATAAAAATCTATTTTCATTTAGGGTGCTAAGGTCACTAAAGTCAATCATATTTTCACAATCTTCATTAAAAAGCTTATCAAAATATCTCACTCACTTTTGTTGAATATTCTCTTCTAATAAAAGCACATTTTGATCTTCATCCTCAATGCACTTTATTTGAAAGCCTTGCTATTCTTAACTTTTATTTAGCTAAATTATACATACATCTTTCTTCCTCCTTAGTATCTAATCTATTATATAAATCATTAAAAAGCTAAATTTTTTCATCACATATTGCTTTCTTAGACTCCTTATGGGCCTCTTTATATATTTTCCAATTTTTTAAGTTTTTACATCTAACCAATTTAGATAACAAAAGCTTCTTATTTGTAATATTTTCTTCCATATTTTGATTCTATCACCAACTAATTATTATGAGCTTTTTCTTTTGATACTCCAAGCGCATCTTTTGCAACATTCTTATTATCATTAGTTATTTTTTCACACATAATATTAGTTTTCTCATATACAGTTAGAATCTTAAGATCTTAAATTTTACTCTCAAAAATATTTTTGTTAATGTTCTTTAAATGCCCCATCTAATCCTAGGATAATATTTTACTTTATTTTTATTATTATGTTTGTTCATCTTAAAGTTCAAAACTGATAAGTGATGTGGATACATAAACTTTCACTCGAAATAACCTTACAATATTTACATTCTAAACGATCTATTTTTCTTATAAGAAAATAATTAATCTGATTTTTACTATATTCATTTTTAAATGTGATGAGACACTCCTCACTTTTTTAAAAAAAGTGATAGAAATTATAAAATTATAAGCTGAAGAAAAATCTAGTATAGTCATACCACCTTCATTAGTCGCTCCAAACTCATAATCACCAAGAATGCTTTTAAAATCTTTTACCTTTCTACCAACATGGCCATTTAAATCTCCTCTAATAAAAACTCTTTCTTTATGAGATATCTTTTTTATTAATTCTTCTAAGTCATTTTAAAATTTTTATTTTGAATACATATATAAACCTACTTGAGGAACATAAGCACTTATTATATTAATAATATTATCATCAATAATAATCTTTGAAGCTATAATTATACTTCAATTCTATTAAATTTTGTAACATTATTCTTCAAACTCTTATCTAAAACCATATCATACCATTTCTAATATGACTCCTATGAGAATATCATAGTTTAAACCCTAAATTATCAATCTCTTTAGCCTTCTCTACAACCCATTTAGTTTTTTGAATGCATAAAATATTTATCTTCTTATGAATCATAATATTAATTAATTTTATTTATTTTCTTGTAAGAAAACTTATATTTCAAGTTCTTATCTCAATTCTAGTTTTATGGACTAACTTCTTTGCCCACATCCATCCATGATATGGGAATCCTTGCCAATTTAATATTATACCTATGCACCAGTGCAGCGACCCTGACACACTTCTCACTATATTTAAGCCATACAATGCATTGCTTCTAGGGAATGCCCTGGCATTAACATAATATATTAAAGAATTAATGCCAAAAAATTTATAAGAGTAAAAAAATAAAATAAAATTTATTGTTTTTGTATCATATGAAGATCTCACATTGGTTACAAATGATGTCATTTCCCCTATTTGAGGAATGTGTTAATACAATATAAGAGGCATAACTATAAAATATTGATTCCATGATAGAAGCAGGAGTTTCATGCATCAAAGTAGTCTTCAAGAGATCAGTGTTATATTAAATTGTTCACCTTTGAAGGGGAGAAGAAGTATAAATCTTATTATTGATGTTGGGAGTAGTACCTAGTGTTAATAGTGTGCATAAGCCTAATTGGTGATGGTGCACATCATTTTTGTTGATGACAATGGCCGATAGAGTCAACATGTGTCAAAGTTGATGTCGATGGCATACATCAGTCTTACAGGCAAAGCTGTGCATCGATATTATTAGCAATAGTGTGTAATGAAGTTGGGACATACATTCACATTGTTGGTGATGAAGTCAATAGGCTTTAATGTTTGTGTTAACAATGTGAATTAAACTTATGAGTGATAATATGCAACAATAGTATTGGTGATAGCAGGTGATGAAGTTCAGCTAGTGTTGATGTTTTTATTGACAGCATCCATTGGCTTTATAAGCACTTGTATAAATCAATATTCTCGACGTTCTTTATCAATGATATGCATTGACCATATAAGTGATGTCGTGCGTAAATGTTATTGCTAACAGTGGGTAAAAAAGTCAATGAGCATCAACATTTGGGCAACTGTGGTTAAGTGATGGCAGTAAAGAGATCGCAATTAAGAAATGATGGTGGTTGAGCAACATAAGCTAGGTGACAATGGTCAGGATATGGGAGTCGAGTGATGACTTCTGAGAGATGGTGGTTGATATTATTGATCTTCAATGTTGAACATCAGGTGGAGCTCTAAAGCTTCTCAGATTTAAATTCTCTCTTCAAATTTAAGTCAAATTCTAAACTTCAGGCTCCTCTTTTATATGGAGAATGGGAGACTATTTATAGACTTCTAGAGTGACATTTTGATAAATTTAGCCAAACTCTTAAAATATTCCATCTCGAGCTTCTATTGATTCCCTCAATCATAGATCATTATTTTTGCATTTAAGTGGCTAATTAATCTCATAATTCAGTGATTGTAAGCTAGTTTAGATGCTCATTTTTACTATAAAATTTGGTCCTTCAATTAATATTATAAAATTTTAATTATGCTTCAGGCATTTGATTTTGGCTCATTTGAACTTCGATCGAATCATTGTTGATGTCACGAGGTTTATCACATAAAAATATTTGTTTGAACTATAAGTTTGCTAAAATCTAAATTTAGATGGCTATGAACTTAATTGTGTTTTTGTCACAATTAATTTTCCTTTAATTTTTAGGTAAAATTTTATGCTTTATATTTGGTAGTCAAAACTTCATGAGATCATCATACCATAGCATTATGAATTCATCTTCGAATGATTTTCGGCCTCATAACAATATACCTTGATAATCCATTATAATTTTTAATTGTTTTCTCACTCTTGATGTTTCTCCATCTACTTGTGAAATGTCATTAGTTTATGAAATCAGTATTGAATTTTCCATAATCAAACCAAGTAAAGAGTTGCTTTATCAAATCTTTAATAGACATATCGCCACTCCTTTCTAGTGATAAAGTTACATCTTTTATCAATCTTTCTTATGAATTCATCGACATGTAGCTTTAACATTAGAATGTCATACTTAGATATTTATCGATGCTTATTACGCTTACTTTTTATTTACTAAATTGCTTGGATCCTCTGATATCATTGATGTATAGTAAAAATAATAGAATTTTCTATACTCTAGTTAGTACATATTTTCATATTACAACTTTAAATCCTTATACCAAGGCTAGGATCATGTTTTCTCTACCTATTTATATCTTCTCATATTCTTGAAATTTTTATCAAGAATGCTTGCCTCAATATCTTTCACCTTCGCATACTTATCAATCATTAATCTCATAAACTTGTAATATTGTTCAATTGTCCATGTGCCTTGTAGGAAAAATATTATTTTCCTTTTAGGCTATTATAAATTAATCATTTGTGTTAATACTTTACTTGCAAAATAGATGTAGATGAATGTGTTTGTTTTTCATATTAACTTATCTGCTAAAAAACTTATAAAAATGTTGTAATGTAAGTTGGATTAAGACAGTAACATAAATCACAAAAGAAAATATGTTTATTATTAAAATCATTATGGCTACATTTTATTCATTTACAAAAAAGAGGTAAGTATGATTTCTTATAAGTTAAATTACAAACCAAATAATAATGTGTACATCAAAAGCGTTCAAATGGTCTACTAATGATGTTACACATAGTGAAAAAGCGTCATGCACTCAAATTATGTTTCCATAGTGGATGTACCTTTGCAATTTTGTCACTCTCTTCAATCCATTGTTATAATGGAAAAGTTAAGCAAGTTATGACTCATAGAGTAGATACTACTGAGGCATGGAAGATAACACGTGAAATTGGCTTAAATTAACTAGCATTGTGGCATCCTTGTTGGTGATATCCAAAAAGAAATAATTTAATTATATGGTATTAATATAAATGGCACCTGATAATATAATGACAAATAAACACCTTTTGAAATTCTCTAATTCAAATGAAAGGATGTCCAATATTTGGGTTTGGGGAATTATTCATGGCCCTACATTTTAATTTGTTGATGGTACTAATATGCAAAGGTTAAAAGTCATAGGCTTACAAAAAGTATATAACTCTAAATTTTTGCCTCTTCATTATAGTGGACTTGCAAATGAAGATTGCAATAATAAAATCTAAGTGTTTTTCTTGGTGGTGGTGTTGATGGCATTGGGCCATATGAAGTGAACAACAAACAATATTATACTGTGACCATACCTCATATTTTAAGCCATGTCATTATCATTATTATCTACAAAAATATCGATGCAAAATATCTACAAATCAAATGAAAATGGACATGTTGCAAATTGAATAGAGGTTAAATATGTAACAATTTCAATAATGCATACATGAAATTTTTTTAAAAATATTTTACACTCTAATATTCATTTCACTAGAGCCCTCAAGTAATATATTTTTGGTGGCTCCACAACTGCCTTTAGTATATGTAGAAAGCCCAAAATTTATACTACCGCAAGCATTTTGATAGGCCCTATTGTCCATATCTATAAAGATATGCCCCCTCTATAATGTATGCTCATCTAGTATTTTATATTTTCACATATATATAAAGGAATTCTATCCAGTCAATTATGTCTTATCCTTCTCCTAACTATGAAGGCTTGTTCCATCAACTAGATGTTGATTGACTATAGTACACAAAATTGGTTCATGAATCATAATGGCAAGTGCCTCTCAATGTGCTTCAATATGATTAAAAGAACTATAGTTTGCCAAATCTCTACACCCTCTACATATATGTATATCACCCAAATTAAAATTTCTAGTGTGTATGATTTCCAAATAAAGTGTTCACATTTATTAAATTAATTGTAGAAGGAAATTATTAAAATTATACAAGAAGAATATCTAATGTGTATAATACAAGTGGGTAGGCTTTTTTTCCCTTAATTTGTGTGGTCATTAGCAGCTGGCCAAAAGGGGATGAGCCATTTGGAATATATTGCAAATTTATTATGAAGCATAGATAAGTAAGGAAAATTATTACAATTGTTTGATTTGATTTTAATTTCTTTGTATTTATATATTATTGTTGGCAATAGAAAAAAAGAAAGTTTATTGCCTTAACATCATATGAAGTGCCAACACAGATGCATATAAGGTAAGTCAAAAGTAGCTAATAAGAGGCAATGACATTTTTTTATGGAAAACTTTAAAAAAAAAAAACTATGGCCAAGTTGAAATGGTTGCACTAATATGTCATAAGTTACAAATGTTGCCCTTGTTTATAATTGGAGAATGCATTGCTACAATGTAGTAGGAGGCATGAAATGTGAAAATTTAATTTCATCATGGAAGTCGGATGCGCCTGGAGGTATTTGAGTAGTTTTTAATAGATTATTACAATCTATTTTGTTGTTCTCTTTTGTTGAGAGGAGACCATAAACTAAGAAGTCTAGTATAAATCTTGTTGTTGATGTTGGGAGTAATAATTAGTGTTGAAAATGTGAATCAACTTTATTGGTAATGATGTGCATCATTGTTGTTAACAAAGATAGGCAACATAGTTGGCATATTTTGCACATCTTATAAGTCATGACTTGCATTGACATTGTTGGTGACAAACTTGATGATCATCAATGTTTGTGTAATGAAGCCTTATAGTGATGGAATGGGTTGACACTATTGGTAATAATGTGAGATGAAGTCAATAGGTGTTGGTATTTGTGTTCATGATGTGCATCTACATTATAGGTGATGGCGCGTGCCAATGTTATTGGTGATAATGAGTGATGAAGTTGGTGGGATTCGATATTGACGACTTGTATTAGCTTATAGACAAAGTCAATGAGCGTCGGTGTTTGTATCCATAGTGTGCATAAACCTTAAGTGATGGCATGCATTGACATTGTTGGCGAGGGGGGTGACAAAGCCAATAAACATTGGCATTCATGTAGAGGTGTATTGGATTTATAGGCAATTATATAAACTAATGTTATTTGTAGAAGTGGGCAACCGAGTTGGTAGGCTTCGATAGCCAAGTGACGGTGGTTAGGAAATTATAGTCGAACAAGATGGTTAAGATACCATGAACATGTGATGTTGATGATCGAGCGATAGCTGAATCGTTGCCCGTCCTAATGTCATAACACTCCCAAAGAAAATTTTGATGTGTTAAATTTACTCCCTAGTCCACTTCCCAACTTACTTAAGGGTTCATTAGGCACCCTGGGACTTATAGTCATCAATTAGATCAAAATTAAACAAGTATTAACAATGATTACCTAGGTTTCTAAACAATGGGCATCACATCCTCCCCTTCTTATAGAAAATGTCATCCTTGACATTTTCACTATATAGCACCACATTAGAAAAAAAAAAAAATTGGATATAGCTGTCGCATTTTTGCATCTTTCTCCCATGTTGCTTCCCGCTCTAACATGTACTTCCATTGGACCTTGACCATTAGAATACGTTTGTTTCTCAATTTCTTCACATTATTTGCTAAAATGCATTCAGGTTCTTATATGTAGGTCAAGTTGCGTTGCACTTCCACTTCAGCTTTAGGAACTCTTTTATCTACATCTGATATCTATATACTTAGCATTGATACATGAAACATGTTATGGCTATCTGACATATGGTCTGGTAAATATAATTTGTAAGCAGATTTCCCAATCCTTTAAATTACTTCAAATAGTTCTATATATTTAGGACTCAGCTTGCTATCTTTTCCAAATCTACTCACTCCTTTCATCAAACTGACCTTAAGATATATAAAATCTCCAATCTAAAATTTTACAAACTTCTGCTTTGGATCAAAATATTTCTTTTGCCTATCCTGAGCTGCTTTTATTTTTCTCCTAATCAATTTAATATTCTCTGTAGCACTATCTACTAGCTCAAAACCTATCAACTTTCTTTTTCCTCCTTCAGCCCATAACAAAGATGTCCTACACTTTCTTTCATACGGAGCCTCATACATATCCATGCCAATACTTGTTTGAAAGTTATTATTGTAAGAAAAGTTGATCAATGAGCCATTATCTTCCTAACTTCCACTAAAATCCAAAACACATAGTCTCAGCAGGTCTTCCAAAACTTGAATAACTCTCTCAAAATGCCCATCTATTTAGGGGTGAAAAGCCATATCGAAATACAATTTTATCGTGAGACCTTCCTGAATACTTTTCTACATCTTTGAAGTGAATATACCATCACGATAAAAAATAATCACCTTAGTAATCTCATACAATCTAATAATGTCTTTCACGTATAGATAAGCTAACTTATCAATAGAATTTATTTGCCTCTTTGGCAGAAAATTAACAAACTTTATCAGTTTATCCATAACCACCCACACTGCATCATGGCTTTGCCTAGATCTGGGAAAACCCATAGAAAAATCCAAAGTGATCTCCTCCCACTTCCATTTAGAAATAGGCAATGCTTGTAGTAATCTACTGAGTCTTTGATGCTCAACTTTCACCATCCGACATGCTTCATAGTTAGAAATAAACTCTATCACTTCTCATTTCAACCCAAACCACCAAAACATACACTTTAGGTCATGATATATCTTATTATTGCTTGAATGATAGTGTACCAGAATAGTAGGCTTCATGCAAAATCTCCTTTCTTAAATTGCCACTATCCGAGACCCATAACCTACTTTTACAAAAAATTATATCTTGCTTATTCACTTGCAACCTAGGTCTTCCTTAAATGAGTTTGATTTATCAATTTCACATATTCTTCATCTACCTTCTAAGCTTCTTTAATCCTATCTTGTAATGAGGGTTGAACTAACTTCTATGAAATTATTCCAATTGGCATATCAGATGATCACACCACTTCTAATTTTAACCTCTCCATCTTTTGAATCAACATTTGCTTAGAAGTAATTAAACTAACTGCCACTCCCAAAGACTTTCTGCTCAAGGCATTAGCAACCACATTTGCTTTACTTGGCCGATAAATGATGTCCAAATCATAATCCTTGATCATCTCCAACTACCTTCTCTGTTGTAGATTCAACTCTTTTTAGGTGAAAATATACTTTAAACTTTGGTGGTCAGTATAAACCTCACATTAAACACTATATAAATAGTGTCGTTAGATCTTCAATACAAATATAATAATTATTAGCTCTAAATCACGAGTCTGGTAATTCTTCTCATGTAGTTTTGGCTGCCTAAAAGCATAAACCACTACATTGCCATTCTGCTACAATAGACATCCCAGGCCTTTCAATGTTGCATCACCTTATACATGGAATCCTTCTAATCCTAACATAATAATCAACATAGGAGCTAACACCATACACTCCTTCAACTTATGCAAACTTTCTTTACACTCTAGTGTCTAATAAAAAGGTACGACCTTCTGATTCAATATATTTAGAGAAATTACAATCTATGAAAAGCCTCTAACAAACTTCCTAAAATAGCCTGCCATGCCCAATAAATTATGAATCTAAGTCAGGCATCAAACTCGACCAATTTATAATAGCCTACACCTTTTGGGAATCCATAGCAATTCCCTCCTTACATACCACATTCCCCATAAAAGCTATAGAGGTCAATCAGAACTCACATTTTGGAAATTTAACATACAACCTCTACTACATCTAAGGTCAACCTCAGGTGAACTACATGATCTTGTTTAGAATTTTTATACACTAAGATATCATCAATGAATATAATAATAAATTGAACTAGATAATCTTTGAACACCTGATGCATTAAATCCATAAATATTGACAGTGTATTCATCACACCGAATGGTATGATGAGAAATTCATACTATCCATGTCTGATGTTAAAGGCTATCTTCACCACATCTTTAGCCTTTATCCTTAACTGGTGATAACTCAATCTCAAATTAATCTTATAAAATGTAACTGCAACTTCCAATTGATTTAATCGATCATCTATCCTAGGTAATGGATACTTGTTCTTTATTATTATCTTATTCAACTCCCAATAATCAATACACATCCTTAGAGATCCTTCCTTCTTCTTTATAATTAATATAGGAGTCCCCAAGGTGATTCACTAGGACTGATAAAATCTTTATCCAATAGCTCCTACAATAACACCTTCAACTCCTACAACTCTCTTGGTGCCATCCTATAAGAAGTCATTATAATCGTAGTTGTGCCCGGAACACTTCAATACAAAACACTACCTCCCTCCTTGGAGGCAATCTTGATTACTCTTCAAGAAAAAAACATCCGAGAAATTTTTTTACCACTGGAACACCATCAAGACCTCTAATAAATTTTTTCAAATTTCTCACATAAGTTAAAAACACAAAATTTCCCGTCCTCCCAGCATTATCCACTTGAAACATAGAAATTAAAGAAGATAAGGAACTCGTGGCACCCAGAAACTAAAATACTCCCCCATTTATACACAAAGTTGCCCTCTTCTTATTATAATCAATCTTGATATTTACTCAACCAATATATACCCATTACTATATTAAACTCCTTCAGGGATAACACAATCAATTCTAACATTAACTTTGCATTTTTAATTTCATTCCCACAACTACAAAGTGGTTAGCTAGTAGAAAATCTCTAGTGCGTAATAAATAGACAAACTAGAGGCTAATAGATTTGAAAATAAACTAAAATCATCATACACATGTTCAAATGGAAAAGAATGGTTTTCTCTAGAGTTAAATAAAATATGAAAGGACAATATAAAATAAATGTCATACCTACACTACATCAAGTGCCTTCTTCATCTTCTGTTAAGTCAGACTATACACTCTGGACTATATTGAGGATGCACTTACAACTAGAATTAACTCCCATTGAGCTCCTCCTTCTGATCCCCTGACAGACTATAATAACCACCATTTCGAACCCTGAGTAACTCAGTTAATGTTTATTTAATCTTGAATTTGATTAGTAATTATGGGTCCCAGAGTGTCTAGTGAGCCTTTAGGTAAGTCAAGAAGTGGATTTGAGCACTGAATTTCAATTTATGAAATTCTTTGGGAGTGTCATAACGTTGAGTGGGAAGAGATGAGGCATTGAGCTCTCAATTGGAAAAATAAATTTGAACATGTGCGACAGCATTGGGTGGCATCAACTCAACACCGTGCTCTCTATTTGGAAAGATTTTTTAGAGTATTAAATATTCAGTTCAGTGCTACGGTGTTGGGCGTGCTAGTACTATGGTGCTAGATCAAGTTAGTGGTTTTTATATAATTAAAATATATTAAACCATTTGCTAACTCACCCTAATCCCTCACGTAGCCATCTTGTCGGAGATGCAAGGGGGAGAGTAAAAGAGGAGAAAGAAAGAAAGGATGAGAGAGATTTTGGAGGCTAAAGCTCGAGATTCATATGTTGGGCTAGTTAAAAATTTTGTATAGCAGAAGAGAATTTTGAACTCCGAACTTTTAATATGTTTTTGTTTGTTTTACTCTAAACATTTTGGCTATAAAAAATAAAATTTTTACTGGTTGGGTTTTCTTATGCAAATTTCTTCATATATGATTTGATTAAGGCTTTTTCGAGAAATTGAAATAATTATATTAAAGTCTTAAAATATTTATGTGAATATCCCTTTGAAGTTGGAAATTGAACAAGAAAAGTTTAGTGGGTATAATATTATACAAATAATGTGCAATTTATTGGCAAATCATGTATTATCTAAGTACTAGATTAAATTCATACTTTAATTACTAATGCATTTGTATTTACACTATTTATAGCATGGCATTGGAGATATTTTGATATTTGGAAAAGTGCACACTCTGATATCTTATAATGGACCTATATGTTTTGTTCTGGCCCCATCTGCCTAGTGTGGATGTAGGAGAGATTCTTGCCCCACTTACTCAATGGAGATGTGAGAGGTTATGTGACATTGTTTTATTTTGATTGTGGCCCCACTTACTATAAGTGGCTGTGACAGGTTAAAGAGAGGGATAAGTGGAAGTGGAGTTATAAGTAGGTGTCGGGACATGCAAATTATAAGCATTACATTGCATATGTATTAATAAATTAAGTAAAAATAATATTTTGAATTGAATATTAAAAATTTCTAAATTTTTGTATGAACCCTAATGAAATATGAAAGTCACATATGAGTGAACCTCTGATAGTAAGTGTTTTATGATGTATCTCAATACCTTTATGAAAGTGTCTTTCGAAGTATAAGTGATAACATAAATTAGACAGTAAAGCCCCAAAAAATTATGTTCTACTAATACTTCTTTTCCTCTTTACTTCCTTTTTATTATATTATACATTAATAATTTTAATTCAGATACTAATATCTATGATGGGTTAGGAAAAGAATTTTACTGGGTTGGTTGTGCTCATTATATTCTTTCTGATATTTTAGGAAAAAGGAAAGGACCAGTAGAGTAGATAAAGGGTAGAGACAAGATGTTCTAAGTGTTAGTAGATTGAGGTGTTTTTTTTTTAAATACAATTTTAATTATTTTAATGGATATAATTTATTGAGCTAGATTATTATGTATGTGATTTTTGTTGAAATGAAAGATGCTTATATTATTTTTATTATTTTGATTTTGTAGCTCTAGTAGTCTTTATTGATGGTTGAGTTATTAAAGTATATGTTTAGGGTTTCAATTCTTCTATTAGGTGCTAGAGCATCATAGAGTGGTATTAGGGCAATGGTTTAGAAGGATTGTGATTGTAATGAAAGCTATAGAAAATTATTGGCATCGATAAGAGGAAGGAGTTGGGAGGTTAGTTTGAGAATTATCTATTAGTTTACACTAAGTATGTGTAAAATTGAACACTTTTATTCTTCATGTAGATTAAAGTGTAGCTGCATCATGAAACCCAAAGAGCAAGAAGCGATTGATGAATAGAGTCCAAGTTAGGCTGTAATAGTTTAAAGTATAGTGGGGGAAATGACTTCTAATTTAATGATGTAGTTTGTTGGATTAGTGCCCTAGGTGATGAGTGAGACTCTTGAAAGAATGGATGGACTTAATAGAGATGAGTTTAATAAGTGCCTATAGTTATTCTTGAGATTGAAGCCACCTCATTTTCAGGGTGTTGTAGAATCTTAGGCGATTGAGGATTTACTAATGAGGATAGAGAAATTACTTATAGTATGTAGTGTCTGGAGGATAGTAAGGTCCCATTAGCTATGTATTCTTACTGGATGGAGATGCAAAGCGTCGGTGGATAAGCTAGTAGAGGGAAATATTCTAGGGAAGGTCAAATACAAAGATCAATTGGGAAGAGTTTATAGAGAGCTTCAAGAGTTGGTTTGTGTTATAGCCTGCCAAACAACAAATAGAAGAGTCCTTTTTGAGGTTAGTCTAAGTGAGCAAGATGGTGATGAAGTATGTGGTAGAAGTCATATCTCTTGCTACATATGCTTCCCAGTTGGTCACTACCCCTGAGGAGATGTGTTATCATTTTTTATAAGATCTGAGGGAAAGTTTGTGGTACTCATAATGTTATTTCATATTCATGAATTTTCTAAGCTCATGAAAGAGCAGGTTGGTGGAGAAAGACCTAATCCTCACCTAGCAGCAATGGGATGCAAGCAGTAATAGGTTTTATGGAGAATGACTTGATGTCAAAAGATAACATTTATTTATTTTATCTCAATGAAATATTTATTACTTGAGGATAAGTAATAATTTAAACTTTTGGAGAATTTGATAAGATAAAAATTGTTATGTTATTTGTCTATGATTATGTTATTTTGTGCTTATAATATTTGCATTTTATGTAGGAAATTATAAGAAAAATAAGAAAATTGAACCAACACCATAGCACCATAACATAAATCAGTGTCGCACCACCAGGCTTTTAATACCACATGAAATGCTTACCAAAAATAGGCTGGAGAGCTTAGCGTCGAGGCACTACCCACCATGCACCGTAGTACCAGATTGAAGTGCTACACTACAAAACCGCCTAATGTCACAATAGAGGATGATTGAACTAATGAACTGAAGAGACTATTGGTGAACCTACGTATATGGTTCAACAACGTCGCGGCGCCACTGAGCCAGTGCTGTAGCACTAGTTCTAAAAAATGAAAAACTATAAATACTTCCCCCATTCCTTGTGATAGGAGGTTAGCTAGTTGGAGGAGTCTTGTGTAGTGTCATTTTGTGAGAATTTATGAGTGTGTAAGAGTAGTATAGTGGAGTGTGTAATTTGTGTTTATTGTACCTGAGTCCTGTATTGATGTGGAGCAAAGCAAGAAGGGAGCAAAGGCTTGTAGTGTTTCTTCCTGATCATTTCTAAACTATACTTGTGGTGTTTTTATTTGTACTTTATGTATGTATTTTTGAACAAGTTAGTATAATAAAATGTTTGGGATGTTTATTATGCTCATTATGAGTTGCAATGCCTCCATGTGTAGCTAATAAACTTATCTGAATATATGATAAATTAAAAGGCATGCATTGCTTAGAGTAGGGTTTAATATTTATTATATACCTACTATTTTTTCTTTCTCCAAACTTAATATGATTTATATACCTCTAATTATTCTTTCAAATGGAGAGGGTACAACAGAATACCACCGGACACTATCTTTAGCATAGTAAGTATTCTAAAATTTTGAGTGCCCTAGGTCTTATAAGCCCTATAATGTACTTTTATGCTCTTCCAACATTAGGACCTTATTGAAACCGCATCTTTATTTTATTATTTTATTTTTATTTATAACCCAAAATCCATCGATGCATGTTGGCGCTTACATCAGCTTAACGAGCGCTAGAATATTTGGACTTAGTTTGTCTCCCTTTATAGATTATTGGATTCTAAATCATTTAGGGTCTACTAATTTGGTAATTCAAACTATAATAAATCATAAAATATATACAAACCCAGGAATAATTCAAACACCTCCCATTAGAACATAAAAATTAAATTAAAAAAATCTACTTATAAACTAACTACATTTAATTGAACATATAAACATAATAAAATGTATAAATTAAATATAAAATTCTAATCAAAGAATACTAAAAATTGAGATACAAGGTTTAAGTGAATTCAAAATAAAATATACACATAAATTAAACAACATAATAAAATTTAAATAAAATTGCAAGAATGTAAATTATAAATTCAAAACCAAATGAAATATGAAGCTAATTTAAAATAAATAAAAGTGGACAAGAATAAATAAAATAAAGTCAAAATTAATTCAATTTTGTTAGAAATTATTTTCTTAATTAAGTCATTAAAAAGATCAAACATATTTAAATTATAACTTTGAAATAAAATTCTAATAATAGAGGAGGGAGAAATAAAAAAGGTAAAAGATAATGAAAAGAAAATAAAATAATTTGTAACTCGAATATTAAAAAATCAATTAAAAAATAAAAAAAATGAAATAAATTTATATAAACCTATAAAATCAAAACAAATAATAATGTAAATAATATTTCAATTACCTTTTTTTTAACCTCTAAATTAAATCAATTCTCCAACTGGCTTGAAACTTCAATTCATTAAAGCTTAAATAAAAGCTCTAAAATATTGAAACTTAAATCATAACCAACCCTGGATATTAGACAAAATAAAAATTAGAAAATTGAACTTATAGCCTTATAGATAGATAGCTGTATGACCTAGCACACATTTAGAAGTGTTTTTAAGGATAAATAACTCTAACTTTATGTTAGGGCGCTACTATTTCTTGTACTTTTCTTAAATGTGAAAATTATTTCTATCTTCGAGGATGTGTGATGATGTTTGGGGTGGTTGGATATGATTGATTTTGTGATGATTTACTGTGATCTTTAACAAGCACATTATATTACCCCAAGGATAGGAGAGATCTGAATGTTATTTCTAATAGAATTTTTTGCATGTGGTCATGCTTATGTAGGGCTATATGGGAGATAAATTATAATTAAAATTTTAAATTAACATGACCTTGTGTAGGTGCTTATGTTGCTCTAGCCCCCAATTATTAAAAAATATGGCCAAGATTATAGGTTCCTTAGAAATGAGCAAATGCTCGAGTGATGTGATATGTTGTGAGACTTTCATATGAGTTATTATATTAACCTTGCAGGGAGTTTTGAGTCTCTTTTTATTTTAAAATGTAATTTGAATCCAAAGAATTGTGAAAGTCTTTGAAATTAGTTTGTTTATCCAAGGATAAAGGAATCGAAAGTAAAGAGATCTCTTCCACACTTAGGAGATTTTTTTTTCTTTGGAAGCCTTTTTGGAGGATGACCGATGATAGGAGACTCAAAGACTATTAAACAAACCAATTTATCTTATAAAAAGACTTACGTCATTTATAGGAGTAGAATCCATATTGTTGTTGGTGGAGCCTACCCACATTTACTTTATTTTACAAACCATGGGTTGTATTAAATGACATTTTCCATATAGACTTTTGATTTTCTTACTTTGCTTTGGTGGTTGTGTGAATGGTGTGTTTACTTTTTATGTGTATTAGAACTCTTATATTTTTTAAGTTTCTTTTTGTATATACTTTTTTTGCCTCGATATCACTTAGGCTCTTATGAAATAAAATTCTTTTTATTCAAAACTAATAAAGTTTTTAGGATAACATAGTAAATTAACCAGTTTAGAAAGTAAGCAGAGCTCGTCTGAAGTCACATAAATCATATCTATCCTTCTTTGCTTCTTAGGCACTTGAAAGTTTGATAAAGAATGTTAATCCTATGTGAATTGTCCCTAGGCACACCAAAAGGGTGGGGGGGGGGGGGGGGGGTGAATTGGTGAATTTAAAAATTAATTGCTTACTTCAAAATACAAAACTTATATTTTTGAAATTTTTTTAGTATTTAAAAAACAAGTAATAACTATTCCTGATGTATAAGAGAATAATTTTATCAAAAAGTCAAAATAGCAATGATGATATTCTAATTAAAAGAATGAAGAATTAATCACTAATTTTCACAAAGAAAATTATCACAAAATTAAAATATAGAAAAAAGTAAAGTACAAAAAAATAAGAAATCAGAATTAGCACACCAGAATTTTATAGTGGTTCGATCAAACAATGACCTACGTCCACTCCTCGAAGTCCTCCTCTATGAGTATTTTACTAAAATTTAGTTTCTCTCCTTTAGCCCCAACAACTAGGCTAAGAAGTCCTTACAATCTTTTCACCAACCCGATGTGAAAGAAAACCTTAACCTCCTCTCTCACCCTTCAGGTGACGACAGAGAACCACGTCCTCCTTTCTCCCCCTCCTAGAGATGGCAGAAAACCATGACCTCCTTTCTCACCCTCCTAGTGATGGCAAAGAACCACGAACTCCTTTTTCACAGACACAACCATGAACTCCTTTCTCACCCTCTTGGTGATGGAAGAGAACCACGTCATTGAGCTGAATAATTTGTTCCCAGAGCCACCCAAGAAACCTAGACAGATAGTTGGAGGAACAAGGCAAGACACTTTCTTGGAAGACCATGTGAACCCCTCACACTACTTCTCCCTCACACAAAAGCTCTCCCTCTCTTCTTCCCAAAGCTCTCCTAAATCCATTCTCCAAGCTCTCTCCTAAGAATACTCAGTAGCAAAAAACATGAAATAAGTTTCTTGAGAGAGATTAAATATAAGGCCTCACAAAAAGCCCTAGAATTCAATTTTGGCAACTCTGATCGTACAGTGCGATACACGATTGCATGGTATGATTAATTTAAATAATCATGTTAGTAATGTACAAAGAATAAGGTGTTGTACGATTAGTTCAATAAATTGAGATGATTGTCCAATACAGTTTGGGAATCATCTAGTACGATTAGTTCAAATAACTTGGATTATCATTTCGTACGATTGGCGATGATAAATTATCATCCCATGCAGAGATTGGTCCGTATAATACAATTGGGTCCAATCATCCTGTATGATCTGGCTGGATCAATTAATATATAATTATTCCTTAATTACAAGAATAATTTAGGTAAGATTTAATGATATCATACAGTACGATACTTATCATACGGTATAATTAATACAAATTTTAAAATTTAAAATATTTCCTAAATTGTGATTGGAGGCTGGGATCTTGATTTCATTTAATCATCCTATACGATATGTATCATACAATACGATTAGTTCAAATGACTTTAATTATCATAATTAGATATTTTAATATTTTTTTGTTTAACCGATCATATAGTATGATATGGATCGTACAGTATGATTAGTTTAGAAAACTAAACTTCTAATTTTGTCACTATCTCACTCTCTTGAGTGTGTGTGTGCACCATCACCAAGTATAGTATCCACCAAATACATAATTTGACTCGAGAAATATAGAAATAAGAAAAGGTAAAATTACAAACTCTTTCAAATACTTAACCCTATTCTATCCAATCTTGAGATGGATAATTTTACATAGTGTATGGTGGGCCAAAAATGTTAGTGCATAAAAAAAATAGATATGTAACAATAATAATTAATAGGAGATATTATAGTAAGAAATGCAGTAATATTTATTATCATCAAAATCACAGGACTTGGGTCTAGACTTACAACACTACTTGCTTGTGGGTAGAAGAAAACCACCCAACCTATGAGGGCATAATTCTAACTCAAGGGAGTTCTACTATTCTGGAATAAGACATATTTTTAAGCCTTTTTAAAACTTCACATTTTGATTTATTGTATAAGAGACAATTAGCATGCATTGCATTAAAAACTAATTTAAAATAAAATTTAATTATATTAGCTTAGAAGCATAACCTGCCATTCATGGTTGTTGACCTCATTTTTATATGGTCACTAGGGCCAATCCAACCCCTAAGATCTACTCAGATCTTAGATCAATCCATATCAAATCCAGAAATTCAAATCAAAATCCAAGGTTCAAAGGCCCTATCCTGAAAGCCTTTTCTAAGGATTTTTCAAAGACTTCAAACCCCAGTCAAATACCCCTCGATTCATAATCTATTAATTGCATATTGATTAGGCATGTCACTAGGATCTTCCCTCCAAATTTGAGCTCATTATGAGGTCTCTAACCCTAGAAACTGAACTAAAATCCAAATGTTATAAAACCTTTAAATATTTACGGCCTATGCAGCTAGACCCACTACCCAGTGGATTTTAACCTTGGAGCCTCTCCAAATCCTTTGATCACATCCAAACCCTTGATTATGATTTATTAAATATTAAACTGTATTTTAGTTGATTCATTCTGACCCCCAGTTGTCCAGGGTCAAAAATACCAAAATATCCCTAAAGGGTATTTTTGAAGTTTTCTCTAAACTTCAATATAGCCTTTTCAAATCAACTGGAAATTCTTCCAATGCCTCCTAATCATCATTAGGAGTGTATAGGACTCAAACCCATACCCTAGTCAAGACTGGTTGACCAGGTCAACTCAAATGACCAAAATACCCCTTAGGGGTATGAATAGTCATTTTGAAACAAATGACCCTATTTTTGGATGGAACCACTTCCATTCAACTCCAAATACTGAAACAAACTTGTTGGATCAAATCTCAGCCCCTAGGTCAACTTGGTTGACCAAGTCAACCAGGGTTGACCCAAATGCCCTTTAAGGGTCAAATAAGTCATTTTTGACCCAAATAACCTTCCCAAACTTTGTGACCATTTCCAACAGACTCAAAATATCAAACCAAACCCATTGAGTTCAAACCTAGGCTCTAGGTCAACTTGGTTGATGAAGTCAACCTAAGTTGACCAAATAACCCTTTAAGGGTTAAATGGGCCAAATCAACCCTTATGACCAAATCAAACTATTTGAACCCTCAAATTCATTCCAAAAGATATTCTAATCAAGGTCCAAACATTTCCAAATTTTATTTTGGATTAAACCTTAGCTAGCTTGACTAAATCACCAAGTCAAACTTGCCAAAATTTAGTCAAACCTTTTTCCATACACACACATACATTAAAATCTTGAATCTTTAATCTCAAGCCATATTTAAATTAATCAAACCAGCTCATAAGACCTTCTCCCATGCCACATAAGCATATTGACTAGTTTGGCTAGTCAAAATATTCAAAAATGGTCAAAGGGATGCTTAGGTGGCTTTGCCACCTTGGCAAGTCAAATTTTCCTAATAACTCCATATCCTCATGCATTTGGGAGGCTAGAAGCGATACTTGGTAGCACCCTAAGCTTCCCCTCTCCCTCAATCAAGAGCATGTAATCATTAGCGTGGGAGGATAATTCCTATTTAACTCAAAAAAGAAAAAAACTTAGCTTTATCCCCTACCATCCAAAATCTTTAATTCCAATAATATCTATCCTATTCCAACCATCCCCCAGCTTCTCCATTTATAAATAAGGTATCTCCAGCCCTTCAAATGGTTGTCCAAAGCTTTAGAACAAAATCTGAGAAGAGAGATAGAGAGAAAGAGAGAGAAAGGATAATTGATATAGCAGAATTAATCTAGTAGTCAAATGCCCTTGGACCCTTGAAGGAAGTTGTAGAGGATTTGAATACCTTTCCAACAAGCACAAGAACATCAAAATCCATCCACAGGATTGTAAGTTATCTTAAATTTTTCTCTTAAACTTCAATTTAAAACTGCAAAAAATCTATAACATATGAAGCCTCCAAACTTTAGGTGTTGGAAGATTATATTACCATAAATCTATGTTTCAAATTTCATCCAATTTGGATGATTATTTTGAAAGTTATGATTGTTTAAAGTTTTAGTTCATTTTGAACTAAACAACTCTGGATGAACCAGAGCCGTCCGATCATTCCTTCTATGTGATCAGATGACATAGATACAGCCATGTCACCCCAGTCAAAATGACGCGCGCCGCCAATTTTTTTCAATTAAATTGATTTAAAAAATAAATTTAAGCAGTTAGAACTTCTAAAATTCAAAGAAAATCCAAATTTTCAACAAAATTGGGTGTTCTTAGGTTCGTTAGAAATGTCTTGAGCCCTACTATTTATTAAAATTAAAATCAAAATATTTTGACCACTAAATTGGGAGTTATTTAGTTTTATTTAAAATCTAAATTTCTCAGTTTTCTCATAATCCAATGGTCAAATTGAGCCCAAACTTTGGTGAAATATTTTAGAGCATCTAAGGCATTTCCTGCATTTGTCCTAGGATTTGATGCTCAAGGGATTGTTGTGGGATGAATTTACAAAATAATGGGTCTATTTTGGACCCAAAACTTTGAAAATTTATAACTAATAAAATTGGTAGAATTAGGTTATCTGATTGCTGTAGTATGCTTGCATATGTACCAGGGTTAGGTGACCAAAATTTCAAACCCATTTGAACACTAGAGACACCTAGGGAAAATAATAAAGAAAAAGGTCTAGTCAACATAAAAAAATTTTAGAAAATTGTAGACACATCCAATAGGGATGAAACTTCAGAACCTTGAACTTAGTGACATTTTTTAACTTAAGCCCAAATTTCACTAAATTTGGAGGTCATTAGGTTAGAAAATTAACTAAGTCAAAATTAAGCCTTTTTAGGACCAAAAAATTAAAAAAATATAATAAATCAAAATTAAATAAAATAATTACAAATAATATATCAAACTGATGATAATTTGATCCTCTGTTTAGGAAAAATAAAAGTCCCATAGCGGGACTTATAATTTACCTTTAATTTAAGTTTTAGTGAAAATCAATAATTAATTATATAAAATAATTAATAATTATAAAAAATCCCAAATAAATTCTAAACTTCTGAAATTACTCCTATGTGTCATCTCTAACCTTTGGGAGGTTTTCCATGTAGTTTAGAATAAGTTTGGATAAAAAATAATCAAAACCTACACAATTAAGTAATTTAAAAAATAAATTAATTAATCAAACTTTGAAAAATCATAATTAATTCAAATTAAATCCAAATTTTCAAATATTATATCAAATTAATCAAAATTCAAAAAGAAAATTAAAATCACTTTAATTTGACTTCAATTTTGAGGATAGTTTAATTTTAAGTAAAAATCAATATTAATTAATTTAATTAATTAAAAATAATTAAAATTTTTATAAAATTTCCAGACACTTGGAAAATTTTCCTTAGGTCATTCTTGACCTTTGGAGTTGATTTCGAAGAGTTGGGAGTTCAGTTGGAGTAAAATCATTAAAATGCCCTTAATTAAACAAATTAAATAATTCAAATAAACATATAAATTTTGAAAAATCATAACTAATTGTAGAAAACTCCAAATTGAGCAAACTCAAAGGCATAGTACTCCATGTAAGGTCTAATATTTATTAAAAATATTAGATCATCAAAAATCACTTAAAATAAAAAAAGTTAACTTTTTGGTCAACTTTAGTTCAAATTTCAAATGAAACTTCAAAAATTCATAACTTTGCATAAAAAAACTCTAAATCTAGCAAACTCAAAGTATAATTACTCAATAAAAAGTTTAATATTTAACAAAAATATCAAAACTCCAAAAATCTCTTTGAATATAAAGGTCTAATTCTAACCCCTTAATTAATACATTAAAAATAATCCAAAAAATTTCAAAATTTGATAATAAATTTTAAATTCCAAAAAATGTTAAGTCAATTTTAAAATTTCTTAACAAACCCCTTAATACACATCAACCACTCCAAAGATGAAGTTTTTATGATGGACTACTCCAGCCTGTTGGGCTACGTGTCCTAAGAAGACTTTATTCTTTGAGCCTAGTGGCACAATGCCACGAATGAATTCAATAGAGTGTTAAAACTTTAAATTAATTAATTATTAATATTCCAATCAAACTTAAAATCATTAATCTAATTATATCAACGAAGCTTTTAGGATGGACTACTCCAGGTCGCGGGGCAATATGTCCTAAGGAGGGTTTATTCCTCGAGCCTGGTGGCACAATGCTACAAACTATTTGATAGCAAACTTAAATTAATTTAAACTTTTAAAATCAACAACTAATCCAATTATTAAAATATGTTGGTCCTTTAATTTCCAACTATTTAAATTCCTTTAATTAATCAACAACAAAAATGCATCTTAAAATAAATCTTAACATATTAATATTTGAATTCAAATCAAATTTACCCTTTAACCTTCAACAAATCCCAACATTAGGCAACTTTATTCAATCACCTAATATAGAACATATACAAACCACACATCCTACCTCACACACTTTTGATAATTTGCTAGGGCACCACTTATAGATCCAGGCTAGGCTGGTATTTACTTTTCTGCTATGTGTCAGGTTTTTCAAGCTTTCACTACATGATGGTTATTAGAATTAGATGATTACTGTGATTATTTATTTAATTTATGCACTCTATGATATGATTGATTATGTATTAGATTTACCCTTAGGATATGGGCGATTTAAATACTGATTCAATCTTATGCAGGTGGGCATGCTCATATAGGGCATTTAAAATAAAAGGAGGGAAAATCATAAATATTAAATTGCTACAGATACTGCTACTGCGCTAGTTCCACCTTTTAAAATTAAAAGAGCATGGCCAAGTGTGGCTGGTTTGAGCATTTTAATTTCAATATATAACTGTTTGAGACATGATTTTAATTTATAATTACCTAGGATAACCCTACAGGTGTTGAGTCTAGATTTTAATTTTTTATCAAATATAATTCAAATCTATTGAGTTATAATTCAAAGTGACTTTTGAGAGGGGATACATAAATATCCAACTTAGATTCCAAAGAGGAGAGAACATCCTTTAGGGAGAGTTCTCCTCCATTTGGAAGACTAAGTTAGCATAGTTTTTAAATATCCAAAGGGAAATAATAACATCCCTTTTGAGGGAGAGTTTCTTTTAATTTGGATATCCAGACTCGAGGATCCAAGGAGCCCTCAAAAGGATAAAGAATTGAAGATCGAGAAGATTCCCATTCTCAAATTCACTTGAGTCTTAGGAGTAGAATCTGGGCTGTTGTCAGCGGTACCTGACTACTTTACTTTCTGCAAACCCTAGGTTATAATATTAAGTGGCACTTGCCACATAGACTTTTAATTTGAATATTAATTGATTTGATTAATAATTGATGTGTTGATTTGCGATATAGAATTACATACTTTTAGTAGTTTTTTAGCAATTTTGTATGTCGACCCTTGATTTTAACTGGAACCCGATCGGCGGCTCATGAGGGATCGCTAAAATTTTGCTACTTTAATTAAATTAAAAATTTTAAGATAACATAGGAATTCTAATATTTTAAGAATTAAGCCCAGAATCGTCGGGAGTTCATGTTATATTTTATTACACTTTCTTTGCATTGTTAGGTGCCTCCCCACCTACGGGTTCTAGCAGACCACCTGGCTTATGAGGGTGCAGATCTGTCAAGGGGAATTTATGCAATCTCTAGGAAAAAAATATTTTTAGGCCTTTTTAAAATTGCTTCATATTTGTTTTAAGCATTTATTGAGTCAACTGGCATGCATTGCATTAAAAATAAATTTAAATGAGTCAAAAATTTAATAGCATTTACTTTAAGCTTCATACTACCCAACTGTTGACCTCATTTTTGTATGAGGTTAGTAGGACCAATCCAGACCTTAGGATCTTCCTAATCCTTAGGATCAATCCTAACCCTAGGATCAATCTAATTCTAGGTTGATCCAGACTTTAAGATCAATCCAGATTCAAATCAATCCTGGCCCCAAAATAACACAACTCAAGACCAATCTAGACTTTAGGATTCTCCTAGATTTCTAACCCTAGGATCTACCCAGACTCTAGATCAGTCCAGGTCTTAGGATTCCCCTAGACCTCAAATCTATCTAGACCCTAGGACCTTCTTAGAATCCAAACTTTAGGATCTATTCTAGATCCTAAGAATCTTCTAGATTTCAGACCTTAGGGTTTCCTAGATTCTAGGATCTTCCTAAACTTCAGTCCCTAGGATCTACTCTGGACCCTAGGATTTCCCTAGATTAATTTAGGTCCTAGGATTCTCCTAGATCTTAGATCTATCCAGATATTAAATTTATTCAAACTCCAGACCAACCTAGATTTTAAATCAATCTATTCAATACTCAAATCAATCCAGAGTTCAAGTCAATTCAAATCCCTGACCAATCCTGACCTTTAAACAACCCAGATTTAGCTGTCACAGCCTCTGACCTGACTTTAATCCTATCTAACATCTACAATCACTTAAATAATTATAAATGATTTAGATAATTCAAACCCTATCATTCAAAATTAAAACCCAGCTCAAAACCAAAAATCTAGATCAAATTCTGAGGCCAAAGGTCTAAGTCTTGAAAGCCTTTTCCAGTGAATCTTTGAACATTTCAAAACCTTATCAAATGACCTCTGATTCAAGGTCTATCAGTTCCACATTGATGTGACATGTCTCTAGAGGCAACCCTCCAAATTTGAGCTCATTCTGAGGTCTCTAACCTAAGAAACTGAATTGAAATCCAAAGGAT
This sequence comes from Dendrobium chrysotoxum, assembly GCA_019925795.1. Lineage (NCBI taxonomy): Eukaryota > Viridiplantae > Streptophyta > Magnoliopsida > Asparagales > Orchidaceae > Dendrobium > Dendrobium chrysotoxum. Next base: position 186,047 of record JAGFBR010000801.1, on the reverse strand, counting down.
GTAAAACCTTCAAATATTTACAATCTATGCCACTGGACCTGCCACCCAGTGAATTTTGATCCTGGAGCTTTCTCCAAAGCTCCAAATCACTTCCAGACCCTTGATTATGACTCATTGAGCAATAAACTATATTTTATTAGATTCAATTTGACCCCCAGTTGATCAAGGGTCAAAATGACCAAAATACCCCTTAAGGGTTCAAATGGACTTTTCAAACCATATAACCTCCAAATTGCTTGGAACCACTTCCAACAATTTTCAAACATCAAACCAAACCCATTGAACACAAAACCAGACTCTAGGTCAATCTAGTTGACCAAGTCAACCAGGTTGACCAAACAGGCCCCTTAAGGGTCAAAACAGGTCATTTTGATCAAATGACCTCTTCAGATTATGGGACCACCTCCATTGGTCTAATGTCAAACCAAATCTATGGAGCCCATTTCCAGACCCTGGACCCACCTGGTTGACCAAGTCAACCAGGGTTGACCTAAGGGCCCATTAAGGGCCCAAATAGATCATTTTGACCAGATGACCTCCCCAGACTTTGGGACCACCCTCAATAGATTTCAAACACCATTTCAAACCTTTTGAATCCAATCATTGACTCTAGGTCAACCTGGTTGACCAAGTCAACCCAGGTTGACCAGTTCAACCCTTAAGCTTCTCTACATTAAATCAAGCCTCAAATGTTTTCAAAATCCTTTCAAATTCTCCTGATCATTTCCTCTAATAATCTGAATGTGTTTGAAACCTTAACCCATTCAATAGTTGACCAAGTCAACTAAAACCCAAGACTAGTCAAACTTAATCTATTTGGGTCAAGTTGCTTTATACAATCAAATCAATGACATGAAATTCTTAATTCTATCCTATTTGAAGTGTTTGAATATTCTCAAATCTACCTTAATTAAGCCATACATGGTTTGACTAAGTCAACCCATTATGACTTAGTCAAATCTCTTTTCATGCATGTGAATGCATTCAAATTCTAATCCTTGAACATAAAATCTCCTTTAAGGCCTCTCACCAACTCACTAGGTCTTCCTAGCTGCCACCTCAGCCATTTTTGACTTGTTGACTGGTCAACAAAGTCAACAAACCATTCTAATGGGATTTAGGTGGGTCAAACTTAGTCAAAACCCCATTTAAACCTAACCCCCTCTAAGCCAAATCCCTCCAGCTGTTAGGTGGTCTCTAGAACCTTCCTAGAGCTTTTCGTAACCCTTGGATCAAGATCCAAGGGTTTGGATCTCTCCCTCATGCCCAAATGGGGACCAAGGGACCTTTCCACGTGGATTTCCTTGGGCTGCCCCTGCTCTCTTATTTCTAACAAACCTAGGATCATAGGACAACGTCCTATGGTCTATCCAAGTGCATCCCAGCCCTTGAATTTGAATCCAATGGTCCCCATGGTCCTCATGGTTCCCATATCCAAGTGGGGACCAAGAAGACTTCCCACATAGAACGTCCTTGCTGTGCCTGCGCCTCCTGCTCCCACAACCCCCAGGCCAGGTGGCATGCATCCAGGAACCCTCTCAACTGATCTCAGCCCTCCATTCAAGTTGGAGAGACTTGAATAGGGCAAAACCTCAAAATAAGCCCTCATTTAAAAGGTTTACACTCTCTCACTCTGCCAGCTCCTCCAGTCCCAGCTCCCAAGTTCCCTGAGCTCCAAACTCCTCTCCCACTCATTCCTGATCAAAACCCCACTGGTCAAAGCTCTCTGGCGAGCGAAATCTGGCGAACGAAGGCTTGTAACATCCCAGGCTTGTAGCGGACGATCCAGGACATTTTGAGCTGGGATTTCAACTAGTAAAGTGAGCGTGGATAGTCTGCAAGTGCAACCAATCCTCTTTCCAATAAATCCAATGGTAAAAATCCTTAAAAACTCTAGCCCTAGGTCATTTAGCTTAGAGTTAAATAGCTTTTGATTGAATCCATTTTTAACCAAACTAGAGATTCCACACGATTTCTGTTCACTTATTTTATTTATGTTTAAAATTTTATTGCATTTGGTTAATCGGATCGAGAGAACGGACCATTTTTCTCAATTAGGGCTCAATTCGTAGTCCCGTTTAACTGGGTAAGATCGCAGCCGTTGATTTCCTAATCAACGGCCGCGATCTGTCCTTTCCGCAGTTTGATCTAACCGCGTATCCAATCCTACGTTCGATCCTGTCATTCGGCAGCATCTGGACCGTTGATCCAGAACTGCGGGATTAACATCCGTCATCTGATCTTTCTCCGCGAGAACAGACCGCGGGATTTAATCCAGGCCGTCGATTCGTTATAGCGGAGGATCGGACGGCAGGCGAGAACTGCTGACTCGGATAAGTGAAACCGCATGAGGCGGCAGATGGCTGACGTGTGTCTGACCGCCGCCGCCAATCATTGGCACCGCCGCACGTTTTGCTCCGCCAACCAGCACTTGCCACGTCAACCTCGCCACCGTGCGGTTTGGACCCACGAATCCTATTGTGCCACGTGTCCGCCGGCGCCGCCTTTTTTTAAAATGAATTTAGATTAATTTTAAAATCATTTTTTAAATTCAAATTTCTTTTAGATAAATATTAAATTAATATTAAATATATAATATATATTATATATCAATATATTTCAGAAAAATTAAATGTTTTTAATTTTAAACTATTATTAACCTAAATCTATAATTGTATTTTGAAATTACATTAATATTAAATATTAATTATTATAAAATAATAATTAACAATTAAGCATTAAGTATTTTAATTAAATATTGATTATTAAATACTAATTATCAAATATCAATTATTAAATGTTAATTTTTTTTTATTAAATAATTTACTTTAATGACAACATTAACTTTGAATATTATAAAATTGAATTTTAATTAATTAATTTTAATTAAATAGTTTAAATTATCTAAATCACTAAATAATTACTTTAAACTATTATAATTTTGAACTTAAATTAATTTAAATTGTATCTTAATATTAATCAATTGAATATTTGATCATTAATTATATTCTAATCTTAACTAATTAAATACTTAATTATTAATTAATATTTAATGTTAATTAGGTAACTATTCATTATTGATTAATACTTAATTAATATTAATTAACTTAAGTAATTTTAAAATATTTTAAAGTAAAAATTTTATATAATTCTAACATTTCAGAAAATATTTAAGATTTAAATTAATTTGATTTAAAATTATTTTAACAATTAATTATCTCTAAAATAATTAAAAATTCCCTTTTAATGATTTAAACTTTAAAAATTCATAATAAATTCATTTTAAATCAGAAAAATAAGTATAATATATCAAAATTTTCAGAAAATTAAGCACTTTAATTTGAAACTAATTTTAGAGATCAAAATTTGATTAATTTTAAATTTATTTTAAGTACTTAATTATTTTAATATTTAATTAGTATCTAATTAAATATTATGTTAATTATTTTTGAAAATTAAAAATTTATCTTCAAATGACTTTGTAGATCAGTAGATCTCTCATTTAGATATTCAACTTACCCAAAACATATTTTCAAGTATTTTAAATTTAAAATTTATGTTTATACACATATAATTCCATGTATATTATACATATATTTGAAATTACTTTAAAATAATATATATGTATTTAAATTCTTTATGTTGAGAGATCTACTTTGGAATTTTAAACATAGATCAACATGTTTGAATAGAAATCATGTGGGGATGTTAATGAATGATTATATTCTAATCATTCACTAACCTCATAGTTATTTATAATTGATTAAGCATTAATTTTTGCATGCTTAGGATACACACACCACTTAGTCTAAGGCTCTCATAGATCTAGGGATTGATTGTGCTCATATGTATGCATAATATTGGTGTTGTGCCCAAGGGTCTAGAAACCTTGATTCTAACCCAGTTAAACTTAGAAACATCGTTAAGGACAATAATTAAGGACCTTGATTAGAAAACTTAGAGAAATTTTAGAAATTAGGATTCACTTCCTTTTAACTTGAAACTTTGAACATTTGAACCTAGTGACATCTACAGCCCATAGAAAATTTCCTACTGAGTTTTGAAGCCATTAAGCCCCTTAATTAATTAAATCAAAATAAAACCTTCATTAAGCTTTAAAACCTTCCAGAAATTATAATAAATCAAATTTAAACCCAAAATTTATGTATAATATCTCAAACTGACCAGAATTAAACCCTTAATTAATTAAAAATAAAAGCCCCTTGACTGGACTTCAAAATTAAGTTTAATTTAAGTTTAATTGAAATTCAATATTTAATTAATTTAATTAATTAAAAATAATTAAAAAGTCCAAAAATTTTCCAAACACTTGGAGATCACTCCTTAGGTCATTTCTGACCTTTGGAGTTGATTTCAAGGAGTTTGGAGGTTATTTGGATTCAAATCACAAAAAGGGCTTTAATTAAACAATTTTAAAAATTCAATAAATACTCAAAACTTCAAAAATTCATAACTTATTCAAATGAACTCCAAATTGAGCAAACTCAAAGGCATACAACTCATCTTAAGGTATAATATTTATCAAAAATGTTAAGTTTCCAAAAATCAATCAAATTTGAAAAAGTCAACTTTTGGTCAAACCTGTTCAAAATCAAGTCAAAACTTCAAACCTTCATAATAAAATATAGAAAAATCTAAATTCAGTGTACTTACTATCTAACTGATCACATTAAGGTCTAATATTTTAATAAAATATTAACTTTACAAAAAACTCTTTAAATCAAAAAGTCAACTTTTAATCTCTTAATTAAATCAATAAAATAATCCAGAAAATGCTAAAATTCAATAAATCTTCAAAAACTCCAGAAAACATTAACTTAACTCTAAAATCTGCAACCAATCAAATTCAATTAAAATTAATCAATCTTCAAACCTTAATCAAACTCAAATCATTTAATCATATCGGGTAACACTGGGTAACCCAAGCCTATGAGGCTATTAAATTAGCCCCAAGGAAGGTGAAATAAACTTCACGGCCTCGGTGTGCACCAAAGGTGGTGTCCAACAAATAATTGAATCAAATTTAAAATCATATTTAAATCATTAAGATTTAAATTTTAATTAAAATACCCTTAAGCATTCAACCAACTAGAATATTAAGCAACTTCAATCAAATAATCCTATTTAGGACATATCAAAGCCACACAGCCTACCTCACACACTTTAGATGGTTTTCTAGGACAACCAACTCTAGTCTTAGGCTAGGCCGATGTTTACTTTTCTGCTACTTGCATGTGCTGAGTTTTCCGTGGTTTTCATTGCATGCTGGTTGCTAGATTTAAGTAATTAATGTTGATGTGATTGTTTATTTATTTACTGCACTCTGTGTTAATTTGATTGTACGTTAGATTTACCCCTAGGCTAGGGATGATTTATACTAACTCAATCTTATGCAGGTGGCCATGCTTATACAGGGCATAAATTAAAGGGGGCAAAATCATAATTATTAAATTACACAGGTGCTCCAGAAAACTGCTTAAGTCCCCCTTTAAATCAAAAAGAACATGACCAAGTGTGGCTGGTTTGAACATTTTTAATTTTCAATATATTAACTGCTTGGGATGTAAATATAACTGTTGATTATTAGGATAACCCTGTAGGTTGTTGAGTCTAGATTTTTTATTTTTATTGAAGTAATTTGAATGTAACTTAAGTTGTAATGTTAAGTGATTTGAGATGGGATAATAATGATCCAAACTGGATTCTAAGGAGAAAAGTAACATCCCTTAAGGGAGAGTATCTTTTCACTTGGAAATATAGTTTAGGATATTTTCAAATATCCAAAGAGGAAAGATAACACCCTATCCAGGGGAAGTTTCTTTTCATTTGGTTATCCTGACCCGATGATCCAAGGAGTTCTAGAAGGACGGAGAAGTGAAGAATGAGAAGACTCATTCTCAAAGTCACTTGAGTCTTAGGAGTGGAATCTGGGTTGTAGTCAATGGTACCTGACACTTTACTTTTCCTGCAGACCCTGGGTTGTATAATTAAGTGGCACTTGCCACATGGACTTTCAGTTTGAGCATTTATTTAATTGATTTGATTACTTGAAGTTGATTTCGATTAAGTACCCGCATGCTTTTAGTAGTTTTTTGGCGCTCTTGCATGTCGATTTTGATTTAGCCTGGAATTCGATCGGAGGCTCGTGAAGGTACTGTCATAAACTATTTCTACTTAAACAAAATTTTAAAACTTTAAGCTCAGATAGTAACTCTAACGCTTCTAAGAAGTAACCCTGGACTCACCGGGGGTTTTTCATGCATCCATATTGACTTTTCTTATTAGTGTTAGGCTCCCTGCCTACAGGTTTTGGCAGACCACCTGACCTATTAGGATGCAGTTCTGTCCAAGGGGATGTTGTGCAATCTCTAGGATAAAACCTATTTTTAAGCCTAATTTTAAAACTGCTACATATTGATTCAAGCATTTAATCGAGTCAACTAGCATGCATTGCATTAGATATAAATTAAATTTGAGTCTAAATCTTTAATTGTATTTTTAGCTTAAGCATTTCACCCAACATAAGTTAAGGGGTCAATTAGGAATCTGCTCTAGATGTCGACCCCAACTCCTCAAAGTTAATCTTAAATAACTCCCCTAACCACTCTACATTTAAAAGACCGGACAACATGGTTTTGAAGCGTTTAGGTGGTTTAGCTGGCTCCCCAATCCAGGCCGGGGTAAGTCCAGATTGCATTGCATTAGCTAGGTTCTGGGTCACTGATTTTCAGTACCCAATTTTAGACTTAGGTTCTGAGGCAAATGTTCAATCTTAAGACCTCAACTTTCAGGAATCTAATTCCTATTTTCTAATAAAATTGATCACTCAAACATTAAATCCCTTTCAATCTAATTCAAGCCTAATACTTAGGATAGTTTGAGGTGTTTCTGAAGTAATTCAGAATCTCAAGACACCTCCTACTCTTCTTCCTTTGACTCCAGAAATAAGTGCTCAACCTTGAACCATTCCCACTTGAAATCCCAGTCCTTAACCTCCTTTGATATCAAGCTTTAAAATCTTTAATAAAATTCGTGTCGCTATTTTAATCGAGAGTATTCGTAGGAAAATTTCTATTTTCCTACGATGTAATTAACTACGAGGGCTTACGCTCGTAGGAGATTTAGAAACCCAGATCAGATTTTCAAAATTAAGCTTTTTCAAAATATCAATTGATTATCTTTGGGAAATTCGAAAGTCAACGATCATTGTCGTCATTTTCAAATGGTCGATAACAGACGATATCCTCTTTCTTTGGAAAGATATATCATACTATTATTGTAACTTTGATTATGAAATTAATGATCTCTTTGCTAGATTATTGTAGTTAAATACTGGATTAAACATCATTCTGATTCTTCAGGATCATATGTTATTTCTCCTTGAGTTTGACTACGATAATAAGGATAAATCAAGATTTGTAATTTGAACCTATTAGGGAACAATATATTCACCTTTCGAGGTGATATATTATTCATAATAAGTGTTCGATTATAAAATTAAAATTCTAGAAATCTAACATTTCCCAAAGAGAATTAAAACCTTTTTTCAAACTATATTTTTCAATCAAACACCAACATAAATCAAAGGGGCCAAATTAAGGCCATATTCTTAAAAATTTATCCTAAGTAATGTCCCTACCACTCTCACTTAAAAGATCAGACTCATGGTTTTGAAGCGTTTAGGTGGTTAGCTGGCTCCCCAATCCAGGCCAGGGTAAGTTCAGATCCTATATTACATTCGCTAGGATTGGGTTTTTGATTTTTAGTACCTAATTTGGACTTAGGTTCTGAGGCAGGCTCAAGATATAAGACCTTAATTTCTTGGAATTGAATCCCAACTTTTTAATAAAATTGATAATTCAAATAAAAAAACCTCTTTCAATCTAAATCTAAGCCCAATACTTAGGATATGTTGGGGTATTTTTGAAGTGATTCAGAATCTTAAAATACCTCCCACCATTCTTTCTTTGGCCTCTAGGAATAAGTGCTTACCTTGATGCAATCCTAGTTGAATTTTCAATCCTTACTCCATTTGATACTAAACTTTGAAATCCCAAAATAAAATTTCTACTGCTATTTTAATCGAGAGTATTCATAGGAAATTTTAGTTTCCTACGATGTAATTAACTATGAGGGCTTGCCCTCATAGGAGATTTAGTAACCCAAATAAATTTCTAAAATCAATTTTCAAAAAAATATAATTATCTTTGGGAAAATTTTAGTCAAAATCAATAATCATTATCATTATTTTCAAAATCTCCAATAATAATTGATATCTTCTTCCCTGAGTAAGATATATCAATTATTATTATAACTATAATTATGAAATTAATGATAATTTATCCAAATTATTGTAGTTAAATATCTAAGTGAAAAATCATTTTGACCCTCTGGGGTCATATGTAGTTTTTGCTTAAATTTATCTGTGATAATTAAGATGAAATTTTAATTCTATAAATTGAACCCATTAAGGAATGGTATGCTCATCTCTTGAGATAATATATCATTCATAATGATGCATTCAATTTCAAAATTAAAATTTAAGAAATTAAATCACCCAAAGATAATTAATCTTTTCAAAAAACTCAACACTTTTTAATCAAATAATGGTCTGGGACTATTTAAGAATTTTCTTAATGTCGGCCCCATTTTTAAATAAATAACAGTCTACCTATCTTTCATAAAGACTAAAGTTATGGTTTTAAATTGATTAAGAGGAATTATAGCTAATAGTCCGAACCCAGGCGGGAGTATAAGTCCAGAAGAGTCAGGCATTCCCAAAACTCTTTTTAAAATAGTCAAAATAGAAGGCCCATTTCATTATCTTGCATATCGTTAGATTAGTTTCCAATCACTACCCTGTAGTGGTTCCCTTTAGTTCTAGGTTCTGAGGCAGTCCCAAAATCATAAGTCCTCACCCTCTAGGAATACAATAGTACCTTTCTCATAAAACATTAACCTAAATAATAAATTCCATCTTAAATTATAAAGCCCAATATAGGATAGCCTGGGGTTTCCTCTGAGCTTCTCAGAGTCTGGTGCCTCTTAGTTTTCTCATTTGACTCTCTATGAACTATTCAACACTGAACTTTCTCCTTTGATAAAATTCCTACTTGTCTTCATTTGTAATCAAAGGGTATGAAATTACTACTTTAATCGAGAGTCTTCTTAGGAGCACCCCTCTTAAGATGTAATTAACTATAAGGGCTTGCCCTTATGGGGAATTGAGAACTCAAGATTAAAATAAATCCTATTTTATTCCAATAAAATCGAAAAAAAAATCTCGGAATACATATCTTCCTTTTAAAACATATTTCTATATTCAAATACAATGTTAGAATATCAATATTGTTACCTTAGATGATATGATATTTTTCATGATGTATTTGATTTTAGAAATGGCGCATTTTAGATAACCCATTTTTACTTTTTGATCACTTATAGAATATTATGTTTGTCTCTCAAGATGATATAATATTTTTTTGTTGCATCTGATTATAGGAATGGTTGAATTTGTATAACCCATTTATCTTTTCAAACACTTTCTATAGAATTTCATATTCATCTTCCAAGATGACATGTTACTCTTTAAATTGTGTTTGATTATAGAAATAAAATATTCCAAAAACCTTATTTTTGTATTGAATCCTTTATGGAATACCATGACTGTCTCTCATGATAGTACATTATTCTCAAAGCAGTATTCAATCTCAAAATAAAAGTTCACAAGTTGAAAATGTGTGGCATTTATTTTCCCCACATTATGTTCCTATGAGCTCAAGAGAGGTGAGGAATACAATTGCTCTGATCCACAACAACAATAAGAATTAAGCCCCTCTAATACAATCATGTTCCTTTTAAGGATTCATAGATTTAGAACAATATAAAAATTATTAAGCTTTAGTTCCTGCATTTTGAAGAATTTATTTTACAATAGCAAGACATTGCCTATTAGCTCACTCGATAAACATAATAGTTCAATAAGCAGTAGTAAAATAATTATAACATATTCAATATATTTTCTCTCATGGGATTGACACTCTATTCATCCCATATTACTTAATGCGATAATGGGAACTTACATTTTAAAAAAGATTTACACATTAAAAAACTTGAGCTTTCCATGAAATATGATTTGTGGCTATAAATATAAGTAAATCCTTGTGTGCATATGATCATAAAAATACTCAGCAAAAACATACACATACACCGCAACCATCAAGTTTTTAGCACCATTCCTAGGAAAACAAACTAGTGAAACTGTTATCCTGCTTTATTATATGTTATATTATTGAAATAATTATTAGTTTAATTTAGTTTTCTTTAGTTTTTATCTTCTTAAATTTTTCACCTGCTTAGCACCACTCTGATATCTGATTAGTTGTTACTACTTATACTCCCCAGTGCTTTACATTTTTCGTTATGTTGCTTAGTGTTGCATGTGTAGTATTAAACAAACGATAGAATTATTATTTGACACTGAAATTAAAAGAACATTAAAAAATAATTAGAATGAAACAACCCTACAAAAGTGGCTAGCCTTTATAAAATTGATACCATATCAATACAAACAGCCCAAGTAGCCACAATTTTTAGAAAAATCGACGACCTTGGAGTTAATTCACCTCAATATTCACTTGTGAGCTTAGAAGAAAAAATTTGTGGAGTTTTTAGTAATCGTAGTACCTCAGGAGTAGACTTAATTAGTATAATAAGTAATAGAGCTAATAATTATACTGCAACACTTGCAATCCTTGTTGGAGAAATCACCCAAATTTTAGTAGGAATAATAGTAAAAATAATAATACTAATTGGAACTATCATCAAGCCAAAACAAATTGGTAACTATAACTAACAACCTTAAATTTTGCTAACTCTAGGCCTAATTATCCCTTGGATTTAATTCTAATAAATAACCTAAGGATAAGAAGCCTTCATTAGAGGAATTAATTTTGTAAATGGGTACACAATTACAAAGTTAAGCTGTTATTATTAAAAATATTGAAAATTAGTTAGGGCAGTGAGCTGGAACTTTAATTAAGAGGACCCAAGGAACTTTACCCTGCAATACTGAAATTAACCCTAAGGAAAAAGGTTAAGAACAAGGCAAAGCTATTCAATTAAGGAGTGCATAAGTGCTAGATGGTGTGATTAGGAGGGAGGATCAATTTGAGGAGAAGGATGTTTTGAAAGAATAAGTAGAAGTACCCAAACCTAAGGAACCACTTTAACCCAAAAAAATAGAAAAAACCTATTAGTGAGATTTTTGAAAGACCACCACCACCACCACCATTTACCCAAAGATTATTAAAATAGAATTTTGATAAGTAGTTCTCAAGGTTTTTGAAAATATTTAAAATATTAATTATTAAAAATCCATTTATAAAAGCTTTATAACAAATGCCACCTATGTCAAATTCATGAAAGACATCCTTAACGAGAAATGAAGATTAGGAGATTTTGAGAGTGTACCATTGACTGGGGAGTATAATGTAGTTCTATAGAAGAAACTTTCTCAAAGGCTTAAGAACCCTAGTAATTTTATAGTAGATAGGTTTAACTTCCATGTAGATTTTATTATCTTAGATATGGAAAAAGATAGGGGGATACCTATTATTTATGTAGACCTTTCCTAGGGACTGGTGGGTCCATGATAGATATGTAAAAAGGTGAATTGACTATAAGGGTTCAAGATCAGAAAGCGACCTTTAATATCTCAAAGTCAGTGAAATTTCCTAATGATCAAAATGTGGATTAACATAGAGTATACTTAGTTGAAGACTGTGTGCAAGATTGTTTGGAGGATTTATTATTGGAAAGTTCTGTGAAGATTTCCTTGTGCATGGATGATATTGAAAAAGGAGGTAAATATTCTATTCATCTGATTAGTGATGCCCTTAGAATATTTAGGGATAGGTTTGAAGTACTTTATACTTTATCCCTAGGTAAATCTTTAACACCTTTAGTTGTAAAGGCACTTGTGTTATAGCTTAAAGACTTGTCGCCCATTTGAAGTATGCCTTTTAGGGGAAGAGTCAACCTTACTCATTATCATATCAGTTAAACTAGAAGAAGACCAATAGGGTATGTTGATTAGGGTTCTTAGTGATTATAAGAGAGCTTTTGGTTGGACCATGTTAGACATTAAAGGTATTAGTCCATCTTTTAACATGCATAAAATTTTGATGGAGGAAAATTCCTACCCAAAAGTCGATCTCAAAGAACACTGAACCCTATTATGAAAAAAGTAGTTACAAAGGAAATTTAAATTTGTTTAATATAGGAGTTAATTAACCCATTTCTGATAGTGCATGGGTTAACTTGATACATTGTGTTCCTAAAAAGGGAGGCCTAAATATTGTAGTTAAAGAAAAGAATGAATTGATCCCTACAAAAATAGTTACTAGTTGGAGAATTTGTATAAATTATAGGAAGTTGAATAAAGCAACTAGGAAGGATAATTTTCCCCTACCTTCCATTGACCATATGTTAGATTAGCAAGACATCATTTTTATTATTTCCTATATGGTTGATCAGGATACCATCATATTTCAATAGCAATCAAAGACAAAGATAAAACCATATTCCCCTATCCTTATGGGACTTTTGCCTTTAGGAGGATGTCTTTTGGTTTTTGTAATGTCCCTACTACTTTTCAAATGTATATGTGTTGCAAATCTGGATTCAAGGATTATGATTTTGATGATAATAAATATTTTTGTTTATGTTTGATTGCTTAACCTTTCAGGTTCTCAAGATCAATTATAATTCATGCCAGCTTAAGATCGAGTCAGTTTGGTTTTTCAATTTCAATGTAATTTTTCACCTTTCTTGAGTCAAATGTAATATAATGGAACCCTAAGCTAAGTAACCTTGCACACACACACTCAGGGGGAGATTTTTAGTGAGTTAGAGTTTTTATTCTATTTTGTTCATATCATCTTTAATGATAGTAATATCATCCTGGACAATCCATTGAAAATAGAAACCCTAATTAGGGCAGCCATGTTAAGTCGGCCTAATTAAGCAGATTGTCTAGGATGATATGCTCAAATCAAAACTTCTCAGCCACTAGACTTATTTAGGTAGGTTTTTATTTTAGTTTTTTTGTCTAATCGTACAGGATGATCCACGTATCTTCCTGGATGATTCATTACAATCATGCCTAAATTAGTTAGGTGATTAAAGAAAGTAATTAAGGATTGATTGATTGATCACATCATCCTGGATGATCTCAAGATCATCCTAGATGATAAATTATAAATCCTCATCATCCAATATATCTCACATGGACGACCCGAACTATGTGCCATATGATATTGCCATTTTGAACTAATCGTATAGGATGATAGCTTTATAGTCCTTGACGATCAGTTATTTTGAAATCATCTAGCATAGTTACCCTGGATGACCCGAACTATGTGCCGGATGATATTGGGAATTTTTGAACTAATCATACAGGATGATAAAAATATCATCTTGGACGATCAAGTCATTTTCTTTAGATCGTCTAGACTTTTCTCCTGGACGTCTCGAACTATATGCTGGATGATATTCCTGATTTAGAACTAATCATCCAGGATAATCGCAGAATCATCCCGGACAATCAGAATAAACCATGTCTTTTAATAGTCTAGAGGAACCAGATCATCCATGCCAAAAGGGGCTGATTTACACTGATCGTACATGACGATCTTTGACGACAAGTTGAAATTTAGGGCAATTTTTTAGCCCTTATATTTAAGATCTCTTTTTTGCTACTAGTGAGATCTTTTGCATCTGTCCTCACCTGAGAGAGTCTTGAGAGGGAGAAGGAGAGCTTTGGAGAGAGAGGGAGAATCTTGTGAGGGGGAGTTTGTGAGGTGTTCACAAAAGTTACTCCAAGCAACGATTCGAGTCATCATCTCTTGTCCCTTGGTGTTTCTGTGGGAAGGATCGTGAGCAAGAAGATCATGGTTCTCTGCCAGCTTCAGAAGGAAGCGAAAGGATGTAAGGTTCTCTGCCGCTTTAGGAGGAAGCAAAAGGAGGTAAGGTTCTCTGCCTACTTCAGGAGGAAGCAAATGGAGTTTGGGTTCTTTTCCTCACCATGATTATTATAAAGGAGTTTTGTAAAGGCTTCTCCGCCTTGCTGTGGGAGCAAAAGGAGAGTCACTGAGCTTTAGTGCAATACCTAGAGGGGAGGCTCCGGGGAGTGGATGTAGGTCAAGTTGATCGAACCACTATAAAATCTTGTGTGCTCTTTCTCTTACTGTTCTGCTTTTTAATTTATGCACTTTACTTTCTGTGGATGATCGTGTGCTTAAAGTTATTATTTTGTTTGATTAAATGCCTGCATATCATCATGGAATTGTAATTGTTTTAAAACATCTAAAAAGGTTTTTAAAATCAGTTTTGCTCAATAATTTTTAAAACTACCAATTCACCCCCCCCACTTGGTTAGCCTCAGGTTAGTTCATAAGTGCTTAACATCCCTAACGACTTTTCAATATGATATCTATTTTTTCTAATTTAATTGAGGAAGACGCTGTGATTTTCATGGAAAATTTCACTATTTTCAGTACCACTTTTGATTCTTGCTTAGAAGATTTAGATGTAGTTCTAGAAAGATATGTTGAAACAAATTTGATGCTAAATTGGGAGAAATGTTAATAAGGCATTATCCTAGGCCATAAAATTTTCAAACAAGGTTAAGAAGTGGATAGGGATAAAGTGCAAGTAATTGAAAACCTTCCACCACCCACTTCTATTAGAGGACTAAGAAGTTTTTTTGGTCATGCTAGTTTTTATAGAAGATTCATTAGTGATTTTTCTAAAATCTTAAAACCATTGTGTCATTTACTTGAAAAAAAGATTTCCCTTTTGACTTTGATAATGAATGCCTAAAAGCTTTTAACATTTTAAAACAACACCTAGTCACTACACTTATCATTATTACACATGATTAGACACTATATTTTGAAATTATGTGTGGTGCTAGTGATTATGCTATAGGTGCTGTGTAAGGCAATGAAAAGATAGAAAATTTCATGCCATTTATTATGCAAGCAAAACTTTGAACTCAACTCAATTTAATTACACAAGCACTAAAAAGAACTATTAGCAATAGACTTTGCCTTCGATAAGTTGAGATATTATTTGATTGATACATGTGTTCTAGTGTACATTAGCCATTATGCAATTAAATTTCTTATGACAAAGAAAGGTGCCAAGCCAAGATTGGTGAAGTGGATTCTTTTGTTACAAGAATTTGATGTAAAAATTCTTGATATAAAGGGAACTAAAAACTAGTTGGCTGATCATTTATCTAAGATTGAGCTTGAAAACCCACATATGATGATTGTGAAATTAATAAGATTTTTCTTGTTAAGCATTTGTTTACTGGGTATGTATCTAGTATATCGTCATATTCTTGTATTGTGAATTACTTTATTAGTGGGGTTATTTCTACTAACAAGTCTTATACCCAATGGTGTAAATTTTTGCGTGAAGCAAAATTCTATTTTAGGGATTAGCCACTCTTATTTAGGAAGTGTAAAGATTAAATTAGTAGGCGATGTGTCCTTGAGAATGGGAAAGAATAAATAATTTGGCAATGTCATGATTCTGGGTATGGAGGTAATTTTAGAGGTTTTAGAACTACTTCTAAGATCTTGCATTCTGGATTTTATTGGCCTAACTATATAAGGATACAAACGAATATGTTAAAGATATGATCAATGTCAAAGGTTAGGCAACATAACTAAAGAAATGAAATGCTTTTTGATATTCGAAGTTGAAATCATTGATGTTTGGGGAATTAATTTTATGGGTCCTTTTGTGCAATTTGTTGGAAAGAGATATAGTTTGATAATAATTAATTTTATGTCCAAATGGTCCAAATCATTGATAATTATTGAGACTACCTTGTTATACAGCCTCATCCCTCTAATGTTGTAATTTTCTTGGAATTCTTCATTAACACAAAGGATCCCCAGAACGATAGTGTCTTTGTCTGGGGTAAGTGGATCCCTTTTACTTCCATCTCCATTAGCTAAATATTTTCTACCCCTAACTTCCAATTTGGTGGGGATGAGTACATGATTGTTTCACAATTTTTGATTTTGAGGAGATTATTAGATACCTGACTTGGAGAAACTCTAACACCTAATGGAAAAGGAGAGAGGATAAAATAATTAAATTTTTTACTATCTACCTCACTCAAGAGTCTAAAGGTTGGCATTATTTTATCTCTGCTAAGCTTATGCCTAGCAGAAATATTAGTGAAGCAACTAATGAAAGGGCAATTTTAAACTAATGTATTCAAAAGGTTATGAATATGAACTTAAAAAAAATATTATTCAGTCTATCTAATACATGCTTAGGGGATCAGCTCTGTGGGACTAAGGTATCCCCATTTAATTTGTGTCCTTTATAAGTCAATTAGGGTAGTAAGGTAGCCAGGGGAGGAGTAACTCATATTTGTTTCCACCCTAACATGATCCAAGATCTTGTCCTTCTAAATCACCATATTACAGCATGGTTAGAGATCTGATAGTCCAATAAACCCATATAATAGTATGGAAGAGATCCTAGGATGCTAAGAGATTAGGTGGCGAACCTCCAAGAAATTGTATAATATATCAGGGTTTCTATAGATCACTTTGGGCAACAACTGAATGAGTTAAAGCTAGAGATGTAGAGTCACTATGATCACATGATGTTCCAACATCAACAACAATATCAATATTAAGCTGACTACAATGTAGTCTTGATCGAAAAGTTTTATAGTTTGGAGATGGACTCCATGGTCAGCAAAACTTATTTCCTAACCCATCCCCTTTGCAATGTACCTAGGAGCAAGAGTTGGAGTAGGACCTTAGCAGCAACACCAAAAGAAGAAGGAGATAATGATGAGTTGGGAGTGTAATAACCCAAAGTTCTTAAAATGGATTAATTTGAATATTCTAAAATTTTTAATTGGAGTGATGTGGTGTTGTGCTTTGAGCACTATTGCATTGTGCTTTCAAGCACAACGGTGCTGGAGGAAGTAGCATTGGGCATTAGAATTTAATTCGCCTATGGTGAGTTCTATTATAACTATGGATTAAGCATGTAGTGCTGCAATGTCGGGTTCAGAGCGTTGTGACATTGGCACTGTATTATATTTTTAAATATTCATTTCTCCCCTCAATCATTCCTTCCCACTCTTTGTTTGGCTTGTCGGGGAAGGTCAGGAAGAAGGAGCAGAGGATAGGGGGAAAAGGATAGGAGAGAGAAAACAAAGAAAAGGACTTCTAGGTTTTTTTATTCATTGCTCCTATTATAAAAAATATGTTGATCATTATATGCAACTTCTATCCTACCTCTATTTTCAAAGAGGTTGATTATGGGATTTATTCTCCTGTCTAAAGTGATATTTATTTCATTTTCTTCTGATTTTGTTAACTTCCACTGCATAATTTTTAGCATATTATAGTACTAATTATTCTTATCATTTTATTGGATAATTTTATATTTTTTTATCAATTGAAATGTTATTGATTAACTTTTGTATGATTTGAGCAAGAATAAGATATATAGTACTTTGGAATCCTTATATAACCATGCTGATGAAATATGCATTGTGAATGAATAATTGCAAATTTTTATTAATGATATATGTATTTTAATATTTTATATTATGTGTAAGTAAGAAATGATGGTTATTAAGATAGGTTGGACGGAGATTGATTCTACCCTGTATAGGAGGGTGATCGACAATCTTTTCTTAAATAAGGTTTATGGTCTTATCCTCAATCAAAATCAAGATTAAAATTAGGATTTATAAGGAGTTAAGATGCCAACGGTCAAGATTGATGTATCTTGAAGAAGCCACCTAAATATTAAATTTAAGATTAAGATAATTAAAATCAACATGATACATTTATGATTATGGAAAACACCACACAAGCTAGAACTCCTTACTTATTTTGCATAATTACTAGCTTATACATGTATACGTGAAGTATTACTGATATGGTACTGATTTCAAAGATTAAGATATTATTATAATCAAGACAAAGATAAGATACTATTATGAATCTACACGTGTAGACTCTATATGATATAAGTACATAAATAATATCACCTTTTTCATTGTAATGAATTTCCAATAGTTGTACGTATATTTAGCTTTGATGATTGATGCGATCTCTTTGTTGATATGATGTTCTTATCTATTTGATAATGGTGCATGAATGATTATCTTGATTTACATCTTTACTATTCTAATATATATACTATCACTGTTTCTACAACTTATGATTTCTAGTTTCTCTATTCTATATAGATTTATGATCATACTGAATGTTATTATTATGATTTGAATGACCTATGCGTGTTGTTTCATTTTCGTGCTTTGAGTACAATTGTAGGTTTTGGTTACCTGCTGAGCTTTATAGCTCATTATGTGGAATTAAGTAATTTTAAGGTCAGTATAAGAAGCTAGTGCTGTTAGACGGATCAGAGTGTAGACTTTCAATGTTAGTTTTATTTTTGTTATTTTCTTTTGTAGCTAGAAGTTTTGATAGGTAGTAGACATAATTCATTAAAATTTTGGTTATTGTAATTAATTTTTAGGGAAAGAATGTAATTGTATATGGATGTTTTGATAAATCAAATTTCTTTTATTTAGGACTAGAATCTAGGTTATTATTAGTGGTACCCGACCACTTTTAATTTTTGTAGACCTTGAATTATAATTAAGTGGCATTTTTCACATGGACTTTTTTACTTGATTTATTTTAATTATGTGATATGATTTGATTGATATGTTTAAGTTTACGTAGTAGGAGTTTCATAATCTTTCTAGGTTTCTTACTCTTACATGCCGCTTTTAATTTTGCCTATAAGCATTTATGCTCTTTAAGGACTAAAATCTATTTTTATTCAAAATTAAATAAAATTTTTAGGCCAATATAGAAACATTAAGTATTTTAAGAAGTAAGCTGTGGTCCACCGAGGGTCTGTTGCATTCATATTAAAACATTCTCTTCCTTGTCAGGCACTTCCCCTCTTGGGAGTTGTGGCAGACCATCTAGCCTATTATGGTGTAGTTTTGTCTAGGGGATGTGTAATCTCTAGGAAAAGTTTTATTTTCTAAGCCTTTTTAAAACTACTTCATACTTATTTTACATACAAGGTCAATCAACATGCATTACATTAGAAACCAATTAAAGAGTTAAAAAATTTTAATTACATTTTGAGCACAACTGCCCAACATAAGAAAAGAGCGCAATTAGGACATTCTCTTGAAGTCTGCTCAATTCCTTAAAACTTAAACAACAACCCACCCATTTTTTATAAAAGATCAGATATATGGTTTTGAAGCATTAGGTGGTTAGCTAGCTCCCCAATCCGGCCGAGATTAGTCCATATTTGTACTGTATTAGCTAGGTTCGGGCTGCTATTATTTAGAGCCCAAATTTAACTTAGGATCCTGGGCAGACCTAGAATTATAAGACCCCAACCTCAAGAATAGAATCCCAACATTCTAATAAAATAACAACTTGAATTAAAATTTTTTCTAAACAAAAATTTAAAGCCTAACATATATGATAGACTGAGGCATTTCTAAATCGTTTCAGAATCTCAAAATGCCTCCTACTTCTCCTCCATTAACTTTTAAAATAAGTGCTCAAATTTGATCCAATCCTAGTTGAAATTATAACCTTAGCGCCTATCATTCCTTGAGAATTCAAAATGAAATTTCTATCATTATTTTAATCGAGAGTATTCATAGGAAACTCAAGTTTCCTACAATATAATTAACAATAAGGACTTACCCTCGTAGGAGATTTAAGACCTTAGATCAATTTTAAAAAAATCAATTAATTCTCTTTAGGAAAAAAATAAAATTAATGATGATCATTTTTTTCATATTCAAATGATTGATAATAAAGGATATTTTCTTTCCATGGGATGATATATCAATATTATGATGACTTTGAATATAAAATTAATGATACCTCATCTAAGCTATCATAGCCAAATACTCAATCGAACATCATTTTGACCCTTCTAGGTCACATGTAGTTTTTCCTTGAATTTTACTATCATAATCAGGATGAGACTTACAGTTTTATTATAGCCTCTCGAGGTGATATATCATTTATAATAATGTGTTTGACTTCAAAATTGAAATTCCAAAAATCAAAATTTCCCAAAGAAATTACAATTCTAATTTATTTTGCACCCTCTTTTCCAAAGTGAAAGCTTTTCAAAAATAGGTACTACTGATGAATTTGCATTTGTAGTTTCTATACGTTACAGCTACATGAATGATATCACCTTGTTCATTATTATTAATTTCTAACAATTGTACATGTACTTGGATTTAATTACTGATGTGATCTCTTTGTTAATGTGATCCTCTTATGGATTTGATAATGATGCATAAAGGATTTCCCTATTTTATAGCTTTATTATTCTAGCATCTGTACTCGCATTGTTTCTACTATTTATGATTTCCAGATTCACTATTTTGCATTGATTTGTGATCATACCACGAAGTTAGTGCTACATCATTGTTAAAAAAAAGAAAAAAAACTAAAAATAGTTCCCCCATTCCTCATGAAAGGAAGTTGGCCACTTGGAGGAGTCTTGTGTAGTGTCATTTTGTGAGAGATTGTGTGTGTATCACAGTGGTATAGTAGAGTGTATAATTTTTGTTTGTTGTACTTGAGTCCTGTAATGAAGTAAAGTAAAGAAAGAAGGGAGCAAAAGCTTATTGTATTTCTTCCTGATCATTTGTAAACTTTAGTTGTGGTGTTTTTATTTGTACTTTAAGTTTGTATTTGTGAATAAGTTAGTGTAACAAACTATTTGTGATGTTTGTTGTGTTTTTTATGAGTTTCAATGCCTCCATGTGTACTAATCAAACATATCTAAATATGTGATGATTTAAAAGGTTTGCATTGGGGGGAGAGCTTAAGAGGAAATTAAAACTAACTTATAATTTTAACCCATAATATTTGCCATTATAAAAAAAGGAGAGATTATTACAATCTGGGAGCCTGGCCTTGTGTTTTCATGATTACAAATATTTTTCGATGATTATCTACTTTTTTATACATATTATTTTGGCATTTATTTTGTGTACTACTAACCTTTCAGGTAACAACATACACGAACAAACACTAAGTATTCAGGCTCAAGACTATGCTTTGGTTGTGTGTAGTTAAATTATGTATTGAAAATTCTGTACTTTGACTTTTTTTGAGTCAATATATGTAAAAGGTGTATACTAGCTTAGCAATCATGCACACATACACAGATGAATGAAAATAAAATATTTTAAATTTTCTCTTAATCACACTGTATAATCCATCTTACACTAAACAATCAATTTAAACAAAAATTAATTAAAAATTTTAATTTAAATGAAAAAAATAAAAATCATGCAGTGTGAACACCACATCGTACTGGATAATTAGCTATAGCTAGAAATCTCACCATCAAATCTAACTTACCTAAAATATGCATATTTAAATTTTAAAATTTGAATTATTCATACTGTATGAAATATTTTGTATTATATGTTCTTTTAAATTATTGCCTAATTAGGTTTGTTAATTAAGGAATTAAATTGGATCTAAAGTAATTATAGATCATACAGTACAATCATATATCATACTGTACGAATCACCTGAGTAGTCTTTAGATGAAGTTTGATTCATTCAGTATGATCATGAGATCGTACTGTACGAAACAATTGAGGACACCTAGATTAAGTCTATTTCCTCCTGTATGATCTAATGTTTGATTTGAACTTATTGTATTATAATACTATTGATTTATACATTATGATCAGCTAAGAAATTGAACTGATTGTACTTCAGTCAAATTCATCATACAAGTTTATAGTGGGATATTTGAACTAATTATACTGTATGATCTATTGATCATATTGTATGAACATAGTCAGTAGAATTGAAAAATTATGGTTTTTGAAAGCCCACTATTTAAGCTTTTTAAATAGACTTTATAAGAGTCTTTAGCAGTATGAGA
Organism: Dendrobium chrysotoxum; assembly: GCA_019925795.1. Taxonomy (NCBI): domain Eukaryota; kingdom Viridiplantae; phylum Streptophyta; class Magnoliopsida; order Asparagales; family Orchidaceae; genus Dendrobium; species Dendrobium chrysotoxum. Next base: position 164,000 of record JAGFBR010000801.1, on the reverse strand, counting down.
GTGTGAGTCTTCTCTAAGTAAGGGTTTAAAGAGGAGGTCCTGAGCAAGGGGGAGAGAGGTGAAGTTGTGAGAGAGGTAGAAGATTCTTGTGGTTATAAATGAGTGCGAGAGGGAGTTTTCACATGGTTACGCTTGCCAGTATCCACCTTTTTTTCTCCATGAGTTAAAGTTTATCTTGAGGGAAACTCCATGAAGAAGCTCTTGGTGTCAAATGGCTGCTGGCTACTCTACCGCACTAGGGAAGGTGAAAGTGATTAGGCTACTCAACCTCACCAAGTTAGTGAAAGGGAATTGGATACTCATTTACATTGGATTGGTGAAAAGGATTCAATTACTCCTCTGCATTATATTGGTGAAAGGGATTCAACTACTTTATCTTACTGATTTGGTTAAAGGGATTTGGCTACTCTGTCACACAGGGTTAGTGAAAGGGATTTAGCTACTCCACCATACTGGTTGGTGGAAGTGATTGTGTAAGGGCTTCTCTACCTTTCCATGGGTGCTAAAAGAAAGTCACTAACTATTTAGTGCATTACCTAGAGAGGAGAACTCCAGGTAGTAGATCTAAGTTAAGTTGACCGAATCACTATAAAAATTTAATTTGTATTTCTATTTATTTTTTGTATTTACTTTCTACAAATTTATTTTCTTTCATATTTATTTTTTGTGATTGGTTTCATCTTATCTATCATTGTGATATGAAATCCATTATGGTTGATTAATATTATATCTGGTTGAAAAAGAAACAAAAATAACTGAAAGTAAAAAAGGAACAAAAATATTTGTTTTTTCCAAAAAAAAGTAAAAATAATATATATTTGGTGTTATTTTGAGTATTGGTTTCACTTCCAAATTTTTTAAGTTTGAAACTAGTTTTTTTTATTTCAAAAGGGATTTTTGAAAAGTTTTTAAAACACCAATTCTCACCCCTCTTGGTGCGTCATTCTGTAGTTCAGGTGGTTTCACAACCATCCATTGAACTTTCATTTCATACCTTAGATCTCCAACACTAGGAACCTATACCCTATTCTTGTAGAAAATGATATCATAATTAGATTAATCACATCTTGACTTTCTTTCCAAATTTAATTTGATTAACCATCTTTAGATACTCTATATCTTACTTCTAAACTTCCTTGATCCTTTCTTATAGAGATGATTGAGCCAAAATACCTGAATCCATATCAATAAAAGAAATCACTTTCAATTTTAATCTCTCTATATCTATAATCAGGAAATTATCAGAAGTAAGTAAACAACTTGACATCCCATAAGACTTCCTACTCAATGCATCAACCACTATATTAGCCTTACAAGGTTGATATTGAATAGCTTGATTGTAGTCTTTCATCAGCTCAAGCACCTTATCTACCTTAACTATAAATCATTCTATGAAAAGATATACTCCAGGATCTAATGATTAGTAAATATCTTGCATTTGACTCCATATAAATAGTACCTCTAAATCTTCAAGGTAAATATAATAGTACTAAGTTCTGAATCATGCGTTGGATAATTTATCTCTAGCGATTTCAACTACCTAGAAGTATATACTATAACATTTCCATTTTACATAAGGATATATGCTAATCTTTTTAATGAAGCATCATTGAATTCTGCACTTGATGAAATGGTTAAAATTGGAGCAAATGTCAAATAATCCTCCAGCTTCTAGAAACCCTCCTCACACTCTAGCATCTAGATGAATGCTACTAACTTCTGAGTCAGTCTCGTTAAAGGATTAAAAATTGTACCATTTTAAATTTTTGATAATAATCGACCATGCCTAAGAACTTGCATATCTTAGATACCATAGTAGAACTTGGCTAATCAACAATAGCTTGATCTTTTTGAGGATCCATTAAAATACCAACAGTGCTCATCACATGACCCAAAAATGAAATACTTTTTATCCAGAATTCATACTTAAAAATTTTTGTATATAATTAATGTTATTTCAAAGTCTCTAGAATAATCCTCAAATGTATTGCATGCTCCTTCTAAGAAGATGAATAAATTATAATATCACCTAAGAACATGATTACAAACTGATATAAATATTTCTTGAATATCCTATTCGTCATATCCATAAATACTGCATGTACATTAGTTATCCCAAACAAGACTATAAACTCATAATTCCCATATTTAGTACTTAATGTGGCCTTCGCTGCATCTTCTTTCTTCACTTCAATTGTCAATACTCAGACCTCAAATCAATATTAAAGAATACTTAATATCCCACAAGCTAAACAAAAAATCCATTAATCATTGGCAGATGATGCTTCTTCTTAATTTTCACCTTATTTAATTCCTTATAATCTATATAAATACACATAGAGCCATCTTTCTTATTCATAAACAAAATAGGTGCTCCCCAAGGAGACACCTTAAGATAGACAAAACCCCTATCAACTAACTCATAAAGTTTCACTTTCAACTCTTGAAGCTTCTTAACTGTCATTTAGTGATCATCTAAGCCTGAAGTATATATTAACTTAGAATAATCTAAATTTAATCAAATTAAGGTTGCTTGAGTTAATTAAAGAGTATAATTTAACCATTCAGTATCAGCCTGGTAAGGCTAATGTGGTAGTATATGCTCTGAGCAGGAAATATTCTGGATTATTGCATCTAGCTTACATCTGATGAACATCTAATTCAAGATATATAGAAACTCCAGTTTGAGGTGATTTCTCATAATGATCTAGAGCTAGTATTTTAGCTCAGATAATTATTCAACCACCTTTAGAAAAAATGATTAATGAATTTCAGAATTTGGATACAGAATATTCAAAGTTTATTGATCAGAACAAATCAGGTATGAAATATGAACTACAAGTATCTAATTTTGGTATTATTTTCTATATGAATAGACTATGGATTCCTATTTCTAGAGATTTGAAGCATGAGATTTTACACTAGGATCATTATTCTAGCTATACTATTCACATAGAAAGTAGTAAAATATATAGCAATCTAAAAAAATATATAGCAATCTTAAAGGTATATTTTGGTGGCTTAGTTTGAAAAAGGGTGTAGCAGATTTTGTATCCAAGTGTGAAGCCTACTAGTTAGTCAAAACAAAACATCAATGATTGAAAGGTTTTCTATAATCTTTACCCATTCCTAAGTGAAAACTGGAAGAGTGACTATGGATTTTTTTATGGGTTTTCATAGGCGGAGATTAGGATATGATGTCCTTTGGGTGGTAGTAGATCACTTTATGAAGTTTGTTCATTTCATTTTGATCTGAAAGTTTGATTCTATGGATAGATTTACACATGTATATGTGTGTGAGATCATCTGATTATATCAGATACTGAAGAATATAATTTTTGACATAAATGATAGGTTTACTTCTACACTCTAGAGAGGCATTCAATAAGGTTTGGGTATGAAATTACATTTCAGTACAACCCTTCATCCTCAGACTAATATACAGTCAGAGAGGATTACTTAAGTACTAGAAGATCTTATACCATTGTGTGTTCTAGTTTTTGGTGGAAGTTGGGAAGACCATTGTCCTTTGTTTGTGTTTGAATACATTAAAAGCTTTTAGTCAAGCATAGGTATGGCCCCTAATGGAGCTCTATATAGTAGAAAGTGTAGACCCCCTCTATCTTTGATAGAGGTGGGAAAAAGAACTCTGATTGGGCCAACTTTAGTTGATGATGCTATTGAAAAGATCTATAAGCAATTAAAGATATTTTTATAATAAAATATCTTAAGGATGCATTGGTAATTATGCCAATTATTTAAATTTTAGCAAAAAATCCTTATAAAGACTTTTATATCTACAAATCCATAGCCCTAAAAATTATGAAAAAATATTCATAAAATAAACTAGCAAATCTAAAACTTTGGCGAAATCAGTTTACAAAATGGACACTTAATGGTCCCAAAAAACCCACTTGTATTGATATATGTCAATTTCTTAAGGAATTACAATACCTCTTATTTTCATATCTATATTGCCCATAAAATCATGAAATAATTATTATAAATAAAATAAAATTATATCAATATTTTGATAGAATTAGATTATAAATTAGACTTATAATAACTCATAAAATGTTTTTTGATTGTGTTAAAAATGTGCTATTACAATCTCCTAGGCTTAAGAAAATAACACCTACAACATTTCTAGCTACATATCACTGATCACCGGTAACCTCTGTCATTAATCATATTAATCATTAATCATATCACACAATCATTCAATCACACATGTATGCATAACAATCAATCATATAACATGTTAATCAATTAATTTTTTTATGCAATTCAATCAAAAATAGTAATATTCGAAAGGGAACTTATACTAGTGGACATCTTAGGAGCATTTGTCACTTCCTATTAATGTAAATTATATGCCCTTGGCTGTAGTGATGTTATTATTACTAATTGTGTGGGGTGCATATGTCTTTCACTCAGATTTCATCCATTTATCTTGCTCATTAAATCTAGATTGAACATTCTAGACGCTACAAGTCTCTAACTATTTTCTTGTTTAGATTGATTTATTTTAGATCTAGATTTCTCCCCAAATCCTCTCTATACATAATCTATCATCCTCTATCTATACTAACCATATCTAAAGCATTATCCAGTGAGTAGATAACACTATCTTGTATTTCTCCTTCCACATATGGGATACTCCTATACACTGCCAGTTGGTACCATGGGTTCTCCCCTAACATTAGTAAACATGCTTCCTTTTTTGCTGCTTTCTCCTCTAATCACCTCTTCACCTATTCTTTTTATGCTCATGTCATGTATAAACTATGGAATAGATAAATCATTCTCCACCAGTCTCAGTCTCTCCACTAACTCTAAAAATTCTTGAATCCTTAATTATATAAGTGGATGCCTCAACACCTTTAATCCTCTAAAAAATTTATAGCATTTTTCTACTATAATGATTAACTATGTAGCATACCTTGCTAACATAGAAAATTCAATTTCATACTTCATTAGTTTTATGTTCCCTTCCTCCAATCTCATGAAAACCTCCCACATATGTTGTCAAGATGATAGAGGCACAAGCTGAAAGTTCGTTAGGGTTGTTAAGCCCTTATGAACTAGCCCAAGGCTAACCAAAAGGGGGGGGGGTGAATTGGTAATTTCAAAAAATTCTTAATAAAAAATAATATTTTGAAATTCTTTTTGAATGTTTTAAAAATAAACACAAATTCTCTTTGATGTGGAGATGATTAATGAAATAGATCAACAACTTTAACCACACGATCATCCACAAGAAATTAAAGTACTGAAATTAAAATGCAAAATAATAAAAAGAAAGAACACACCAGATTCTATAGTGGTTCAGTCAACTTGACCTACATCCACTCCCCAGAGCCTCCCCTTTAGGTATTGCACTAAAAACTCAGTGACTCTCCTTTTGCTCCCACAGCAAGGCGGAGAAGTCTTTACAAAAGCTCCTTTTCACTAACCTCGATGAGGCAGATAACCCAAACTCCTTTTGCTTCCTCCTGAAGCAGGCAGAGATACCTCCTTTTGCTTCCTCCTGAAGCAGACAGAGAACCTTAACTCCTTTTGCTTCCTCCTGAAGCAGGTAGAGAACCTCAATCTTCTTACTGATGATCCTTCCCACAGAGCCACCAAGGAAAAAGGGATGATGACTGGTGAAGACGACTCAAATCCTTTCTTGGAGCAACGTTTGAGAACACCTCACAAGATCCTCTCTCTCTCTCTCTCTCTCTCTCTCTCAAGCTCTCCCTCTCTCTCCCCCAAGCTCTCCCTCTCCTTCTCAAGACTCTCCCAGGTGAGGACAACTGCAAAAAGTTTTTTCCATTAACAAACAAAAGATCTTAAATAGAACGACTCAAAAATTGTCATAAATTTTAACTTGCGGTCAAAGATCATCCAGGATAATCGCAGGACCATTATGTACGATCAGTAAAAAAAATAAACATTTCAGTCTGGACGATCTGGCTCTCCTGGATGATCTGAAGATAGGATTTGATGAGATTATCTAGGATGATGTGGTCATCATCTTGTATGATTAGTTTAAATAGGCAATTTTGTCTCGTAGATAATTTGGGTCATCCAGGAGTTAAGTTGGGATGATATATAGAAAAATGACTTGATCATCTAGGCTGATATGTCTGTCATCCTGTATGATTAGTTTAAAAAAGGGTAATATCATCCAGAACATAGTTCATGTCATCCAGGAAAACTATGTTAGATGATAAGAATTTATAACTGATCATCTAGGACAATAAGGTTATCGTCCCATACGATTAGTTCAAAAAAGGCCAATATCATCTGGTATATAGTTTGGGTCATCTAGTTAAACTATGTTGGATGATAAGGATTTAAAACTGATCGTCCCGGATGATCTTCTGATCAGCCAGAATGATGTGATCGATCAATTAATCCTTAATTACTTTCCTTAATCACCTGACTAATTTAGTCATGATTGTAATAAATTATTTAGGATAATACGTATATCGTCCTGTACGATTAGACAAAAATCCTATAATAAAAACCTTCCTAAATGAGTCTGGCGGTTGAGGAATTTTGATTTGAGCATATCATCCCAGACGATGAGAGGATCATTCAGGACAATTTTCTTAATCAGACTGACTTAACGCGACTGCCCTAATTAGAGTTTCTATTTTGATCTAATCATCCAGGATGATTTGGGATCATCCAGGATGATATAATCAAAAATAGACAAACTCTAAAGTTAACAGAATTTCTCCCCTTGAGTGTGTGTGTGCAAGCTTACTTAGCATCATATCCACCTTTTTACAATTGACTCAAGAAAGTGTAAAATAACAACGGATATGATATTATAGACTGACTCAATCCTAATCTACTCAAATTTGAGCTGGCTTGAATTGTAATTGACCTTGTGGACCTAAAATATTAGTATGCAGGGTAATCAAAATAGATGTGCAGAAGTGATAGTAGAACGGAAACAATAATGCAAGAAATGTTTGTAATCATCAAAATAATAATCCTTGAATCTAGATTTGCAACAATCTCCCCCTTTTTGATGATGGCAAATATTTGTTGGGGAGTTTTAAATCGACCAGATTAAAAAGATTAACACATACGACCAAGAAAAATAATTAAACATAAGAAATTCATATTTCACTAAAACAGGCACGAAACAGTACAACATGACACTACTCCCCTTTTGACATCACAAAAAGGAGGAAAATAGAAAAAACAAATATATAACATAACACATAGAATAATACAGAGAAGAACTACAGTACAAAACATCAACCAAGTGAAAATCAACATAAAACACCAAAAAGATGATAGAAAAGGATTAAATCAACATAAACCAAGTGAAAATCAACTAAGTGATTTTTTTTTCTTTTTTTAAATTGATGAACTCTAGTAAATTAAAATTTTTTCTTAATTTTCAATTCAAAAGCCAATACGAGGAAATTGATGAGATGAAACTCAAAAAAGTTGGAAAATCGATTTTTGTAAACCCTACCTTGGACACCTTACAGGCTCAAATTCCTTTCAAATAAAAATTTAATCCATAAGAAAAAATATTAAATAAGAAAAGTGATCCTTTTAAACTTCGTTCAAGAAACATATCTGATAAAATAGTATTGCAAAGTAAAGAATCAGAAATCATGATTTTCAATCTCAAGTGTTTGAATATATAAAGTGACACACAAATTCTTTTAAGATTTTTTAACGGTTTGAAAGAGGAGGAAGCTTATTTCTTTGTGGGCTCATTTTGTGCCTCTTTTTCAATTATTTGGTGCACTTTACGCATCTTTTAATTTTTGATACACTTTGTGTATCTTTTTAATTTTTGGCGAACATTTCACTTCTTTTCAGTGTTGGGCTCATTTTATGCCTCTTTTTTTAGTTGATTGGCGCACTTTGCGCATCTTTTGTGAGCTTTCTTTCTTCAATATCTCTAAAAGACTCTCAATTGTGAGATTATCTTTCAGATATAAGAGAAGAAAAAAACTCACTCTCTTAGATAAGGAAAAGTAATCCACTAAATAAAACCATTCTCATATGATGAAATTGTGCCAACAGGTTATCCTAATTCTAGAATTTGTTGCTTCAGCCAAAGGACTTGGGTCACATAACTTCCTAAGGCAATGTACTTAGCTTCAGCAGTGGAAAGTGCAATAGAGTTTTATTTTCTACTGGACTAGGAGACTAAAGACTGTCCTATAAATTGGCAAGTTCTAGAAGTGCTCTTTCTATCCACCCTACACTCTGCAAAATTAGAATCAGAATATCCAATAATTTCAAAAGAATTGCTATGCCTAGGATACCAGATTCTTAAGTTTTGGGTCCCTAAGAGATATCTAAGCATTCTCTTAACTGCAGTTAGGTGGGATTCATTAGGATCAGCTTAAAATCTAGCACAGAGATAAACAGTAAATATTATATCAGGTCGGCTAGCAGTCAAGTAAAGCAGTGATCCAATTATTCCTCTATACTTCTTTTGATCAACAGATTTTCCATTGGAATCCTTATCTAACTAGACATTGGAGCTCATGGGAGTGTTTATTAGCTTGGCTTTATCCATTTCATATTTCTTCAAGATATTCTTAGTGTACTTTGATTGATTAATAATAGTTCCATCATCTATTTTCCTTATATTAAACCTTAAAAAATAGGATAATTCTTCCATCATACTCATCTTAAAATCTTTACTCATTATTTTATAAAAATCATCACATAAATTTTTATCAGAAGATCCAAAAAGTATATCATCAACATAGATCTAGATAATGAGTAAATCATCTCCTACTTTTCTTAAAAAAAGGGTGGTGTCTATACTCCCCTTAACAAACTTTCTTTCCAATAGAAATGTATTGAGCCTCTTATACCAAGCTCTGGTTGCCTATTTTAATCCATATAAGGCCTTTTTAATTTGTAAATATGATTTAGAAATTGAAAACTCTCAAAACCTGGGGGTTGCTCTACAAAAACATCTTCTTTTATTACCTTATTTAAAAAGGCACTCTTAACATCCTTTTGGAAAGCTTAAATCCCTTATAACATGCAAAGGCTAGTAGCACTCTAATGGCTTCCAAACTAGCTACAGGGGCAAAGGTTAAAAGTTCGATAGGAATGTTAAGCCTTGATGAACTAGTCCCGAGGCTAACCAAGAGGGGGGGTGAATTAGTTATTTAAAAATTAGAGAGCAATAGTAAAAATCTTTTTTATGATATGCAGCAGAAATAAGTAAATACTCAAACGAAAAGATTAAACACAAATTTCACCCAAGTAGATAATCACAGAAAAACTAAAGTGTAGAAAGTAATCAAAAAGAACACACCAGATTTTTATAGTGGTTCGGTCAACTTGACCAACGTCCACTCCCCGGAGCCTCCCCTCCGGGTATTGCACTAAACCAAAGTGTCTCTCCTTTTGCTCCCACGGCAAGGCAGAGAAGCATGTACAAAAACTCCTTTTCACCGACACGGTGAGGCAGAGAACCTGACCTCCTTTCGCTTCCTCCTGAAGCAGGTAGAGAACCTCAGATTCCTTTCGCTTCCTCCTGAAGCAGGCAGAGAACCTGAACTCCTTTCGCTTCCTCTTGAAGCGGGCAGAGAACCCAGATCTACTTGCCGACGATCCTCTCACAAAGAACACCAACACGACGAAAGATAACAAGCGGAGAAGATGACTCTAATCCTTGCTTGGAGCAACCTTCATGAACCCCTCACGAACTCCCCCTCACAAGATCCTCTCTATCTCTCCCAAACTCTCTCTCTCTCTAGGATTTCTCTGGAAAGAAAAGTGGTAAAAGATTTTTCTTGTTGAAAGAAAAAGATCTTTTATAGGAGGGCTCAAAATTTGCCCTAAATCTCATCTGGTCGGCCTAGATCGTCCTGTACGATCAGTTCAAAATTAACTGTTTCAGCCTGGACAATCTGGCTCTTCTGGACGATCAGTGAAAAAAGTTATTCATATCATCCCGTACGATTTTGCGATCGTCCGGGACGATTAGTGTAAATTTAGGAATTTTGTCTAGAAGACCGCTCTGGTCGTCCAGAGAAACTTGTCCTCGACGACCCAAAAATGACTTGCTCGTCCAGGACGATACGGATATCGTCATGTACGATTAGTTCAAAATGTACCCAAATTATCCTGAGCACCGCTCTAGACGTGCAGCTGAAACACACTAGACGATCATGATCATCGAGGCCGATCCTGCGATCGTCCAGGACGATATGAGCGTATCAATCAAGTATTAATTACTTTCCTTAATTACCAGAGTAATTTAGGCATGATTGTACTGGATCATCCAAGATGATACACGTATCGTCCGGGACGATCAGACTAATTTTGGCATGATTGTATCGGCGTCCAGGACGATATACATATCGTCCGGGACGATCAGACCAAATATCTAAAAATTAAAACTTGCCTAACTTGATCTGGCGGCTGAGAATTTCTGATTTGAACATATCGTCCCGTACGATGTAGGAATCGTACAGGACAATCTGCCTAATCAGACAGACTTAACTTGGTCGCCCTAATTAGGGTTTCTATTTTTACTTGATCGTCCAGGACGATGTGAATATTGTCCAGGACGATCTGAACAAAAACTTAACAGAAACTCTAATTCACTCAATCTCTCCCCCTGAGTGTGTGTATGCAAGGTTACTTAGCTAGGGGATCAGTTACATTATAATTGACTCAAGAAAAGAAAAATAATACATTTGGACACACTTGGACCCGATCTTGAGTTGGCTTGAGTTGCTCTTGATCTTTTATACCTGAAATGGGTTAGCCAAGCAAAACACAATAGAACAATGTTTGTCATCATCAAAATCAGATTTGCAACAATCTCCCCCTTTTTGATGATGGCAAACATATGTTCAATAGTTTAAAAAATAAAAGAACTAGGAGATCAAAAAATAAAATTTTTCAAATTTCATTGAACAACCAGAATAGTACAGGAAACACAAAGCTACTACAACTAAAATCTAGAACAAAAACTACTACAACTGACTCCCCCTTTTGACATCACAAAATGAAGGAGGGAAAGCAGAAAAACAGAAACAACAGTACAAATAGAAAAATGAAAACAAAACCAAAGTGAATAAAATGCGAAACAAGAACACAAAAAATAACGATTTTTTTATCAGCCCCAGTAAAAGGAATTTTCCCTTGATTTTAAATCCAAAAACCAATAAGAAGACGATTGATAGTGCTGAAATCCAGAAAAAGTTGGAAAATTGACTTTCGTAACTCCCACCTCGGACACCTTATAGATTCCTTTCAAAATAAAAATCCAATTCAGAAGAAAAGAAATTAGATTTAAAAAGAGATCCTTTCAAGCATCGTTCCAGAAAAATATCTGATTTAATAGTATTACAAAGTAATAAACCAGAAATCAAGATTTTCAAACTCAAGCTTTTAAAAATATTAAGTGACGCACGGATTTTTCTAAGACATTTAAAGATCTGAAAGGGAAGAAAGCTTTGTTTGGGCTCATTTTGTGCCTCTTTTTCAATTTTTTTGGCACTTTGCTCATCTTTTGATTTTTGATACACTTTGTGTATCTTTTAGTTTGGCAACATTTCACATCTTTTCAGCTTTGTGCTCATTTTGTGCCTCTTTTTCAATTTATTTGGCGCACTGCGCATCTTTTGTAAGCTTTCTCCCTCTCAAAATCGTTAAAGCATCTCAGCTGTAAAGTTACCTTCCAGACATAGGAGACGCTCTCCACAATAAGGAAGAGTAATTCACAAAATAAAAACTATACGTCATATGATAAGTGCAATCACTTGGTTTAGAAATCATAATAATGACTCAAGACTTTGAAAATACTATTCATATAAGGTAGATTACTGTAAGAAGATAAAATAAATCTCTATTTCAAAAACTAATATTTTAATTTTGAAGAAGATTTTTATCCAAAAGAAATAATACACCAGTAAAGGAGTTAGAGGAAGAGAAACAATCATCAAGGTTTCTTCCCTTTAACAGATCCAGTGGAATCAATCACTGCTTACCAGCTTTAAACTAAAAACAAGGTAAAACTCTCAGTCAGAAATCCAGTTTATTAGAAGTAGTTAGCAGTGATCGGATTTTCAAAAGCATAAAACAGTAAATAAAGGAGATGAACTAGTAAATAAAAACAGGTAGAAAATCACATCATAATAAATACTCAAATCAAACTAACAGAAGCAGAATAAATAAAAGAAACAACATAGAAAGCAAATAATCAAATTAAACTGCTAACTAATAGAAGCAGAATAAAAATCAGAAATCAGCAGTCATCAAAATCAAGCATTTTATATCAATCACTCCTAATCTGGTTCTCAAAATGCTGAATGAGTCAAAGGCCAGTGGTTTAGTAAATATGTCAGCCAGCTGATTTTCAGTTGCTACATGATGTAACTCAATGTCCCCTTTTGTAACATGGTCCCTAATAAAGTGATACCTTATATCAATGTGTTTGGTTCTAGAATATTGGATTAGATTCTTAGAGATGCAGATGGCACTAGTATTATCACACAAAATAGAAATTGTGCCCATAGGTAATCCTAAATCCAAGACTTGTTGCTTCAACCAAAAAACTTGGGCCACAATACTCCCTAAGGTAATGTACTAAACTTCAGCAGTGAAAAGTGCAACTAAGTTCTATTTTCTACTGGACCAGGAGACAAACGACTATCCTATGAATTGACAAGTTTCAGAAGTGCTCTTTCTATCCACTCTACACCCTGCAAAGTCAGAATCAGAATATCCAATAATCTCAAAAGAGGTGCTGTGCCTAGGGTACCAGATTCCTAGGTTTGGGGTCCCTAAAAGATATCTAAGAATTCTCTTAACAGCAGTCAGGTGGGACTCTTTAGGATCAGTCTAAAACCTAGCACAAAGACAGACACTAAACATAATATCTGGTCGGCTAGCAGTCAGGTAAAGCAGTGATCCAATTATTCCTCTATACTTCTTCTGATCAACAGATTTTCCACTTGAATCCTTATCTAACTGAACAGAGGAGCTCATGGGAGTGTTGATTAGCTTAGCTTTGTCCATTTCATATTTCTTCAAAATATCCTTAGTGTATTTAGATTGATTGAGAAAGGTTCCATCATCTATTTGCCTTATGCTAAACCCCAAAAAGTAGGATAATTCTCCCATCATACTCATCTCAAACTCCTTACTCATTATTTTAAAAAACTCATCACATAAATATTTATCAGAAGATCCAAAAATTATATCATCAATATAGATCTTGACAATGAGTAAGTCATCCCCTATTCTCCTCAGAAAAAGGGTGGTGTCTACGCTCCCTTTAACAAACTCTATTTCTAACAGGAATGTGCTAAGCCTCTCATACCAAGCTCTGGGAGCCAGTTTCAATCCATATAAGGCCTTTTTTAATTTGTAAACATGATTTGGATATTGGAAACTCTCAAAACCCTGGGGGGTTGTTCTACAAAAACATCCTCTTTTATTATCCCATTTAAAAAAGCACTCTTGACATCCATTTGAAACAGCTTAAATCCCTTATAACAGGCAAAGGCTAGTAGCACTCTAATGACTTCCAATCTAGCTACAGGGGCAAAAGTCTCCTCGAAAATCAATCCCTTCAATCTAATTATACCCCTTAGCCACCAATCTTGCCTTATTCCTAACCACCACACTCGAATCATTCATCTTATTCTTAAAGACCCACTTGGTTCCCATTATACTTTGATTTCTAGGTTTTTCTACTAACTCCCAAACATCATTTCTTACAAATTGATTTAATTCTTCTTTCATAGCTAAGATCCAAAACTCATCCGAAAGGGCTTGATTGATGTTGGTGGGTTCAGTCATTGAGATAAAGGCAGAGTGGTTTACTTCCTTCCTAAGTCCATGCCTAGTCCTAACACCTTCAGAAGGGTCTTTTAAGATTTGTTCTTTAGGATGACTCGAAGAATATCTCCAATCTCTAGGCAGTGTGATTTAAGGTTCTACCCTTTCCTCCAGATTTGCATTTCCAACCCCTTGGGTAATCTCCTCTACCTCTTCTTCTTCCTCAACTCTAGTCACCTTAGCATCAGATTCATCAAACACCACATGAGTTGTCTCTTCCACCACCAAAGTCCTCTTATTGAACACCCTAAAGGATTTCCCCACACTAGAATAGCCTAAGAACACTCCTTCATCAGATTTGGGGTCAAATTTTCCTAAGAATGATTTCCCGTTGTTCAGAATGAAAACCTTACAGCTAAAGACATGCAGGTGGGACAGGTTTGGAGTTCTACCCTTAATGATCTCATAAGGTGTCTTGTACAAATTTGATCTCACATTCACCCTATTCAGCACATAACAGGCAGTTCACCGCTTCAGCCCAAAAGTATTTTGGAAATGAATACTCAGCAAGCATGGCTCTAGCGGCTTCCACTAAGGTCCTATTCTTCCTTTCAGCTACCCCGTTCTGCTGAGGGATCCTAGGAGCTAAAAAATTATGACTAATCCCTTGCTCCTCACAAAAACTTCCAAACTTCACATTTTCAAACTCTCCACCATAATCACTATGAATAATCAAGATCTCACAACCTAACTTCCTCTGAATCCAAGTGGAGAAGGGCTTAAACTCATCAAATGACTCAGATTTGTGTGATAGAAATTTAATCCAAGTGAACCTCGAGTAGTCATCTATAATCACAAATCCATAGACTTTTCCCCCTAAGCTGGTAGTTCTAATGGATCCAAAGAGATCCATGTGAAGGACTTCTAAAGGTCTAGAGGTTCTAATGTCCTTAACAGAGTGAAAAGAGGACTGGACTTGCTTCCCTAATTGACAGGCATCACACAGGTGGTCCTTAGTGAACTTAAGCTTGGGCACACCTCTAACTAAGTCCTTTTGGGTGACTCTCCTAAGGGTTTTCATACTGGCATGACACAATATCCTATGCCACAACTAGGACTCATCAGCAGCAGTTTTTAAGCAAATTGAATTTTTAACTTTAATGCAACTTACATCCAGCTTGTAGACATTGTTGATCCTTTGTCACTGCAAAATAACTTTGTCATTTAAGCTTAAAATGCAGCAAGTGGGCAGGAATTTGATGTTGTATCCTTTGTCATAAAGTTGACTGATGCTCAGCAAGTTGTGTTTCAGTCCATCTACAAGCAAAACATTGTCAATCATATAACTCTTTGAATCACCAATTATACCTGAACCTACCACCCTCCTGGTGGTGTTATCTCCAAGTGTAACCTTGCCTCCAGCCCTGGCCTCCAGCGAAATGAACTGATTTGCATCTCCAGTCATGTGTCTAGAATATTCGCTATCCAGGTACCACATACTCTCACGAGGTCTTGTGTGAGAGCACACCTACAAAATCATCAAACATCAGTTTTAGAAACCCAAATAGGTTTAGGTTCCTTCTTATGAAAAAAAGAATGCAATGCATGTGTGTTGTGCTGCGAAACAGGCAATTTGGGCCTCCACACCCAATGTGTACTACGGTGAACAGTGCAGGTATGGGAAATGTCTCCTAACATGTCACAGGAAAACATCTAGTACCAGGAAAAGGGTTAACTAATCTACATGGGTGATAGTGCCTCTTCCTAGGTTTGTATGAAACATGCTTTGATGATTTTGAACCAGATTCTATAAAAGGTGGAGGTGCATAAAACTGTGTAAACGTAGGAGGTGTTTCATGTTTCTCAAAAGCATTGATTTTAACTTTGAAAAATTCATTTTCTTTCTTTAAACTTGCAATTTCAAATTTTAAAGCACCATTGCTACTCTCCACTTCACATGCCATGTTCTATAATTCTTTAAAAGCTCTTTCTAAGTCAACATGCGTGATTTTCAATGAATCATGCTCAACAATTAAATCAGAATACTTTTTATTCAGTTCATCAAGTAAAGACATGTGATTGCTATCAATAATGGAATGATCCTTAATCAAAACATCATGCTCTTTTTGTAAAGTCAAATAATCCAATTTCAATCTAGCATGGGTTTTCTTAAGCTTCCTATACGATGCATGAATTTTTTTAAATATTTTAAGTAACTGATCGTAAATAAGCTCACATACCTCTTTCTGGTCAGACTGATCAGGATGATCATCAGCCATTAGACACAAATTTGTTTCCTCCTCTTCAGCTTCAGTCTCAGAAGAGTCGAATGCAGAATCTGCCCAGAACGCCTTCTGAATCCGCTTCTTGTACTTCCTGAACTTGTATTTCTCCTCACCCTTCTCCTTACTTGGGTGAGCTTTAAGTGTAAGACAATCAGCCTTAATGTGTCCAGGCTTCCTGCATTCAAAACAGACTGTATCAGATGAACCCTTAAAATTTTTGTTGGACTTACCCTTGTTCCACTTCTGAAAGTTCTTATGTTTCTTCCTTAGAAAGCTTTTGAATTGCCTAGTGATCAAGGCAATGTCATCGCTATCAGACCCGAAAGAACTAGTATCACTCTCGTTGGCCTTCAGTGCCACTATTTTCTCCTTCTTCTTCTCACCTGCATCAAGCTGTATTTGGTTCACCTCTTGCTCATAAGTAATGTGTGATCCAAGTAGCTATCAATAGAGTAAGTATTCAAATCTTTAGATTCAGTGATTGCAGTTATCCTAGCATCATATGAAGAAGGCAGACATCTAATAATTTTGTTCACTCTTTCGTAGTTTGTAAGTTCTCTACCTAAGGCATGCAAAGAAGTGACGATTTGAGTGAATCTTGTATAATTTCAGAAATAGTTTCAGCAGGTTTCATGCGAAAAAGTTCGTAGTCATGAAGCAAAATGTTTAACCTAGACTGTTTGACTTCAGTTGTACCTTTATACGTGATGCACAATCTATCCCAGATTTTCTTACCAGTTGTACACGTATAGACACGCATGTAATCCTCAGATTTTAAAGCACAAAAAAAATAATTCAAACATTTGGCATTCAATTATGCTAAGTCACGATCATCAAAAGTCCAATCAGTAAAGGGCAATACAGTTTTAACATTATTAATCATCCCGAAAGGAGGTTCATATCCATCCTTAATAAGCATCCACATACGATAATCAATTGATTGAAGAAAAGTGGACATGCGAGTTTTCCAAAAATCAAAAGGTATGTTATCAAATAATGGCGGTCGTGTAATTGAATAACCTTCAGCAGTATTACGATTACCAAAGTTAGCCATGGATCAAATTCAAAAGTTTTTAAACTTAAATTTTGAATCCCTCTCTAATACCACTTGAAAGTTCGATAGGGATGTTAAGCCCTGATGAACTAATCCCGAGGCTAACCAAGAGGGGGGTGAATTGGTTATTTAAAAATTAGAGAGCAATAGTAAAAATCTTTTTTATGATATGCAGTGGAAACAAGTAAATACTCAAACGAAAAGATTAAACACAAATTTCACCCAAGCAGATAATCACAGAAAAACTAAAGTGCAGAAAGTAATCAGAAAGAACACACCAGATTTTTATAGTGGTTCGGTCAACTTGACCTACGTCCACTCCCCGGAGCCTCCCCTCTGGGTATTGCACTAAACCAAAGTGTCTCTCCTTTTGCTCCCACAGCAAGGCGGAGAAGCCTGAACAAAAACTCATTTTCACTGACACGGTGAGGCAGAGAACCTGACCTCCTTTCGCTTCCTCCTGAAGTAGGCAGAGAACCTCAGATTCCTTTCGCTTCCTCCTGAAGGAGGCAGAGAACCTGAACCCCTTTCGCTTCCTCCTGAAGCAGGCAGAGAACCCGGATCTTCTTGCCGACGATCCTCTCACAAAGAACACCAACACGACGAAAGACAACGAGCAGAGAAAAGGACTCTGATCCTTGCTTGGAGCAAGAACCCCTCACGAACTCCCACTCACAAGATCCTCTCTATCTCTCCCAAACTCTCTCTCTCTAGGGTTTCTCTGGAAAGGAAGGTGGCATAAGATTTTTCTTGTTGAAAGAAAAAGATCTTTTATAGGAGGGCTCAAAATTTGCCCTAAATCTCAACTGGTCGGCCTAGATCGTTCATCGTCCTGTACGATCAGTTCAAAATCAGTTGTTTCAGCCTAGATGATCTGGCACTTCTAGACGATAAGTGGAAAAAGTTGTTCATATCGTCCCGTATGATTTTGTGATCGTCCGGGATGATTAGTGTAAATTTAGGAATTTTGTCCAGAAGACCACTCTGGTCGTCCAGAGAAACATGACCTGGATGACCCAAAAATGACATGCTCATCCAGGATGATACGAATATCATCCTGTACGATTAGTTCAAAATGTGCCCAAATCATCCTGAGCACCACTCTAGACGTACTGCTGAAACAAACTAGACGATCATGATCGTCCAGGCCGATCCTGCGATCGTCCAGGATGATATGATTGTATCAATCAAGTATTAATTGGTTTTCTTAATTACCAGATTAATTTATGCATGATTGTACTGGATCGTCCAAGATGATACATGTATCGTCCGGGATGATCAGACTAATTTAGGCATGATTGTACTGGATCGTCCTGGACGATCAGACCAAATATCTAAAAATTAAAACTTGCCTAACTTGATCTGGTGGCTAAGAATTTCTGATTTGAGCATATCATCCAGTACGATGTAGGAATCGTCCAGGATGATCTGCTTAATCAGATTGACTTAACTTGGTCGCCCTAATTAGGATTTTTATTTTTACTTGATCATCCAAGATGATGTGAATATCGTCCAGGATGATCTGAACAAAAACTTAACAGAAACTCTAATTCACTCAAGCTCTCCCCCTGAGTGTGTGTGTGCAAGGTTACTTAGCTTGGGGATCGGTTACATTACAATTGACTCAAGAAAAGAAAAATAATACATTTGGACACACTTGGACCTGATCTTGAGTTGGCTTGAGTTGCTCTTGATCTTTTGTACCTGAAATGGGTTAGCCAAGCAAAACACAATAGAACCATGTTTGTCATCATCAAAACCAGATTTGTAACAAAGGTCTCCTCAAAATCAATCCCTTCTATTTGGTTGTACCCCTTAGCCACCAATCATGTCTTATTCCTAACCACCACACCAGAATTATTCATTTTATTCTTAAAGATCCATTTGGTTCGTACTACACTTTGATGCTTGGGTCTTTCTACTAACTCCAGACATCATTTCTCACAAGTTGATTGAGTTCTTCTTGTATAGCTAAGATCCAAAATTCATCAGAAAGGGCTTGATTGATGTTGGTGGATCCAGTCATTGAAATAAAGGCAGAGTGGTTCAATTCCTTTCTAAGTCCATGCCTAATTATAACACCTTCAGAAGGGTCTCCTAAGATCAGTTCTTTAGGATGACTCGAAGAATATCTCCATTCTCTAGGCAAAGTGTTTTGAGGTTTTACCCTTTTCTCCAGATTTACAATTTTCACTCATTGGGTAATCTCTCATATTTCATCTTCTTCCTCAGCTCTAGACTCCTTAGGATCAGATTCATCAAACACTACATGAGTTGTATCCTTCACCACCAAAGTCCTCTTATTAAACATTCTAAAGGATTTCCTTACACTTGAATATCCTAAGAACACTCCTTTTTTAGATTTTGGGTCAAATTTTCCTAAGAGTGATTTCCCATTATTAAGAATGAAGACCTTACAGCCAAAGACATGGAGGTAAGAATGGTTTGGTGTTCTACCCTTAATGATCTCATAGGGTGTCTTATTCAGTTTAGATCTAACATTCACTATATTCAACACATAATAGTCTGTGTTCACTACTTCTACCCAAAAATATTTTGGAAGTAAATACTCAGCAAGCATGGCTCTAGCAGCTTCCATTAAGGTCCAGTTCTTTCTTTCAGCTACCCTATTCTACTGAGGGGTCCTAGAAGCTGAAAAGTTATGACTAATCCCTTATTCTTCATAGAAAGTTTCAAATCTCACATTTTCAAACTCTCCACCATGATCAATATAGATGGTCAAGATCTCGCAACCTATCTTCTTCTGAATCCAAGTGGAGAAAGATTTAAATTCATCAAACGACTCAGTTTTGAGTGATAGAAATCTAATCCAAGTAAACTTCGAGTAGTCATCAATAATCACAAATCCATAGATTTTTACCCCTAAGTTGGCAGTGCTAAAGGGTCCAAATAAATCCATGTGAAGGACTTCTAGATGTGCTAATATCCTTAATGGAATGGAAAGAGGATTGAACTTGTTTCCCTTGTTGACATGCATCACACAGGTGGTCTTTAGTGAACTTAAGCTTCGGGACACCTCTAACTAAGTCCTTTTGGGTTACTCTTCTAAGAGTTTTCATGCTGGCATGACATAACCTCCTATGGCACAGTTAAGACTCACCAGGAGCAATTTTTAAGCAAAATGAAGCAGCACACTCAATATTATTTAAATCAAACATATAGATATTATTGATCCATTTTTTCCTATAAAATAGTGTTATTATTTAAGCTGATAATATAAGTGTTTGCCAAAAATTTTATGCTAAACCCTTTATCACAGAGTTGACTGATGCTGAGCAAGTTGTGTTTCAGTCCATCTATAAGCAAGACATTTTTAATTAAAAGGTTCTTGGAATTTTTGATTATACCTGTACCCACCACATTCCTAGTAGTGTTGTCTCCAAGAGTGACCTTGCCTCCAGCCCTGGCCTCCAGCAAAATGAATTGACTTGCATCTCCAGTCATATGCCTTGAACATCCGCTGTCCAGGTACCACATGCTCTCATAAGGTCTTGTGTGAGAGCACCCCTACCAAATCATCAAATGTCAGATTTAGGAACCCAAACAAGTTTGGGTCCCATGTGATGAATAGAATAATGTGATGCATACATGCTATGCTATGGATTTTGTGATTTCGGTCTCCACACCCAATGTGTACTATGGTGAACATTGCAAGTGTGGGGGATATATCCTAACATGCCATAAGAAAAATATCTAATTCCAGAAAAAGGGTTAACTAATCTACGTGGGTGATAGTGCCTCTTCCTAAGTTTGGATGATGCATGCTTTGATGATTGTGTATGAAATTCTTCAAGTGATGGTGGTTGTTTATTTTTAATAAGAATAGTTAATTCAGCGTCAAAAAATTTATTTGAACTTTTTAGAATTGAATTTTCCACTCTCAATACATGCTCCCTACTCTCTACATTAAATGCATGAGTTTCTAATTCCTTGAATGTAATTTCTAATTCAACATGTGATGCTTTCAATGAATCATACTCAATAATTAAATCAGAATATTTTTTGTTTAACTCATCATATTTATCAAGTAATGACATGTGATTGCTATCAAGTGTAGAATGATCTTTAAGCAAAACTTCATGCTTTTTTTGCAGGTTCAAGAATTCCAATTTCAGGCTCATATGCGATTTCTTAAGTTTCCTATATTTGTATTTTCTCAAAAATATCAAGTAATTGATTGTAGGTTAATTCACATACATATTCTTGGTCAGAATGACCAAGATGTTTATCTGCCATCAAACATAAGTTTGTAGTCTCCTCATCAGCTTTTTGTCTCAGAGGAGTCAGATGTAGAATCTGCCCAGATAGCCTTTTGAATCTATTTCTTATCCTTCCTGAACTTGGGTTTCTCCTCACCCTTCTCCTTGCTTGGGTGAGCCTTAAGTGTAGGATAATCAGCTTTTATATATCTTGGCTTCCTACATTCAAAGCAAATCATATCAGAAGAACCTTTAGAGTTTTTACTATTCTTACCTTTGTTCCATTTTTTATGGTACTTTTATCTCTTCTTTAGAAAGCTTTTGAATTTCCTAGTAATTTAGGCAACATCATCACTTTCAGACCCAGAAGAATTAGTATCCGTATCATTTGCCTTCAGCGTCATAATTTTCTCCTTTTTTTCTCACATGTATCAATTTGTCTTTGGTTTACTCCTTGCTCATAAGCAATGAGTGATCTAAGTAAGTTATTAGTAGAATAAGTGTTCAAATCCTTAGATTCAGTGATCACAGTTATCTTAGCATCATAGGAAGAAGTCAAATATCTTCAAATTTTGTTAACTTTCTCATAGTTAGTGAATTCTCTTCCTAAGGCATGCAGGGAGGTGATAATTTATGTAAACCTAGTATACATTTTCAGATATTGACTCACTAGGTTTCATTCAAAAGTGTTCATAGTTTTGAAGCAAGATATTCAACCTAGATTGCTTAACTTTAGTTGTGCCTTCATAAGTGATACATAATTTATCCTAGATTTCTTTACCAGTTGTACAAGTTGAAACATGTATGTAATCTTCAGATTTCAGTGCACAGAAAAAATAATTTAAATACTTTGCATTAAGTTACGCTAAATCCCTATCATCATGAGTCCATTCAGTAAACAAAAGTTAAATTTTAACACCATCAACAAATCTATAAGTTACATCCTAACCATCTTTAACAAGCATCCACATGCGATAATCGATCGATTGCAAAAAGGTGGACATACAAATTTTCCAGAAATTAAAAGGTATGTTATCAAACAAGGGTGGTCGAGTAATGGAATACCCTTATGATGTGTTTTGGTTACCAAAGTTAGCCATGGATCAAAATTCAAAAGTTATTTAAAACTTAATTTTTGAATCCCCCTCTGATACCACTTGAAAGTTTGTTAGGGTTGTTAAGCCCTTATGAAATAGCCCGAGGCTAACCAAGAGGGGGGGAGGGGGTGAATTGGTAGTTTTAAAAAATTCTTAATCAAAAATATGATTTTGAAATTCTTTTTTAATGTTTTAAAAATAAACACAAATGCTCTTTGATGTGGAGATGATTAATCAAACAGATCAACAACTTTAACCACATGATCATTCATAAGAAATTAAAGTACTAAAATTAAAATCTAAAATAGTAAAAAGAAGGAACACACCAGATTTTATAGTGGTTCGGTCAACTTGACCTACATCCACTCCGTAGAGCCTCCCCTCCAGGTATTGCACTAAAAACTCAGTGACTCTCCTTTTGCTCCAACAGCAAGGCAGAGAAGTCTTTACAAAAACTCCTTTTCACCAACCCCGATGAGGCAGAGAACCCAAACTCCTTTTGCTTCCTCCTGAAGCAGGCAAAGAACCTTACCTCCTTTCGCTTCCTCCTGAAGTAGGCAGAGAACCTTATCTCATTTTGCTTCCTCCTGAAGCAGGCAGAGAACCTCGATCTTCTTGCTGATGATCCTTCCCACAAAGCCACCAAGGAACAAGGGACGACGACTAGAGAAGATGACTTAAATCCTTGCTTAGAGTAACCTTTGTGAACACCTCATAAACTCCCCCTCACAAGATCCTCTCTCTCTCTCTCTCTCCCAAGCTCTCCCTCTCCTTGATCATCCAGGCCGATATGTCTATCATCTTATACGATTAGTTCAAAAATGGGCAATATCATCCAGAATATAGTTTGGGTCATCTTGGAAGACTATGTTGGATAATAAGGATTTATAACTGATCGTCCAAGACGATAAGGCTATCATCCTATACGATTAGTTCAAAAATAGGCAATATCATCTGGTACATAGTTTGGGTCATCCAGGAAAACTATATTGGATATAGAGGATTTAAAACTGATCTTCCTGGATGATCTTATGATCGGCCAGGATGATGTGGTCGATCAATTAATCATAAATTACTTTCCTTAATCACCTGATTTATTTAGGCATGATTGTAATGAATCGCTCAGGATAATATGTATATCGTCCTATACGATTAAACAAAAATCCTAAAATAAAAACCTACCTAATTGAATCTGGAGGCTAAGGAATTTTGATTTGAGCATATCATCCCAGATGATGGGAGGATCGTCTAGGATGATCTGCTTAATCAGACTGACTTAACACGGCTACCCTAATTAGGGTTTCTTTTTTGATCTGATCATCCAGGATGATTTGGGATTGTTCAAAATGATATAATCAAAAATAGACAAACTCTAAAGCTTATAGAATTTCTCCCCCTGAGTGTGTGTGTGTAAGGTTACTTAGCATCAGGATCCACGTTTTTATAATTGATTCAAGAAAGAGTAAAATAATAACGAATTTGATATTACAGACTGACTCAGTCCTAATCTACTCAAACTTAAGCTGGCTTAAATTTCAATTGACCTTGTGGACCTGAAATATTAGTATGCAGGGCAATCAAAATAGATGTGCAGTAGTGACAGTAGAACAAAAATAGTAATGCAAGAAATATTTGTAATCATCAAAATAATAATCCTTGAATTCAGATTTGCCATAAAAACTAGCCTCTAAAGATAGAAACAAACTCTATCCAGGCAATTTTTGCATTCATATTTTCCTAAAAGTTTTGTCATTGTCCTCCTATCCACCATCTCTTAGGTTCTCCTTCAAATACAAATACTGTAAGTGATATATTTCTATTACTTGGACATTACATACAATCAAATATCATCTTTATCCTCAATAGCCAATCTTCTACTACCTGTGGCTCTATAGCTGCCTTGAGCAATGAGGGCTTCAACTTATGGAACATCTGTAAATGTCTATCCTCTTTAGTCTCCTTGCTCCAAGTCTGACTACTCCGTGCATCACACATCAACTATGTTATATAACGGGCAAATTGTATTATGCTATCAGAACTCATTGGTTATTACACTCTATTCATTTGGTACATCATGTAGATCCATTCCACTCATTATAGTTCTCTTTCCATCAAATTATAATTCAATCATACATATGCATGAAATAAATGCAAAGAAAATAAATTCTAACACTTCCCATTTCTACCCATCTTAATCATTTCCTATAGCTCTAGTTACAATTCAATTCTTCCAATAACCTTTACTCTAATACCTTATATTCTACTCCAAGGTTTAATTTTGGAAGAAATTATCTATTTATTTATTAATTAATCTACTAGAGCAACTAATCTAGTTTAATTAATACAATCGCTAGGGAAAGAAACTATAAACCGTATTCATCAAAATAACTAACTATTTTTAATTCTCATAATTCATATACAATAGCCAAGAGTTCACTCCATACTTTCATTAGTCGATGTTTTAGCTCTTGACTATAAAATAATAAAAGTAAAAAAATACATAAATAAAATAAAATTTGAATCCTAGATCTGTCCTCACTCCACTAGATCCTGACCCCTTCCTGAAAATATGTAAAACCATAGAGTGTGTTAATAGCTTAGTAGGTTACCATATATTTCAATTAAAATCAATGCAAGGTAATATGAATAGTATGCTTATAATCATTCAATACTATCAGTATAAATATATAACAATAGAAGTATGTAACAATAAATAAAATAGGTCATATGAACAATAACTATCAGTAAAACTGTATATCTGAAGAGCAGTGATTAGTAAGCTATGTCAATCCTATACCTAGTAGTTACAAAATAGTTTATATAGCTATCTTATTACATCAATACACCTATCATTATCATATGCATGTCATGGAATGTCTCTGCTATACATGTATATCAAGTAAATCATGTGATTTATATATATCAAATGCCTTTGAATCAGTTTTATTAGTCTTTTCAAATACTAATATCAAGCATAGTATGTCTCTTATATAAATTATATCATACTAATTATGTAATATTATATATATATATATATTTCTTATCATATGCATATAAAAGCACTATAAGCAAGAAAAAACTTCTAACTATTTGAGATATTTTTCTTATATCCATTCTTGCAGGCCAATCCTACAGGAATCAATCTCAACTATATCAGTCATGTTTTTAGGAATTAGTCATATCACAAATCATCTAGGTGAGGTAGCTTTCATATGAGAAGATGTCACTTCTATCCATCAGCGTACTGTATTATATTAATCTGTCTCCTATTGATCTCATTTTTGTATGAGGTCACCAGGCAAAACCCAAAACTCCTGATCATATCTGATGGTTGACAATCGACTAGTTATCAATCATCTAACCATTTCAAACATAAGTATAGCCTGCAATTAATTATTTAATCATATATTAAGTCTTCAATCACCCAATCAATCAACAAATCATTAAAAATTCAATCAATCATTTAGCAATTAAGTAGTCAATCATCAATCAATCATTCGATCAACAATCCTCAATCAATCAATCACTCATTTATTCATTCATCAATCACTCATACATCTGGTAATCAGTCACTTCAATCAATTATTCAATCTAGCTCTTCAATTATCTTTCCTTCAATTGCCTTCAATCAAATCTTAATTAATTATCTTACAATTAATGATTCTGCAATCAATTGATTAGTAATCATGATTGATATTCAACCAGTCAATTATCAATTAATCACTCAATCAATCATTTAACTTTCAGATCTCTAATTGATCCATCAGTTTCTATATGCAGTAGTAGCCTTGCACTACAGTCAGGGACCCCAGCGTACTACCTTCTACAGTGCATTGGCCATATAGGACCTCAATCAAGGTCTAAACTACTTCACTAGGAGCCTCAAACATCAATTCCAACATCATTAACCTCTTGAGGCAATGATTGATAAAGATGATTAATTGAGCTAGCTCAAGCAAGCTTCAAACATCAATCATCCTTAAATCCATCATTAAGTCAGTTCTGAACTTCACTAAACTTCTCTACGTACCTCTCCTAGTAAAATGGACTTGACTGATTGTCTTGATGCAATCACCAGTTGACCTGGTCAATTAAAGCTAGTTTTGGTCAAACTAGCTTACATTGGACATACACCTTACATACACTCATAACAAACCTTTTAATCATTCAAGACCATTTCCTTACATGTTCTCAACATCCCCAATTCCACTGTAGATCAACTCATGATGGGTTTGACTTGGTCAAACCAGCATGGATGGTCAACCCCTTAATATACATGCTCCTTCGTCTCAAGTATTGAATCCATTAATTTAAACTCCTTGTGAACCATTCCATCAGTAACTTTACATTATTGGAACTCCACTTCATTAGACTTTGACCACCTTGACTAGTCAAATCATGTCAACAAAGTCTTAAATAGGCTCATTTAGTCAACATTTCATTCAAATGTCAACCCCATAGTTTTCATATTTCTTCCAAACCCTTTTATCAATCCCCTAATCTACCTTGACCCCTTTGACCAGTCAAATGATCAACAAAGACCGAACAACCTCCTTTTGTCAAAGCTCCTTCCCCCACCATATATCCTTCCATTACAGCCCTTATAACCTATTCCAAACTATCTCCAAAACCTCCTAGACTCTCCTTGACCCAAACCCAACCTCTAGCATGACTCTAAATAGCCCAACCAACCCAGGTGGTCCCTGACCATATAAAGACAAACTTAGATTCATTCAACTAGTACAACCACTCACCCTTCACTCTAACTACGAGAGACATGTGTCCAGCATCCAGAGAACCTACTTGATCAATCCTAGTCATCTCCTTCAGCTCTAGCATTTGAATTGGGCAAAGGGACCTAAAACTATCATTCTGAATTCATTCCTTCTAGACTCACTATCCAAGAGATCTAGCTTCTTGTTTTGCTTCCCTAAGTGTTCCTCTACCACTTCCAACCATTTTCCAGTGATTTAGATGTTGTCGGCGATGAGAAGAGAGAAGGACTGAAGCGAAGTATGTCTTAGCTAATTTAGCCTAATCTAGGATTCACTACACACATCCTGTTTGGATGAAATACAAACTTAGAAAACTTAGTGTTATATCCTCCTTGATCTAATATACCATGATTTGATATTAATTGATCCTCAAACAATGATCTAATTTCAATTAACCCTTCTTTAAGGGTTTAATTTCAAAAAATTCTAATAAATCAAATAAAATTCTTAAAAATTCAAAATTAATTCCAATCAACTCTAAATCAAATATAAAACCAATGAAAATTGAAATTCAAATTTGAAACTCTTTAAATTTTCTTTAATATTTAATTACCCCTTATTAATTATTAATTAAATAAATTCATTAAAATTTAAATAAAATTCAAAATTATAAAGTAAATTTAAATAAAATTAAAGATAAAATCATAAAATTAAATTCTCAATTTAAATAAATTTTCATTTTAAAATTAATTACTAATTCAATAATTAAATAATTTTGTTAATAATTAATTAAATATACTAAATAAAATTAAAAAATTCAATAAAAATAAATAAAAATCATAGACTTCTAATTCAAATATAAACAATTTTTTTGAATAAATTTTAAATTTTAATTTATTAATAATTCATTAATAAATAATTAATAATTAATTAAAATTTAATAATTAATTAAAAAATTTGAATATTATAATAAAATTTAGAAAAATTTAAATTAAATTCTTATTCTTTTAAAGCAAATTAATTTGATTGATTAAAATTTATTTTAATCAATTAAATTTGATGATTAATTTGAATTAAATAAATTTAGGTCTTTATGTTTAATGTTTGATTCTTTTTTTAGGGCACTTTGGCATTTAAATTCAAGGCATTTAACACACTTAAATAACAAAATGAAATTCTTTCGTGAGCATATCATACATCGATTTGACGTGCCCCACAGAATCATATCCAATAATGGGTCCGTTTTCAAATCTACGAAGATTAATATTATTGATTGGAGATACTCAACATTTTATTATCCCTGAGCTAATTATTTAGCTGAGGCCTTCAATAAAACTCTAGTGAAAATCATCAAAAAGACCCTTGATAATAATAAACATCACTGGGATGAGAGGTTGGTGGAAGCCTTATGGGCCTATCGGACCACTTATAGGATCCCGCCCCAATCCACATCATTTGTACTAGTGTATGGGTCCAAGGTCGAACTCCCTTTGGAAGTTTAAATCCCTTCAATCAAAATTGTAATCCATAACCAAATAATAATAGAACAAAATGCTCAACTCTGGCTAGAAGAGCTTTAAGGCCTTGAAAAACACCATCTCCAAGCTCAACAAAACTTAGAGTTGTATAAAGCCTGAATGGTTCAAGCTCATGATAAGTTAGTGCAACCTAGAACCTTCCAAGTAAGAGAATTGGTCTTTGTTTTTTGGAGGCCTATCTTAGATTACTGAAAGATTGGTGGGAAGTTTTAACCAACCTGGGAAGGACCCTTTGTTGTAAAAATAGTCTACAAAGGAGGCTCATATCAGCTAGTGGATTGTAAGGAAAATCACCCAATGTTATTGTCAACGGGTGATTCCTTAAAAAATACTATGCTTGATGTAGCTCAATCTTTTAATCAATAAAATTTTCAAATTTTGAATCAAATTGACTCAATTTCATTTAAATTTTTATGTTCCAAGATCCTATTTTCTTTTTCTTAAGATTAGATGTGAGTCATCATACTCTTTTTCCTTAGGATCCACTAGTGATGGAGCATGCCCTTTATGGCACCATCCTAGTTTTAAAATCTAGTTTTGATCTTCTATGTAGAGCAAGTTTCCTCCCAACATAATATCCACTAGTGATGGAGTACGCCCTTTATGGAACTATCCTAGTTTCAAAATCTAGTCTTGATCCTCTGTGTGGAGCAAGTTTCCTCCCCACATGATCATCCACTACTGATGGAGTACGCCCATTATGGCACCATCCTAGTTTTTAAAAACTAGTTTCAATCCTCTGTGTGTAGTAAGTTTTCTCCCCACATGATCATTAACTAGTGATGGAGTATGCCCATTATGGCACCATCCTAGTTTTCAAAATCTAATTTTAATCCTCTATGTGGAGCAAGTTTTCTCCCCACATGATCATCCATTAGTGATGGAGCATGCCCATTTTGGCACCATCCTAATTTCAAAATCTAGATTCGATCCTCTATGTGGAGTAAGCTTTCTCCCCATATGATCATCCACTAGTGATGGAGCATGCCCATTGTGGCACCATCCTGATTTCAAAATCTAGATTTGAACCTTTATGTGGAGTAAGTTTTCTCCCCATATGATCAACCACTAGTGATGCAGCACACCCTCTATGGCACCATCCTAGTTTTAAAAATTGAGAAGCAATCTTTTATGTAGAGTAAGTTTCCTCTCCACAAGATTATCCACTAGTGATGGAGCATGCCCTTTATGGCACCATCCTAATCTCAAACTCAAACTCGGTCCTCTGTAGTTAGGAGTTTTTCCTTCTTATACGATCATTCAATCTTCTTCTCCTTAAGGTTAGGTTCTTTGCTTCCTTAGGATTAGATTTATAAGTGGAAGAATACGCCCTCTGCAGCACTACTTTAGTATCAATTCAAACTTGATTCTTTAGGAATAGCTTTCTACTTTCCCTTTAATCAAAATTCCAAAC
The DNA here is from genome assembly GCA_019925795.1 of Dendrobium chrysotoxum. NCBI lineage: Eukaryota > Viridiplantae > Streptophyta > Magnoliopsida > Asparagales > Orchidaceae > Dendrobium > Dendrobium chrysotoxum. The sequence goes on along the minus strand of JAGFBR010000801.1, from coordinate 133,889 downwards.
TTAACCTTCTAATTTCATTAACGTTAATATGTGCAGTAGAACTTCATTCTGCTACATATATTGGGGGTCCATTTGTTGACCTCATTTATATATGAGGTTACTAGAATTAATACAGATCCTAGATCAACTCAAACCCTAAGATCAATCCTAATTCAAATTAGCCCAGGCTTTTGTTTAATTCAAATTCAAGTAATCAAATCCATAATCTAGCTCAAATCCATATTTTCAAACCCAAAATCCAAGTATAAAGGCTTAGTTCCTGAAAACCTTTTTAAGTGATTTTCAAACACTTCAAATCCCAGTCAAATGACCCCCAATTCAAGATTTATCAATTGTATATTGATGAGGCATGTCCCTAGGATTTACCCTCTAAATTTGAGCTTATTCTTATGTCTCTAACCCTAAAAACTGAATTGAAACCCAAAGGTTGTAAAACCTTCAAATATTTATGACCTATGCCACTAGACCTGTCCCTTAGTGGAACCTGACATTGGAGCTTTCCTTAAATCTTCTAATCACTTCCAAACCCTTGATAATGTCATGTTGAGTAGTAAACTATATCTTGGTGGACCCACTTTTACCCCCAGTTAACTAGAGGTCAAAATGACCAAAATGCCCCTAAAGGGAAAATTTGGAATATTTCATGGACTTTAACATGGCCTTTTCAAATTAAATTTCAAAAACTCTTCCAATACACCCTAATCATCATTAGGAATGCATAGGACTCAAACCCAAACCCTGCTTAAGCCTAGTTGACCATGTCAATCCAGAATGACCAAAATACCCCTTAGGAGTGTGAATAATCATTTTGAATCAAATGACCTTATCTTTGGATGGAACCACTTCAATTTAACTCTAAATGTTAAAATAAACTTGTCGGACCCAATCCCAGCAATTGGGTCAACCTGGTTGACCAAGTCAACAAGGGTTGACCTAAATGCCTTTGAGGGCCCAAATAGTTATTTTGACTGAATTGAACTCTCCAAACCCTGGAACCACCTCTAACAAAATTTAAATATCATTTAAAACTTATTGAGCCCAATCCCAGGTCCTTGGTTAACCTGGTAGACCAAGTCAACCTAGGTTGACCTAATTTCCCCTTAAGGGTTAAATGGGTCAATCCAACCCAATCGACCAATTCAAACCCTCTTAAATCCTCAAATCTATTTCATTGCATGCCTTAAACAAAATCCAACCCATAATCTAGACCTACTCTAGCCATTAGTCAATCAAACTCAAGTGAAGTTTGTTACGAATCTGGTTTCAAGGATTATGATTTTGATGATAGCAAACCTTTTCAATTCTGTTTGAGTGACTAATATTTCAAGTTCATAAGGTCAATTGCAATTCAAGCCAACTTAAGATCGAGTCAGTTTGTTTGTGGTTTCAGGTTCAATGTAATTTTTTCATCTTTTTTGAGTCAAGTGTAATGTAACGGATCCCTAATCTAAGTAACCTTACACACACACACACTCACGGGAGAGAGTTTTAATGAGTTAGAGTTTCTGTTCATTTTTTATTTATATCATCCTGGATGATTTAGTGAAAATAGAAACCCCAATTAGGGTCACCATATTAAGTCAGTTTGATTAAGCAGGTCTTCCTGGACGATACACCCATCGTATTGGATGATATGCTCAAATCAAAAATTCTCAGCTGCCAGATTAAGTTAGGAAAGTTTTTATTTTTAGAGATTTGGTCTAATCATCCTCGATGATGCATGTATCATCTTGGATGATCCATTACAATCATGCCTAATTTAGTCTGGTGATTAAGAAAATTAATTAAGGTTTGATTAATTCGATCATATCATCCCGAACGATCGTAAGATCATCCTGGATGATCCATTAGAAATCCTAACTGTCTAGTACATTTCCCCTATATGCCCCAAACTATCCTCTAGATGATTTTCCCGATCTTGAACTTATCGTACGGGATGATAGAGATATCATCCTGGATGATCAAGTCATTTTGAGATCGTCCAGCAGGTTTTGGCTTTACGACGTGAGCTGTGTGCAGACGATATTGTCATTTTTGAACTAATCATATAGGATGATAGAGATATCATCCTAGACAATCAAGTCATTTTGAGATCATCCAGCATAAGTTGCCCTAGACGACCCGAGCTATCTTGTGGATGAAATTTCTTATTTACACTAATCATCCCGGACGATCACAAAATCATACAGGATGATCAGAACAATGTTTATCTTCTAATCATCTAGAGGAGCCAAATCGTCCAGCCTAATATGTGTGATTTTGAACTGATCGTACAGGATGATTGACATATTATCCTGGATGATCTTTGACGATAAGTTGTAATTTAGGGCTATTTTTGAGCCCTTCTATTTACGATCTTTTTCTTGCAATAAGAAAGATCTTTTGCCACTTTTCTTGCTAGAGAAAACGATGAGAGAGAGAGAGAGAGGATCTTGTGAGGGGGAGTTTGTGAGGTGTTCACAAAGGTTGCTCCAAGAAAGGATCTGAGTCATCTTCTCCAGTTATCGTCTTTTATCTTGTTTGTGTCTCTGTAGTAGGATTGTCTGTAAGAAGATCCAGGTTCTTTGCCTGCTTCAGGTGGAAGTGAAAGGAGTTCAGGTTCTCTGCTTGCTTCAGGAGGAAGTGAAAGGAGTCTAGGTTCTCTGCCTCACCAGATTGGTGGAAAGAAGTTTTGTACTGGCTTCTCCACCTTGCAGTGGGAGTAGAAGGAGAGTCACTTAATGTTAGTGCATTACCCGGAGGGGAGGCTCGGGGAGTGGACGTAGGTCATTAACCGAACCACTATAAAATCTGGTGTATTCTTTCTGATTATCTTCTGCATTTATTTTCTTATTGATGATTGTGCGATTGTGATTATTTTTCTGTTATTGTTAAACATCTGCACATCATCGTGAAACAGTAATTATTTTAAAACATTCAAAAAAACTTTTCTAAATCATTTTTGCTCACAAATTTTTAAATAACCAATTCATCCCTTCTCTTGGTTAGCCTCGGGACTAGTTCACAAGGGCATAACATCCTTAATGAACTTTCAAGTGGTATCAGAGCGGGATTCATAAAATCTAATTTTGAAAAACTTTTGAATTTGATCAATGGCTAACTTTGGTAATAGAAATACTATTGAAGGTTATTCCATCACTCATCTACATTTATTTAATAACATACATTTTGATTTTTGAAAAACTCGCATGTCCACCTTTTTGCAATCTATTGATTATCGCATGTGGATGCTTGTTAAAGATGGTTATGAAGCACCGTTTAGACTTATTAAAGGCATTAAAACTAAACTTCCTTTTACTGAATGGATATTTAATGATCGTGACTTAGCACAACTGAATGCAAAATGCTTGAACTATTTTTTCTTTGCTTTAAAATCTGAGGATTATAAGCGTGTCTCTACTTATACGACTAGTAAAAAAATTTGGGATAGATTATGCATCACCTATGAAGGTACATCTAAAGTTAAACAGTCTAGGTTAAACATACTGCTTCATGACTACAAACTCTTTTGCATGAAACCTAGTGAGTCCATATCTGAAATGTACAATAGGTTTACTCAAATTATCACCTCTCTACATGCTTTACGAAGAGAACTCACTAGCTATGAAAAAATGAACAAAATTCTAAGATGTTTTCCTTCTTCTTATGATGCCAAGATAACTGCATTTATTGAATCCAAAGATTTGAATACTTATTCTATTGATAACTTACTTGGGTCACTCATTACTTACGAGCAAGTAGTGAACCAACGACAAATTAATGCAGGTGAGAAGAAGGAGAAAACTGTGGCATTGAAGGCTAACGATACTGATACTGATACTTCTAGGTCTAATAGCAATGATGTTGCCTTAATTACTTGGCAATTCAAAAGCTTTCTAAGGAAGAAACACAAGAACTTTCAGAAGTGGAACAAATATAAAAGTAGCAAAAATTTTAAAGATTCTTCTGATACAGTTTGTTTTGAATGCAGGAAGCCTGGACAAATAAAGATTGATTATCCTACACTTAAGGCGCACCCAAGAAAGGAGAAGGGTGAGGAGAAACCCAAGTTCAGGAAGGATAAGAAGAAGATCCAAAAGGCATTCTAGGCGGATTCTGTATCTGACTCCTCTGAGACTTAAGCTGAGGAGGAGACTACAAACTTGTATTTGATGGTGGATGATCATCCTGGTTAGTCTGACCAAGAAGAGGTATGTGAGCTAACCTACGATCAATTACATGAAGTTTCTGAAAAAATCCATTCATCATATAGGAAACTTAAGAAAATACATGCTAGCCTGAAATTGGAATTCTTAAACTTAGAAAAAGAGCATGAAGTTTTAATTAAGGATAATTCTATGCTTGATAGCAATCACATGTCATTACTTGATGAATTTGATAAGTTGAATAAAAATATTCTGATTTGATTATTGAGCATGATTTATTAAAAGCATCGCATGTTGAATTAGAAGCCGTATTTAAGAAGTTAGAATCTCATGCATCTAATTTAGATAGTGATGAGCATTATTTGAAATTTAAAATTGTAAGTCTAAAAAGGAAAATGAATTTCTAAGTGTAAAAATTAGTGCTTTTGAGAAAAATGAAACACCTCCTACTTTTGCACAAATTTATGCACCTCCATCACTTGAAGAATCTAATTCAAAATCATCAAAAGCATGTTTCATTCAAACCTAGGAAAAGGCACTATCACTCACGTAGATTAGTTAACCATTTTCATGGCATTAGATGTTTCTCTTGTGGCATGCTAGGATATATCTCTCACACATGTACTGCTCACCATAGTACACATTGGGTGTGGAGGCCCAAATTATATATTTCACAGCATAACATACATGTATTGTATTCTTATTTTCATAAGAAGGAACCCAAACTTTTTTGGGTTCCTAAATCTGACGTTTGATGATTTTATAGGTGTGCTCTCATACAAGACCTCGTGAGAGCATGTGGTACATGAACAGTGGATCCTCAAGAAATATGATTAGAGATGCAAATAAATTCATTTTATTGGAGGCCAGGGCTGGAGGCAAGGTCACTCTTGGGGATAATACCACTAGGAAAATTATAGGTGCAGGTATAATTAAAAACTCCAAGAACCTTTTGATTGAAAATATTTTACTTATTGATGGTCTGAAACACAAGCTGCTTAGCATCAATCAACTTTGTGACAAAGGTTTCAGCATCAAATTCCTGACAAGCACTTGCATTATAAGCTTAAATAATAACATCATTTTACAGGGCAAGAGGATCAACAACGTCTACAAGCTTGATTTAAATAATATTGAATGTGCTGCTTCATTTTGCTTAAAAACTGCTACTGATGAGTCTTGGTTGTGGCACAAGAGATTATATCATGCCAGTATGAAAACCCTTAGAAGAGTCACCCAAAAGGACTTAGTTAGAGGTGTCCCCAAGCTTAAGTTCACTAAGGACCACCTGTGTGATGCCTATTAGCTAGGGAAGCAAGTCCAATCCTCTTTCCATATTATTAAGGACATCAGCACCTCTAGACCTTTAGAAGTCCTTCACATGGATCTCTTTGGACCCATTAGCACTGCCAACTTAGGGGGAAAAGTCTATGGATTTGTGATTATTGATGATTACTTGAGATTCACTTAGATTAGATTTCTGTCACATAAATCTGAGTCATTTGATGAATTTAAATCTTTCTCCACTTGGATTCATAAGAAGTTAGGCTATGAGATTTTGACCATCCATAGTGATCATGGTGGGGAGTTTGAAAATAAGAAATTTGGAATCTTCTATGAGGATTAAGGGATTAGCCATAATTTTTTAGCTCCTAGGACCCCTCAGCAGAATGGGGTAGCTGAACGGAAGAACAGGACCTTAGTGGAAGCCGCTAGAGCCATGCTTGCTGAGTATTCACTTCCAAAATACTTTTGGGCAGAAGCGATGAACACAGCCTGTTATGTGCTGAATAGGGTGAATGTTAGATCTAATTTGAATAAGACACCCTATGAGATCATTAAGGGTAGAACTCCAAACCTGTCCCACCTCCATGTCTTTGGTTGTAAGGTTTTTATTCTTAATAATGGGAAATCATCCTTAGAAAAATTTGACCCAAAATCTGATGAAGGAGTGTTCTTAGGATATTCAAGTGTTGGGAAATTCTTTAGAGTGTTTAATAAGAGGACTTTGGTGGTGAAAGAGATGACTCATGTAGTGTTTGATGAATCTAATCCTAAGGAGTTTAGAGTTGAGGAAGAAGAAGAGGTAGGAGAGATTACCCAAGGAGTTGAAAATACAAATCTAGAGGGAAGGGTAGAACCTCAAAATACTTTGTCTAGAGATTGGAGATATTCTTTGAGTCATCCTAAAGAACTGATCTTAGGAGACCTTTTTGAAGGTGTTAGAACTAGGCATAGACTTAGGAAGGAAGTAAACCATTCTGCCTTTATCTCAATGACTGAACCCACCAACATCAATCAAGCCCTTTCTAATGAATTTTGGATCTTAGCTATGCAAGAGGAATTGAATCAAATTATAAGGAATAATATTTGGGAGTTAGTAGAAAGGCCTAAGAATCAAAGTATAGTAGGAACCAAATGGGTCTTTAAGAATAATATGAATGATTCTGGTGTGGTGGTTAGGAATAAGGTAAGATTGGTGGCTAAGGGGTACAACCAAATAGAATGGATTAATTTTGAGGAGACCTTTGCCCCTGTAGCTAGATTGGAAGCTATTACGGTGCTACTAGCCTTTACCTGTTATAAGGGATTTAAGCTGCTTCAAATGGATATCAATAGTTCCTTTTTAAATGGAGTAATAAAAGAAGATGTCTTTGTAGAGCAACCCCCAGATTTTGAGAGTTCATAATATCCTAATCACGTTTACAAATTAAAAAAGGCCTTACATGGATTGAAATAGGTACCAAGAGCTTGGTATGAGAGGCTTAGCACATTCCTATTAGAAAGAGAGTTTGTTAAGGGGAGCATAGACACCACCCTTTTTCTGAGGAAAATAGGAGATTATTTACTCATTATCCATATCTATGTTGATAATATACTTTTCGAATCTTCTGATAAAAACTTATGTGATGATTTTTCTAAAATAATGAGTAAGGAGTTTGAGATGAGTATGATGGGAGAATTATCTTACTTTTTGGGTTTAAGATAAGGTAAATAGATGATGGAACCTTTCTAAATCAATCAAAATACACTAAGGATATCTTGAAGAAATATGAAATGAACAAAGCAAAGCCAATAAACACTCCCATGAGTTCCACTCTTTAGTTAGATAAGGATTCAAATAGAAAATCTATTGATCAGAAGAAGTTTAGAGGAATAATTAGATCACTACTTTACCTGACTACTAGCCAACCTGATATTATGTTTAGTGTTTGTCTTTGTGCTAGATTTCAAGCTAATCTTAAGAAATCCCACCTGACTGCAGTTAAGAAAATCCTTAGATATCTCTTAGGGACCCCAAACCTAGGAATATTATATCCTAGGCACCGTACTTCTTTTAAGATTATTGGATATTCTGATTCTGATTTGATATGATGTAGGGTGGATAGAAATAGCACTTTTGGAACTTGCCAATTCATAGGACACTCTTTAGTCTCCTGGTCCAGTAGAAAACTAAACTCAGTTGCACTTTCCACTAATGAAGCTGAGTACATTATCTTAGGAAGTTGTGTGGCCCAAGTCCTTTGGTTGAAGCAACAAGTTTTGGATTTAGGATTACCTGTTGGCACAATTTCAATTATATGTGATAACACTAGTGCCATCTGCATCTCTAAGAATCCTATCCAACATTCAAGAACCAAACACATTGACAAAAGGCATCACTTCATTAGGGACCATGTTACAAATAGGGACATTGAGCTACACCATGTAGCAACTGAAAATCAACTGGCTGACATCTTTACTAAACCACTGGCCTTTGACTCATTAAGTATTTTAAGCACCAGACTGGGCGTGATTGACATAAACGCATGAATCTGGTGATTGTTGATTTCTGATGTTTCTATTTTTTCATTTCTTTCTCTTAGTTTTTTGTTTGATTTGACTGACAGTTTCATTTTAGCATTCTTTCCCTGCTGATTTTCGGTTGTTTGATTTGCTTATCAGATTTGGTTATTTCCTGCTGACTTTCGTTTATGAATTTTCATTTGTTTGCTTTCTTCTTTTTATTTATTTACTATTTATTCCTTTTAGAATCAGATCACTGCTCACTACTGCTGATAAACTAGATTTCTGACTGAGAGTTTTTGCCTTATTTTTTTTGGAAGCTTGTAAGCAGTGATTGACTCCTCTGAATCGGTTAAAGGGAAGAAATATTGATGATTGTTTCGCTTCCTCTAACTCCTTTAATGGAGTATTATTTCTTTTGGATAAAAATATTCCTAAAAAAAGTTGGTTTTTGAAATAGAGATCTATTTTATTTTCCTACAGTAATCTACCTCATATAAATAGTGTTTTCAATGCTTTGAATCATTATTATGGTTTTCTTAATAAGGTGATTGTACTTATCATATATAGTATAACTTTATTCTGTGGATTACTCCTCCTTACTATAGAGAGTGAGTTTTGTCTTCTCTTATGTCTAGAGGATAAGTTCACAACTGAGATTCTTTAATGATTATGAAAGGAAGCAAGCTCGCAAAAAGAAAAAAAATGGGGGCACAAAATGGGCCAAAAATGAAAAGATGGGTAATGACGCCAAAAAATTAGAAAGATACACAAAGTGTATCAAAAATTAAAAGATGCTCAAAGTGTGCCAAATAAATTAAAAAAGAGGCACAAAATGAGCCCACAAAGAAATAAGCTTTCTTCCCTTTCAGATCTTTAAATGTCTTAGAAAAATTCATGCGCCACTTAATATTTTCAAAAGCTTGAAATTAAAAATCATGATTTCTGATTCCTTTGCAACACTATTTTATCAGATATTTTTCTAAAACAAGGCTTGAAAGGATCTCTATTTGAATCTAATTTCTTTTCTTGTGAATTAGACTTTTGTTTGAAAGGAATTTGAACCCGTAAGGTGTCCGAGGTAAGAGTTATGAAAGTTAATTTTCTAACTTTTCTATATTTCAGCGTGGTCAATTTTCTTCTTATCGACTTTTGAATTGAAAATTAAGGAAAACTTTGATTTATTGGAGCATATTGATTCAAAAAAAAAGATTTTGAATGTTGTTTTCCTGTTTTTATTTTACCTTACTTTGCTTTGATTTTGATTTTTTTCTTTTTTAAGTATTTTTTGGACTCCTTGATCATTCCTCTCCATTCTTCATGTTAGTCAAATTTTTTTTCACATCATCCTGGATGATCCATACATCATCATGGATGATCCATACATCATCCTGGATGATCCATACATCGTCCTAGACAATCCATTCAAATCATTTCAACCATAATCTAACGGCTAGTATGCACCAATTATTAGTGATCGTCCTAGATGATCCACCTCATCATCCTGGATGATCGATGTGGCAGTAGTTGGATGATTTAAATTTGGCCCGTCTAATTTATTTATTGCATATGATCCTGGACGATCCACCTAATCGTCCTGAGCGATACCTTTAGTCAAAAGTCATCTAACCTGTCTCCTCAGGATGATCGTCTGTGTCTAATCATCCTGAATGATCTGACTACATTTTTGACCAATCATCTTGGATGCCATTATTGCTACTATCATCCTGGATGAACCTGCGATCGTCCTGGATGATCCTGCGATCGTCCTGGATGATCGGGATGAATTCTATTTAAATAGCCATTTTCTCCACCATTTTCACCACTCTTCTTTCAATCCTTAATCCAATCACATTCTAATGGCTAGTGGCAAATGAACTAGGCATCAAGGTGCTAGTTCCTCCCAAGGAAATGCTGATCTCTGCTTTCCTGACGCAGCTGATCAGGCTGCCTTCCAGTGATACCTTGAGGGGGGATCACTAAATCCAAAATTGTAAATCCCCGCATTCTAACTTATCCTGTCTTAGATCGTTTCGCTCAAACTTCTCTCACATTCATCCTGACTCTAGCTTTTCCATTCAGTACTGAGATTTTACATGTTTCCTTTGCAAACCTTCGCATCGATTCCTCTTACTCTGCCCTCCAATCATTTGTCAATCGCTTCCCTATCGAACTAATCACCCAAGACTTCCACGATATTCTTCAACTCTTAATTACTGGCGATAAACTCCATCTCATCTCCTCTGAGCTTAATTTTGACTGTAGTGTTGTAAATCTATTTCTTAGGGGCATTAATGTCCACTAACACGATAATGCATGATCTTCCTTACTTAAGGATGCTCAAACAATCCAGCATGTCCTCTCCTCTATTATTCCAAAAGCTGGGGACTGAATCTACATCACCCCCTTACTCTCTTTGACTACCTTTTACAACCTGGCCCGCTGTGATTTCAATGCTATTGATCTCCTCTTTCGTTACATTGAACACCTCACTAGCTTTAGGGATCCGGGCCACAGGCGACACCCAAATCTAGCCATAGGACACATCATTGTCTGTGCTCTCGATACCAAATACAATCTGTAATATCCGGTTCCAGCCAATGTCCCTCCTTCCTTCTTCACTAATAATTCCTTCCATGTTCTGCACAGTACACGACTTTATTCGGAGCACAGCACGGATGTTAAGGGAGAAGAGAAAGAAGTTGCTCCTGAACCTACTGCACCAGCCCCTCTCCGTATAGAATCCCCAATAAATCACCTGGTGCATAGGTTAGACCAGTGGGAGGCACATTTTGACTCCTACGTGGTTTCCAGGAGTAGCAGCATGCTGTGGTTGTCCACCGTTTTAATGCCTATGTGGCCCAGTAGCAGCAGCAGCACGACCAGGATATGGCCTGGTTTGGCGAGCAGTTCGCCACTCTTCACAGCGTCTTTTAGCCAAGACCTCCTCCTCCATCTGATCAGGATCCCCCTTTCTACTAGTCTATTTATTTTTACTGATGTTTTATGTTTTTTTTGTACTATTTTTTGTGTTTATGTTGTATTTTCCCCTTTTTGAGATGTTAAAAGGGGAGTAGTTTATGTTGTTTATGGGTTATTGTAAAGTCTTTATTATCAATGGATATGCTCAATATTTTTTAATCAAATATTCACCATGTTTATTTACTAAATTTTGAATTAATAATAAATATTTGCCATCATAAAAAAGGGGGAGATTGTTATAAATCTGGTTTCAAGGAATATTATTTTGATGATAACAAACCTTTCTAATTCTATTTGAGTGACTAATATTTCAAGTTCACAAGATTAACTACAATTCAAGCTAGCTTAAAATCGAGTCAGTCTGTTTGTGGTTTTAGGTTCAATGTAATTTTTTCATCTTTTTTTAGTCAAGTGTAATGTAATGGATCCCCAAGCTAAGTAACCTTGCACACACACACACACTCAAGGAGGAGAGTTTTGGTGAGTTAGATTTTTTGTTCATTTTTTGTTCATATCATCCTGGATGATATTCATATCATTCTGGACAATCCAGTGAAAATAGAAACCCCTATTAGGGCGACCATGTTAAGTCGGTTTGATTAAGCAGATCGCCCTGGACGATACACCCATTGTACAAGATGATATACTCAAATCAGAAATTCTCAGCCGCCAGATTAAGTTAGATAAGTTTTATTTTTAGAGATTTGGTCTAATCATCCCGGACAATACGTGTATCATCCTGGATGATCTATTACACTCATGCCTAATTTAGTCTGGTGATCAAGGAAATTAATTAAGGTTTGATTGATTCGATCATATCATCCCAGACAATTACAAGATCAACCTGGACAATCCATTAGAAATCCTGACCGTCTAGTGCATTTCACATGTATGCCACGAAGTATCCTCTGAACAATTTTTTAAATTTTTAACCGATCGTACGGGATAATAGAGATATCATCCTGGATGATCAAGTCATTTTGAGATCGTCCAGCAGGTTTTGGCTTTACAACCTGAGCTATGTGCAGGATGATATTGTCATTTTTGAACTAATTGTACAGGATGATAGAGATATCGTACTAGATGATCAAGTCATTTTGAGATCGTCCAGCATAAGTTGCCTTGGACGACCCGAGCTGTCTTATGGATGAAATTCCTGATTTACACTAATTGTCCTGGATGATCACAGAATCGTACAGGATGATCTGAATAAAGTTTGTCTTCTAATCGTCCAGAGGAACCAGTTCATCTAGCCTGATATGAGTGATTTTGTACTGATCGTACAGGACGATCGATAGATTGTCCTGGATGATCTTTGACGATAAGTTGTAATTTAGGGCTATTTTTGTGCCCTTCTATTTAAGATCTTTTTCTTGCAACAAGAAAAATCTTTTACCACTTTCTTTGCTAGAGAGAACCTTGAGAGAGAAGAGAGAGAGAGAGAGCTTGGGAGAGAGAGAGAGGATCTTGTCAGGAGGTGTTCACAAAGGTTGCTCCAAGCAAGGATCTGAGTCGTCTTCTCCGGTCATCGTCTCTTGTCTTGTTGGTGTCTCTGTATAGGATTATCCACAAGAAGATCTAGGTTCTCTGCCTGCTTCAGGAGGAAGCGAAAGGAGTCCAGGTTCTCTGCATCACCAAGTTGGTGGAAAGGAGTTTTGTACAGGTTTCTCTGCCTTACTGTGGGAGCAGAAGGAGAGTCACTTAGTGTTAGTACAATACCCGGAGGGGAGGCTCCGGGGAGTGGACGTAGGTTAAGTTAACCAAACTACTATAAAATTTGGTGTGTTCTTTCTGATTATCTCTCACATTTATTTTTCTGTTGATGATCGTGTGATTGTGATTATTATTCTATTATTGTTGAACATCTGCACATCATCACAAAATTGTAATTATTTTAAAACATCCAAAAAGATTTTTCTAAATTATTTTTGCTCACGAATTTTTAAAATAACCAATTCACCCCCCCCCCCCTCTTGGTTAGCCTCAGGACTAGTTCACAAGGGCTTAAAATCCTTAACGAACTTTCAAAGTTAACTAATTCAACTCAATTTATTTGGTTAAACTTCCTTTCATACACATGTGTGTTTACTCATTCAAACACTAAGTGGATTTCTTCTAATCCCTTTCAAAACATCTTACCAGCACTTAAGACTTCTCCCTTGACACCTCATCAGTCAAATGCAAAGTTTACTGGTCAAAATAGTTAAACAAGTTAAAGTTGTAAGCTTAGGTGGCTTTACCACCTTAGCAAGTCAAATTCTCCTAATAACTACATATATCCATGCATTTAAAAGGCTGGGATTAATTGATAACATCCTAAGGTTCCTCTCTCTCCTCTCTCTCTCTTAGTTAGGGCTAGTAATCATTATGGGGGAAGGGATAATAGTGATTTTGACTCAAAGCTTTGGCATCACCCTATCCTTTCCAAAATCTCCAATTCCAGTAGCCTCTATCCCATTCAAGTCATCACCCATCCTCTCTAACTATAAGAGAAGCCCCCCCAGCCATTCCCTAAGTTATTGCAAGCTTAAGAATCAAATTTGAGAAGAGAGAGAGAGAGAGAAATAGAGAGAAAATACATTTGCTATAGTAGATTATAATCCAGCCATTAACAGCTCCTGGACTCTTCAGCAAAGTTGTATAGGATCTCATTAGCTTTCCAACAAGCCCAAAAACTCCAAAATTTGATGGTTGGATTGTAAGTTATCCCCATTTTAAGTTATATGATAAAACCTTAATTTCTCCCAAATCACAATGCATGGAGCCTTGAAACTCCATGGGTTAAAATATTAGGGTACATAAATCCTACGTTTAAAATTTCATCAAATTTGGATGGTTCGATTGAAAGTTATGAGCGTTTGAAGTATTAGTTCAAAAATGAACTAAAAAATCTTGGTCAATCTAGGCCGTTTGTTCATTTGAACTGGGCTGATCGGACATCCCTGAGCTGCGTGCCTTCCCTTGGGTTCTAAACCTAGTTCTTCAGTAAGAAGGCGTGGTGATGTGGCCAAATCCTAGCCGTGGATCCAAATTTTTGAATCAAAATTGATTTAAAAAATTAATTTAAATTCTCTAAATTTCAAAAATTCACCAAAAATCCATTTTTTTGTCCATATTTGATATTCTTGGGCTGGTTGGAACTTTCTCGAGTTCAAATTTATTTTAAAATTTATTTTGACTAATTTGGATCACTGCATAAAGAGTTATTAAGCTTTTAGCAAAAATAAAATTCTTTGATAATTCTCAATCGAGGGATCTGATTGAGCTCAAATTTGGATAGGATAAACTAAGGTGTGATACCAACATGCCATAAAGAAATTCTGCTCTGGTTAATGACTTGATTTTATTGAATTAAATTTTAAGTTTTTGGTGAGATTTTGACCCAAAAATTTAAAAATTTATAACTCACACACCACTTAGAATTAGGCTTGCATTTTTTTTTTAGTATATGTTATTTAATGTGTGGGTTAGATGACCAAAGTTTCAAACCCAATTGAATACTAATGATACTTAGGAAAAATAATTAAGGATCATATCTAGACAACTTCAAAAATTCAAAGGAAATTATACATACACCCAATGGAGGTGAAACTTCAGACCATTAAACCTAATGACATTTTACACCTTAAGTTCAAATTTCACTAGATTTGGAGGTCATTAAATCAAAAAATTAAGCAAGTCAAAATTCAGCCTTTTTAAGGACCCAGAAGCTTTAAAAAATGATAATGAATCAAAATTAAATCCAAAAATTAAAAATAATATATCAAACTAACTAGAATTTGATACTCTGTTAAAAAAAGCCCCATCATTATACCTTTAATTTAAGTTTTAGTGAAAACTAATATTTAATTAAATAAAATAATTAAAATTATTAAAAATTCCAAATAAATTCTAAAGAGCTGAAAATAGTCCTATGGGTCATCTCTGACCTTTGAGAGTCATTCCATACATTTTAGGATGAGTTTAGATCAAAACAATCAAAACCTTCTTAATTAAATAATTTAAAAAATTAATTAATTAATGAAATTTTGAAAAATCATAACTAATTTCAGAAAAATTAAAATTGATCAAACTTAGTGTCATTCAACTCCATTTATGGTATAGTATTTTTTAAAAATAATAAACCAATAGAAATTGGTCGAAGTCAAAAAGTCAACTCTCTGGTCAACCATAGTTTAAAATCAGGTCAAAATTTTAAAAATTTGTAACTAAATGTAGAAAACTCTAAATTAAGCAAACTCAAAGGCATTGTACTCCATGTAAGGTCTAATATTTAATAAAAATATTAAATCATAAAAAATCCCTTCAAATCAAAAAAGTTAACTGTTTGGTCAACTTTAGTTCAAATTTCAACTTGAACTTCAAAAATTCATAATTAAATATAAAAAATCCAGTTCCAATAAAATCAAAGCCTAATTACTCATATTTAGGTTTAGTATTTGAGAAAAATATCAAAACTCCAACATCCAACTTTAATGAAAAGGTCAACTTTTCAGTCAACTTTAGGTCAAAATTTTAACTCAAACTTCAAAAATTCATAACTAATTATAAAAAAATCCAAATTGAGCAAACTTATAGTCTAATAGCTCATCCTAAGGTATAATATTTAATAAAAATAATAACTTTTTAGAAGTAAACCTTAATCTAAAAGTCAAAATTTGATCACTCCATGCTGTGGGGCTAAGTGTCCTGAGGAGGCCTGTTTCCTCGAGCTTGGTGGCACAACACCATGAACGAATTCAATAGAGTGTAAAACCTTAAAATTAATTAATTATTAATAATTTAACCAAATTAAAAATTCTTAATTCAACTACATCAACTAGATTTTTAGGCTGGACTACCTCAGGCTACAAGGTACGTGTCCTAAGCAGGCCTAGTTCCTCGAGTCTGTGAGGCAACGCCATGAACAGGTTGATGACATACTTAATTAAATTGATTCTAATATTAGTAGCTAACTAAATCAATCAAAATCTTTTAACTCCTTATCTTAACCAATCAATCTTTAAAAGGACATTTAAAAATTAAATTTAATATATTAATATTTAAACTTTAATCAAAATTTTCATTTAAACCTTTCAACCTACCAGAATATCAATCAACTCTAATTAATCATCCGATATATGACATAACCAAGCCACAAAGCCTACCTCACATGCTTTAGATGGTTTGCTAGGGCACCACTTCTAGATCTAAGTTAGGCCGGTGTTTACTTTTCTATTGTGTACTGAATTTTTTGAGCTTTCACTGCATGATGGTTGTTAGAATTAGATGATTACTATAATTATTTATTTAATTTTTATACTTTGCGATATGATTGATAGTGTATTAGATTTATCTTTAGGTTAGGGGCGATTTAAATGCTGATACAATCTTATGCAGGTGGCTATGCTCATACAGGATATTAAAATTAAAGGGGACAAAAGTTAAATTTAAATTAATCAAGTTTATATAGGTGATCCAAAATGCTAAGTCCAGCTTTAAAAATTAAAAGAGCATGGTCAAGCGTGGCTGTGATTTGAGTATTTTAAATTTCAATATATAACTGCTTGAAATTATTTATATATTGATTTATTAGGATAACCCTACAGGTTGTTGAGTCTAGATTTTTAATTTTCATTAAATATAATTTAAATCTATTGAGTTGTGATTCAAAGTGACATTTGAGAGGGGATACATAATTAACCAACTTAGATTCCAAAGAGGAAAGAACATCCCTTAGGGGAGGGTTCTCCTCCATTTGGAAGACTAAGTTAGGATAGTTTCAAATATCTAAAGGGAAAAGAGAATACCCCTTTCGAGGGAGAGTTTCTTTTCATTTGGATATCTGGACCCAACAGATCCAAGAAGTTCACAAAAAGATGAAGAAGTGAAGATCGAGAAGAATCTCATTCTCAAATTCACTTGAGTCTTAGGAGTTGAATCCAAACTGTTATCAGTAGTACCTGACCACTTTACTTTTTGTAGACCCTGAGTTGTAATATTAAGTGGCACTTGCCACATGGACTTTCAATTTGAATAATAATTTAATTGATTTGATTAATTATTGATGTATTGATTGCGATATAGGATTACATACTTTTAGTAGTTTTTGGTGATTTTGCATGTCATCTTTAATTTTTCCTTAGACCCAATCAAAGGCTTGTGAGGGAAAGTTAAAACTTTTTTTACTTCAATTAAACTTAAAATTTTTTAAGCTCACATAAAAATTCTAACACTTTTAAGAAGTAAGCCCAGGACCGTCAGGAGTTCACATAGTTTTTTGTTTCACCTTCTTTCCTTTGTTAAGCACCTCCCCACCTACGAGTTCTGGCATACCACCTGGCCTATGGCGGTGCAGATTTGTCAAGGGAAATCTATGCAATCTCTAGGATAAAATCTATTTTAAGCCTTTTTAAAAAAATTTTATTCAAATTTTAAGCATTTATTGAGTCAATTTTCATGCATTGCATTAGAAACCAATTAAAAAAATGTCTAAAATTTTAATTACATTTTACTTTAAATTTCATAACACCCTATATATGTCAAGGGGTCAAATTAGGATGTGCTCTAGATGTCATACCCAACTCCTTAAAATAAATTTAATCAAACATCCTTACCCACTCTTTCATAAGGTGAAAGCTTGTCGGAGCAGCCGTATGAAACACCCTCTACACTCCCTTGAAACCCCCTCCAAGGATGTTCTCCCTCTCAAACTCCACCCTTTCCTCTCTCACTTTCAAGGCTCTCTCTTCAAGTTTTCTCCAGAAGAATGAAGACTCAATGCATGCCAAAGACATTTATAATATCTTTAGAGAAATCTTAAATAGAGGGCTTTAAAAAATCCTAAAAACTCAATTCTGACGACTTAGATCATCCAGTATGATCGCAAGATTGTTTAGTACAATGTAGAGGTATCGTCCAGGATGATTAGTTGAAAAGTTAAAGTTTTCATCATGTACGATAGGTGCCGATTAATTATTGTACCATGTAGTGCTTGGATCGTCCAAGATGATTATCTCCGATCATTCTACACGATTTGATTGATCAACTAAACTATATTTAATCCCCTAATCAATGGATTATTTTAGGCATGATTATCATGAATCATCCAGGATGATATGGATCATCCTGTATAATTAGAATAAATTTTGAATTATAAAATCTTGCTTATATTATGATTGGCAGCAATTTTTCATGTTCATAAATGATCGTCCTAAACGATCAAAATCATCCAGTATGATTAGTTCAAAGAGCTGATCATCTTGGATGATATAAATCATTCAGTACGATTAGTTCAAAAATTGAACTTCTGGTTTTGACTAGATCTCACTCCCTTGAGTGTGTGTGTGCAAGGTCACTAAGCTAACAAACACCTTTACAGGACTTGACTCAAGAAATTAAAATTACATCAATAAATATTACAGATTTTTTACAACATAACTTATTCTACCTAATCTTGAGCTCTAATTCTTCATTGGATGGTGCATTATGTTCTTGAAATATTAGTATACACACAAATAAGTATAGAATGAAAATACTATGAGACATAAAGATGTGAGCCATAATATTTGTTATCATTAAAAATATAAACTCGTGAGCTGCAGTCGCAATAATCTCCCCCTTTTTGATGATGGTAAATATTACTGGTGAATTTACAAACTAAAAGTATTTTCTCCTAATCTCGCCCTCACTAAGATAAAAATTTTAAAAATAGGGGAAATTTTTTTTTCTTTTTAATTTTTATTTTAAAATAAAACAAATAAAATAGAACAAATAACTAAATAAAAAAACAAGCTAAATAAATACAATACAAAAATAATAGTACGTTTAACTACAACACAAATTCAACAGAACATTCTTCCCCTTTGACATTATCAAAAAGAAGAGGAGCATAGAAAAAATAAAATAGAAAAAAATAGACTAGAAGATCAAACGATCCCTGATCTGGTGAAGGTGATGTTTTAGAAGAATCAGTTTAAAATATAAAAACTTTTCTTGGAATGAGAAAGTTACCTCTTGATTTTATTTAAAATCTTAGTAAGGCATGTATTGACCATGCATAACCCAAAAAGGTTAGATATTCAGAAATTGTTAATCCAAGCTCGGGTTCCTTAAAGACTAAAAAACTTTTTTAAGCAAATATCTAAATTAAGGAACAAATTAGAGAATGAAATAATAATCTTTTCAAAATTTCTTGCATGAAATAAATCTAATAGAAGATTAATGCAAAAAGGTGAATCCAAAGTTATGATTTTCAAACTAAATTATCAAAAATATCAATAGATATAAGAGTTTTCTTAAGATTTAAGAAATGCAAGAAAGGTAAGCTAACTTATTATGGGCTCATTTTATGCCTCTTTATTAGTTTTTGATGTACTTTGCGCATCTTTTGATTTTTAATACATTTTGTGTATCTTTTTATTTTGGCGATATTGCACATCTTTTCAACTTTAGACTCATTTTATGCCTCTTTTCTCTTTACAAATATACTTCCTTTTATATATTTTAAAGACTAAAACAAACCCAATCTAGTGACAAAAATGAATAGCTTGATTAAAAAAATAATGAAGTGGATTCAATAACTTGCAAAAGATCCTTATGAGATAGAGAAAATATAGGGAGATGAAAAAAGTTTAATTTCAAAATCCAATTTATAATTTGATGAAGATTTTAAATCAAAAGTGAAATAACATCATTAAAGAAATGAGATGGAGAGACAAAATCAAGAGTTTTCTTCCTTTGACTGGTTTTAGAGAAGTCAACCAAAACTTTAATAAAATTTCAAGAAAATTGGAGGTAAATTTTTTATTTTTTTAGAAAAAATGATTTAATTTTCTAAAGAGTACATGAAACAAAATGTGATGTGTGTGTGTTAATCAGAGAAACTACACAAACAACATGGGGACTAATTTAAGATTTAAAAGAAAAAAATATATATATAAAAAAATAAAACATAAAGAAAACATAGAAAATAAATAAAAAAACAATGAATAAAAATATACACACACATAAAAATAATAAAAATAAATAAACACACAAATAAAGCTTTAAACATTATCTTTCTCCTGATCTGATGATTCAGAAGCTAGGTCTGCTCAAGATATTTTTGCTTTTCATTATTTACCCTTTTTACAATTTACTTAGCTTTACAATTTTCCTTTGCAGGAATAGTTTTCAAATTAGGGCGCTGATTTTTCATATGTCCAAGTTTCCTACATCCAAAGCAAATAATGTCAAAAGAATTCTTAACATTCTTACCATTTTTACCTTTTTCCACTTTTGTTGATGCTTATGCTTGTGCTTTAGTAGACTTTCCAATTTGCTCATTAGTGATGCTAATTTTTCACTTTCATCATCTACTAAGCCACTTTCATTCTTCTCTTCAATGTTTAGTACTATCATTTTACCTTCATCCATAAGTCTTTGACTCATAATTTGCTCGTAGGCAATGAGTGAGCCAATTAGATTATCAATAGAATATTCATTCAAATTTTTTTATTCATAAATAGCAATAACTTTGGCATTAAACTTATCAAGTAGACAATATAGAATTTTATTAACATTTTAAAAGTTTGAAAATTCTTTACTTAAAGCATGTAATGATGTCACAATTTGAGTAAACCTAGTATAAATATCTAAAATCATCTCATAATATTTCATACAAAAAAGTTCATAATCGTGTATTAGAATATTCAACTTAGATTAGTTAACTTCACTAGTACCTTCATATGTAGTGCATAGTTTATCCCAAATTTTCTTGACAATAGTGCATATGAATACTAACATACAATCTTCAGAATTCAAAGCACAAAAAAATAGTTCAAATATTTAGCATTTAATTGAGCATTGATTTATTTTACTCGACTCCATTCAAAAA
This sequence comes from Dendrobium chrysotoxum, assembly GCA_019925795.1. Taxonomy (NCBI): domain Eukaryota; kingdom Viridiplantae; phylum Streptophyta; class Magnoliopsida; order Asparagales; family Orchidaceae; genus Dendrobium; species Dendrobium chrysotoxum. Next base: position 113,120 of record JAGFBR010000801.1, on the reverse strand, counting down.
AAGAAATATCAATTTTAATTTCATCTATAATACGTGACGGTACAGAATAACCAGTTTGGATCATATACCACATTCGATAATCTATTGATTTCAAGAAAGTATACATGTAAATTTTCTAAAAATTAAAAGTAATATTTTTAAATAATAGTGGTTGGGTGATTGAATATCCTTCCATAATATTATGATTTTCAAAGTTATCCTTTAATCAAAATTCAAAAGTTTTCAAAAACTTAATTTATGAATCCCACTCTGATACCACTTGAAAGTTCATGAGGGGTGTTAAACCTTAAAGAACTAGTCCTGAGGCTAACCAAGAGGGGGGGGGGGGGGTGAATTAGATATTTTAAAAATTCTTTAAACAAAAAGAAAAAAAAATTTATATCTTACAGTAAAAATGAATTAAATCAATAATAAAAAGATATATTAGATATTTCACCCACGTAGTTAATTGTAGTAAAAATAAAGTGCAAAAAATAATCAAAATTAACACACCAGATTTATAGTGGTTCTGTCCAACCTGACCTACGTCCACTTCCCAGAACCTCCTGTTCTAGGTATTGCACTAAACCTTAGAGATTCTCCTTTAGCCCCTACAGCTAGGCAGAGAAGCCCTTACAAAATCTCTTCCACCTCCCCCAGTGTAGTAGAGAACCTGAAATCCTTTTCACCCTCCTAGTGAGGAAAGAACTTGGAATCCTTTTTCACCCTCCTAGTGATGGTAGAGAACCTGGTCCTTTGACACCAAAGAGATCTTCTTCTTCCCAAAACATCCCTCAAGATAAACCTTGAATCAGATGGTACTAAGGTGCAAGCTTGCCCGAGCAACCGTGTGAAACCCCCTCCACACTCCCTTGAAACCCCCTCCAAGGATCTTCTCCCTCTAAAACTCCACCCTTTCCTCTCTCACTTTCAAGGCTATCTCTTCAAGTTTTCTTCAGAAGAATGAAGACTCAATGCATGTCAAAGACACTTATAATGTCTTTGGAGAAAGCTTAAATAGAGGGCTTTAAAAAACCCTAAAAAATTAATTTTTGCGAAACAGATTATCCAGTATGATTGTAGGATTGTCCAGTACGATGTAGAGTTATTGGCAAGGATGATTAGTTGAAAATTTAAAGTTTTCATCCTGTACGATAGGTGACGATTAATTATCATACCATATAATGCTCGGATCATCCAAGATGACTATCTCCAATCATCCTATATGATTTGATCAATTAATTTAACTATAATTAATCCTCTAATTAATGGATTATTTTAGGCATGATTGTCATGAATCATCCAGGATGATATGGATCATCCTGCATGATTAAAATAAATTTTGAATTATAAAAATCTTGCCTATATTATGATTGGCAGCTATTTTTCATGTTCATAAATGATCATCCTAGACAATCAAAATCATCCAGTATGATTAGTTCAAAGAGCTGATCGTCTTGGTCAATATAAATCATCTAGTATGATTAGTTAAAAAATTAAACTTCTAATTTTGACTAGTTCTCACTCCCTTGAGTGTGTGTGCATAGTCACCAAGCTAGAAAACACCTTTATAGAACTTGACTCAAGAAATCAAAATTACATACATGAATATTATAGACTCTTTACAACATAACTTATTCTATTCAATCTTGAGCTCTGATTCTTCGTTGGATGCTGCATGGTATTCTTGAAATACTAGTATACACATAAACAAGTATATAATGAAAATACTAGGAGACATAAAGATGTGAGTCATAATAATTATTATCATCAAAAAAATAAACTTGTGAGCTCGAGTCATAATAAATTTAAATATCTTTCAATCAAATTCGAGCCAAACACTTAGAATAGGCCGGGGTACTTTTGAAATATTTTAGAATCCAAAAGTACCTTCTACCTTTTTTCCTTCAACCTCAAGAAATAAGTGTTCTACTTCAAACCAATCCCATCGAAACCTCTCTTCCTTTGATTTCAAGCCTTAAAATCTCAAAATAAAATTTCTACCTCTATTTTAATCGAGAGTATTCATAAGAAACTCCAGTTTATCTATGATGTAATTAACTACGAGGGCTTACGCTCATAGGAGATTTAGAAACCCAGATCAAATATTTCAAAATCAATTTTTAAAAACTCAAATAATTTTCTTTGGGAAAATTCAAGTCAAAATCAACAATCATTATCATCATTTTCAAATGATCAATAATAATTGATATCATATTTTAGAAAGATATATCAATTATTATCATTACTTTGATTATGAAATTAATGATATTTTATCCAAATTATCGTAGTTAAATGCTCGATTGAACGATCATTTTGACCCTTCAGGGTCATATATAGTTCTTTTTCAAATTTGATTATGATAATTAGGATGAGTTTTCAATCGTATAAATTGAACCCCTTTGTGAATGTATCTTGTCTCTCGAGGTGACATCTTATTCATAATAATGTGTTTAATCTCAAGATTAAAATTTTAACAATTAAATTCTCCCAAAGAAAATTAAACTCAATAACCTTTTTCAATCAAACAAGGGTATATTGCATTGGATTACAAGGTCCCTTTCTCTATCTATAATAAATCTTTAGAGGATCATATATAGCCACCTGTCTTGTATAGAGGATGGATGTTCATTTTAAAAGCCTTAGGATTTATAAATTAATAACCCCTTACATTATGGGGGTGATTAATCTATAAATTCTTTAAAATAAATAAATAACTTTAATATCTAAAATTCAAAAGTTAAATACACATCACTTAAACTTCAATTAAAATTCACTTTCAGCCTTAAATGCAAAAACATTAAAAACACATTCAATCTAAACAATAAAGCCCTATAGGATCTATCAAAGCTATAAAACCTCTTTCACACACTTAGATGGTTTTCTAGGACAACCAACTTTAGCCGAGGTTAGGCCGGTGGATTGATTTGGTTTGATTGCGGGTGTCTTTGCCTAAAGGGCACCCATGTATGTTTACTTATTTTCTACATAATATAGCATGCCATATTTACTTTTATGTCAGTGCACCAGAGAGCAGAGTGAATGAATAAAGAGCCATGCAATTTAATTTCATTTACTTTCTGTACATATAACTGCTCACAATGTACTCATAAATGTATTTATTTTTCCTACTCTTTACATTACTGCAAAGTAGAATGTTATTAAGCGATTATGTATATGAAAATGGTCATGTAAATTTAAATTTCATAGAATTATGTATATAGATTGAGTTGTACATAGTCAAGAATTATAAAAGAGTCAATGATAACTGCTCATATAAATATGGGCGAGACTCCAAAAAGCATTGTCCTCTTTTCAAGAGGATATTCCTTTTTGAAATTCCACATAAGGCATGGAGCTCGAAGACCATAAGTAATTATATTTGATTATATATATATATAATAGGATTAGAATCTTGGTATGTTATTGGTGGGGCCTGACCACCATTACTTTTTTGTAGAACCTGGGTTATACTTTATAATTTTATAAATTAATAAAACTAGCTCTTTTATACATTTTTATTCTTGCATCATATGCATCATATGTATAGATTTTATTTTCTTTAAGCATATATTATTACATTTGATTTAAATTCTTTAGCAACTCCTTGATTCTTAGGATGAACTTTCTAAATCTTGCATTCATATGATGATTTGTTGTGATTAGAATTATTAGCTGGCAGCTCACTCTAGGTAAGTGGTAAGTCCATATTGTATACACCCTTCTCTGTACTTTCTTTCTTCAATTTAAATTAAAATATTCAAATATTAATTTTAAGAATTTATAATCTAAAGCGTGTGCAATAAAATTTATTTAGCCTAAATATTTCTTTAAACTTATATGTATTTTAAAATTAATTAGTCTTCATTTTAATTGAGAGTATTCTTTTAGGAGATATAATTAACTATAGGGGCTTGCCCCTATAGAGAATCTAGATCTCAGTATAAAATAAACATTATCTTAGTTCCTTTCTAAGGTAGGGGAAAATTTGTGAATGCAGACTAGCTTTATTTATATTTTAAATTTAATTTCATAATCAAAAGATATGTAGATATTTGATTTGCTTTTATAGCAAATTGAATATCCTCTATATTTGATTATGGAAATAAATTTATAATTTATTTTTCTAATTGGAACAATAGGAGAATGTTCTTTTCATCCTTTAGGATGATTTGTATATTCCCTATGCCATATTTGATTAGAAAAATAAATTATAGTTTCTTTCTTTCAAATTGATAGTAGAATATCAGTCTACCCTTTGGGGTGGTATAATGTCTAACTATGCTGATTTAAATGAAGGAAATCATTAAAATATAATTAAAGCAAATCTTATGGGACTAAAAAACATTTTTAAAATATTATCTCGCCAATTTTTCTAGCGACTCTGCTGGGGATAGACTTCTCTCTCAATATTAAATGAAGACTAAATTTTATTTAAATACATATAGGTTTAATTAAATGTTTGTGCTATTAAATTTCATGTAAATATTTTTTTAGTTAAATTTCTATTATGTGTATTCAGGTTTTGTATAGTCTTGTGATTTGTGATTTATTTTGTGAATGTATTTAAATTTATAAACTGTGAATTCCATATCGAGTTAAACCCAGCCTGGATTATCATTTATATGACATGTGCATGTTTATTTTGAGCCCAAGGCTTGCATGATCATGCTCATGCGAGTGAGCATAACGCAGCGTTGCTTGGCTTCATCCTAAAAGTCAAGTGAAAGGCCAACCAAAGTACTGATTTAGTCCTAGGTCTGGTAGGGGTTCTACCCATTTGTCGTCTGACATTTGCATGTCATTTGTATGGTTATTCTTTAGAATTCATTTGAATTTATTAAAATTTTTTGAGCTTTCAGATTTCATTTGACTGATTATTCATTTAAATTTTTGTTGTGAATTGTGATGTTTTGTATAGTCTTGTGATTTGTGTTTTGTTATGTCTTGTATTTTAATTTATAAATTATGAATCTCCTATCGAGTCAAACCCAGCCTGGATTGTCATTTATATGACATTTGCATGTTTACTTTGAGACCATTGTTTGAATGATCATGCTCATGTGAGTGAGCATAACCCAATTTTACTAGGCTTTGTTCTAAAAGCCAAGCGGAAGGCCAAATAAAATACCGATTTGGTCCTAGGTCTAGTAGGGGTTTGCCCATTTGTTGTCTGACATTTACATATAATTGTATGGTTATTTCCTAAAATTCATTTTTTAATTTATTCAAAATTTTTGGCTTTCAAATCTCATTTGATGGGTTATTTATTTAAATTTCTATTGTGAATCGTGATGCTTTGTATAGTTTTCTAGATTTATTGTCTTATATTTCAATGTATAAATATGAATCTCCTACCAAGGAAACCCAGCCTTAATTGTCATTTGTATGACATTTGCATGTTTACTTTGAGTCCATTGTTTCCATGATCATGACCACGCGAGTGAGCATAACCCAGGGTTACTTGGCTTTGTCCTAAAAGCCAAGAAGAAGGCCAACCGAAATACCGATTTGGTCCTAGGTCTGGTAGGGGTTCTGCCCGTTTGTCGGCTGACATTTGCATGTCATTTGTAAGGTTATTCCCTAAAATTCATTTTTGAATTTATTCAAAATTTTTGGGCTTTCAAATCTCATCTGATGGGCTGTTTATTTAAATTTTTGTTGTGAATTATGATGCTTTGTATAGTTTTCTAGATTATTTATCTTATATTTCAATTTATAATTATGAATCTCCTATCGAGTCAAACCCATCTTATACTGCCATTTATATGACATTTTCATGTTTACTTTGAGTCCATTGTTTGCATGATCATGCTCAAGCGAGTGAGCAAAACCCATGATTACTTAGCTTCATCCTAAAAGCCAAGCAAAAGGCCAACTGAAATACAAATTTGGTCCTAGGTCTGGTAGGGGTTCTGCCCGTTTATTATCTAACATTTGTATGTCATTTGTATGGTTATTCCTTAAATTTTATTTAAATTTATTCAAAATTCTTTTGAGCTTATAGAGTTCATTTTGATTGGTTATTTTTTTAAATTTTTGTTGTGTATATTGATCATTTGTGCAATTTTTTGAATTTATGTTTTCTATTTAAATTTTTTATTATATATTCCATATCGAGTCAACCCAACCTGTATTGTTATTTGAATGACATCTACATGTTTACTTTGAATCCAACACTTATATGATCATGCTCAAATGAGTGAGCATAACCCAGGGTTACTTGGCTTCTTCCTGAAAGCTAAGTGGAAGGCCAACTGAAATACTGATTTGGTCCTAGGTCTGGTAGGGGTTCTGTCCATTTGTCGTCTGACATTTGCATTTTGCATGTTTTGGAGTATTACATTTTTGCATGTGTACATTCTTGAGTGGGTGTGTTAAATTTAGGCTGTAGATTATAAATTCTTAACTCCCTTTCCTCCCTCTAATAAAATCTTTCTAACTCATGTCTACTCTTATTTTATATACACTTAAAATTCTTTTGGATAGGGGTCCTTGCTTAATGTCTTTTCAATCCAATTCCAAAATTGTCCTTTAATTCATACTCAATCCCTTTTCCAAATCTTCACAATGATTATGTTACTTTTTGGTTTGGGTCCTTAGTTAGGTTCCTTCACCTTCCAAATCATCAATTAATCTAGGATTTATATTAGATCTCAAGAAAATTCAGATCAGTGAGATCTTCTGATTTAGTATTCAGAGTATAGATTCAGAGAGTTCAGTTATAGATTTGGATTTTTGTTAAATCACAGAAAATGTCTAGAAAGCTTATTTTCAACCTCAACATCACTACTGCCCAATCTACTGAGGTCACCCAGATCAAGTTTAGGTCAGGTTTTGAGAACCTGTAGGTAACTTTCAGTGCACCACATGTTAAAGTGGTTGCACCTATTGCTGAACTTGTCAGAGCAACTCCCCTTCAAGTAAATATTGAAGGTCTATAGTTGCCTCAGTAGCTACTAAACCCTTAGTATTTCACATTTGACTTTCCCCAAGTTATTGCAACTCGGGCTACCGAGTTTATGTTTTTGATGATAATAAATATTACTTATTGTATATTTATGTCTCCTAATTTTTGTAGTGCAAATTTATTTTTTTGTGTACTAATATTCAGGTACATCATGCACCATTCAATGAAGATTTAGGACTCAAGATTGGGTAAAATAAGATATGTTAAAAGAGTTTGTAAAAATTCATTTATGTATTTTAATTTCTTGAGTCAAGTCCAGTAAAGGTGTTTGTTAGCCTGGTGACCTTACACACACACACTCATGGGAATGAGATAGTTAGAAAATTTAGAAGTATAGTTTTCTGAACTAATCATATTGTATGATCTAAATCATACTGTATGATCCATATCGTACTATACGATCAACTAATTAGAAAATTATTAAAATGACTAATTATGATAATTAAAGTAATTTTAACTAATCGTAATGTACGATATTGATTGTACAGGACGATTAGTTGAATTCAAGATCCCAACTGTCAATCACAATTTAGGCAATATTTTAAAATTTAAAATATATACTAATCATGCTGTTGATAGGTATCGTACTGTATGATATAATTAATTCTTACCTAAATTAATCCTATAATTAGGGAAATAATTTTGGTTAATATGTCCAATCGGATTATACAGGATGATTGGAGCCAATCGTACTGTACGACCATATCCTTGCATAGGACGATAATTTATCATCGTCGATCATACGGGATGATAAGCCAAGTCATTTCAACTCATCGTGTTGGATGACTCTTCATATTATACTAAACGATCAGCACAATCAGTTAAACTATTCGTACAGTGCCTTATAATTCATATAATACTAATATGGTGATTTGAACTAATCATACCATATGATCTTGGATCATACTATACGATCAGAGTCATCAAAGTTGAATTTTTAAGATTTTTCTAAGCCCTCTATTTAAGCTTTCTCATAAGATTTTATAAGAGTCTTTGGGGCATTCATTGAGTGTTTTCCTCTAAAGAAAGCTTAAAGAGAGAGCCTAGAACTTGGCAGAGAAAGGGTGGAGTTTGTGAGAGAGGGAGAAAATCCTTTTGGGTTGCAAGGGAGTGTGAGAGGAAGTTCCACATGGTTACTCTGAAAAACTTGCACTTGAGTTCCTCCATGTTTCCAGGTTTTCTTTGAGGGAAGCTTTGGGAAAGAGTCCTCTTTGGTGTTAAAGGACCCATCTACTTTGCCGCACCAGGGAGGTGAAAGTGATTCCAAATTCTCTGCCTTCACCAAGAGGGTGAAAAAGGATTCTAGGTTCTTTGCCTTCACTAGGAGGGTGAAAAAGGATTCTAGGTTTTCTGCCAAACCAAGAGGGTGAAAAGGATTACGATCCTCTGTGGCACTGGGTTGGTGGAAGAGATTTTATAAGGGCTTCTCTGCCTAGTTGTGGCGGCTAAAGGAGAGTCACTAAAGGTTTCATGCAATGCTTAGAGAGGATGACTCTGGGGAGTGGACGTAGGTCATGGTTTGACCAAACCACTATAAATCTCTGGTGTGTTTATTCTGATTTTAATTTTTTGTAATTTACATTTCTGCATTTTAATTTGCTAGAAATTGGATATTGGTAGAAAATTATGATTGATATTATGTTTTGTTTATTAGACTATCATCACCATCATTGTAACTTTTGACAAGTTTATTGGATTCCGCATCATGTAATAGTATTGCTTCCGTATTAGTGTACCGTGGGACAGTCCACTTAGGCTTAACATCCTTTATCAAACTTTTATAAGCAAGTTGCCATGACAAAGGGAAAGTCCCCAGTTATCTGAAACTCTCATATTTGGGAATTTTTAGATGGTGTTATCTTTTGGAATTTAGGAGATAACTAAGTCTCAATGTCGCAACATGAATCGTCGTTTGAGGTGAAGAGCTTAGAAAGCTAAGATGTTGGATGAAGATGCTCTAATTGCTGCTACACCTAAAGCAGCAAAGAAGATAAATACTAAAATTCCTGAGGAATACATTAATTCTCCTTAGTTGGCTAGCAGTAGATTTCATTCGTTGTCCGTTGTTGCTGGAGAATAGAGCATATCGTGTTTAGAGAATTCTCCACCTTCTATGTTACGTGAAGATCTTGTCCTTTATTCCTTGTCTGAAAGGAAAAGAAAGTTTAAAACTCTGCTGAATGGGTTGAATCAGGTCTACACCATAATTATGGGCAGTCAAAGATAGAATTTCTAAGAAGCATAAAAGAGGTTATCTCTATTGAAGTGCATCTGTAGTCAAGTGGAAGGCGAGGAGGATCCCCTCCAACAAAGAGAATAGTTCAATTCCAAGAATCGGGTCCAAGTCAACCAGTGGCTATTATAGATCATCGTGGGGAACCAAACAAGTTCTCTTATCATGATCAAAACGTAACATTAGTCCATTAGTACAATCAAAAAAACTCCTGTTAAATCCTTAGGGTATGGAGCTTTAGCCCGTCGAGGGTCTAATCCCATATCTCCTCCATCTTCTTATCAATTTAGAAATCTTTCAGTTAGAATTTCCAATCATTACACAAATTAATATACATCAAAGATCGATCAGCACCATTCATATGGTGGCGAATCATCTTCTAGTTTTGATAAGAGGAGACTGAAATTCATAAATCAGTCAACCTTATTATCTGATAGGGAGAGGGTTTGGCAAACAAAGATGGTTCTCACTCCAACTGTATTAACAAATCAGAGGAATAATACAATAGATGAGAGATTAAGAAAGGGGAAGTTTGTGATCAAATCATCTCCTTCTAGAGAATATACACTAGTAGACCCACACAATGTGGGAGGGAAATCTATCAAGGAGATGGTGGATCATATGAAAGATAGTATCCGTCATATCAATGAACAAGAGGATGCAAAAGATAAAGATATGAACGGAGAGATGTCTGGTAGTGTCAAAATGGTTGACACCTAATCATCTCTGCAAAGGGAAAAAGAGAAAGGTAAAGGTGAAGCAGGGCCTGCTAAAAATGTGGATGATGAAGATGATACGGCAGTTCAACTCATCATCTATTAGAATAACTAAATAAAAAAGATGAACATATACTGAGAATAGAGTAAAAATTAGAGGCAATGATGGCCATGATTTCTACCATGCAAGGCAATAATCCTCCTATTTTGGATGCCCAGGTTAAATATTCTCCTAATGAAAAAATGCAGATGAACACTAGAAATAAAGTAGTCAGGATAGAAGAACCTGAGAAACTGGTACAAAAGCTTGAAAAAGCATAACCACCATTAATACAGTTAGTAGACATTAAGCAAATGGTTGAACAACAAGTTAAGGATGCTTTAGCTAAGTATACAATATCTGGAAGAATATGACTTGGTCCCTTATCCAAAAAAATTCATACCTCTTTCTTCAAAAACTTTGATGGTTCATTCAATCCTAGCAACACCTCACTCACTTCAAGGCCAGTTGCTGCAACACAGGTGGTAGTGATGCGTTGTTGTTTCGAAAATTCATCGGTATTTTATCTGGAATTACATTTGATTGGTATGATGAACTACCCAATGAGTCAGTCCATACCTTCAATGATTGAATTTATATTTGTTAAAAGAATTACTGGTGTGAAGCATCACATCACTATAGGTGATCTGGTAGTAGATAAGTAGAAGCCAGGTGAAAACCTAGTAGATTTTATCCTAAGATGGAGGAATCTTAGCATGAGATGTGAGCCTCAACTACAAAAATAACATGCTATAGAGATCCTTCTGAAAAATATCCATGGTCCAATCGCCTTTCCACTTAAAGGTTTAACAATTAAAACCTTTGAAATGCTTTTGGACAAAGCCACTAATCTCCAAGAGGAAGCCTCTCAGCTACAGTTCTTAAATGATCCAGCTTCCTTAGAAATAAAGAAGGTAAAATCTCATAAAGTTTTAGAGAAGAAATCAAAAATAATGTCTACAGTTGACAAGGGAAAACAACCGATGCAAATTCAGGCAGAGAACCCAAATCAACCATCTCAGTATCAGTAGTATGACATGCCTCAAGGTTGTTAGCAATCTAGATCCCGACCTTTCTTAAATCAAGAACAGTAGAAATAAGAGTTTAATTACTTTATGAATAAAGTATATCCTTTTAAAAGAGAGGCTATCAAGAAAATGTTCAAAAATCTTGTAAAGAAGCCAGGATTCAAGCTTCCTGAGCCAAGAAGGCTAGAAGAAGCTAGTAAAGCAAGGAAACCTAATTATTATCCATATCATTAGATGTCAGGTCATGAGTTAGAAGACTGCATAACTTTCAAAGAGTAGCTGGAAAGAAACTACAAAGAAGGGACAATTGTGATACCCAAAGAATACTTAGTGGATTCAAATCAGGGATCCGCTAAGTATATATTTGGTGAGCCTTCTACACCTTCTCCTACTTTAAAACCCAATGACATATGGGATATAACTTTATCTCATTCTTCTAAAAGAACCCTTAATAAACTATATCGTTCATCTTGCCATGAACCCACAAGAGTCCAGAATCCCATCTAGGTTGATTTGGCAGCGCATGAGAAAAATAAGAATAAAGATCCGATTGAAGAGCCTAAGAAAGTGCGAGGTGATCATGCTCCTGCAGCTATAAGGGAGGAACTGAAGAATAAAATAGAGTTAGATTCTAATAAATTAGTCATTTCTATAAATGGCGAGCATATGTCGCTCAAACCTTTAACTTTGTATGACTTATTTTGTACCTCCTAGAACTAAGAAAGTAATGAAAAAGGATTCTGTGTATATCATGTTTGTGTCTGCTAATGAATATTCAGATCAAAACTTAAATAATAACAAAAAAAACAATTCTCAAGGAATACCTGTAAATGAAGTAGACGAACAATTTTAATATTATTAATATAGTGACTCCCCTATACTTGATATGGAGGGTGATCCTATCAATATATATTAGAATTATCTAATTCAGATACACCACCAAAGGATGACCAGATGATGATTAATTATCAATAACTAAAGCCCAATGAATATGCTTCCTCTGAAGAAGTAGTGCAAGTCAATCTTTGTAGTGGTAAAGTCTTACCACCACGAGTTACAGCTACTAAGAAAGGGAAGCTAGTTACTGATAATTTAGAAGTTTCTAATCAACCTCAATAAGTTTAATAGCTATATTTAGAGAGTACATAGATCCCAAAGGTCAATTATAATATTCTAAGACATCTTAGAAAACTGCTTGCAAAACTGAGTATTTACAATGTTCTGGTTCCTTTCAAAGAAATGAGGGAGGCTTTAGTCAATGCTTTACTCGATCCAGAGATCTATATGGCTCAGTTAGCATCAATGCAGTCTAAAGAGGAAGCTCTATACTTTAACAAACTTCCAGGAATCACATTTTCAGATGAAGATTTGCTACTGGGAACAGCAGATCATAATCATTCACTATAGATCCCCGTGAATATTGAAAGATTCAAAGTATTATATGTGCTTGTTGATCTGGGTGCATCGGTCAACATCATGACTCATAAAACTCTCGTATACTTAAGGGTGGACACTTGCAAACTCAGCTCTGATATGATGATGGTGCAATGATTCAACAAGAAAGGCGAGAGAGCTTTGGGTTCGATAACTCTGCTTTAGAATTAAAAACCCTAAAAACCAAAGCCAAATTCCATATAATAAATTTCAAGACCTCTTTTAATGATCTCATAGGTAAAACCTGGCTCCATGAATATAGAATGGTGCCTTCCACCTTACATCAGTGTATCAAATTCTCTTGAGTGGGAATAGAGCACTGCATCAAAGGTTATTTGCAATTGTTTTTGGTTCACAAAGTCGATATATACGACGACACTTCATACTATTTACTTAAGAAGCAGACTATTTTCTCTAAAAATCTGAAACTGGCTAAGGTAGAAATAAAAGAAAGAAAAGAGAAAGAAAAAGAGGGAGAAAAAGAAAAAGAATAGCATCTCAATCTCAAACACAATGTTCGTTAGTCATTTGTCCTCCCTCACAAAAAGGCGGTAGAATGACACAACGATCTAGAGGAAGAGGTCGAGGATGGTAAAATTAGATAATGCATGAAAATTAAAATCAATACAAGCAAGTAAGGGAGCCTATAATATACCTTAATTTGGACTCCAGTTCAGAGGATGAATCATATATGCTCAAGAAAGATCCATAAGCTGTAGAACATAGGAAGTTTGTAAATCATCCAAAGTTTGAGATTTTTATAGAAATTGGTAGCGACGAGGATAGGGTCTAAGCCACAAGGGAAGATAATTCATATCTATCTACCATAGAGAGGTTAAAATGGTTTGTGGAAAATATTACCTTACCCCCACTATCCCAAAATGATGTAAAGAGGTTGGATGTGAAAATCTCTCTTCCTCTAAACCCTGAAACCAAAGCCAATATCTTTGTACCTTCTACCAGTAAACCTATAGAAATCGATGTATCCCTCGATACCATTCATGTATGAGATAATAGAATTACCTTTTGATTGGTATTTGAACAATGCAATTAAATTCGCTAAGCAAGGTTTAACTCCTTCAAAATGGACTAGAGGTAAAGCCCATCAATTTGAATACCTGTGGAATAAAAAATACCACAAATGTGTGTCAAGATTAGAAATTGGTTTTGCTACTCTATATTTATTTGATGATGATGAATATCTCATAGTAATATCTAATAATCTAGAGTCTAATAGTATCTTTTCAATGACCGTTAAATCTTTTAACAAACTCTGTTTAGAAACTTTAGATGATCTAGATGACTCTTAAGTTAGGGATGCACCTCCAGAACTTGAAGATGAAATTAGATCTATGATTAACGATCCCAAAGAAGTAAATCCTGGCACTAAAGAAGACCCTCTTCTGATCTTCATCAGCTCTTTGTTGAATGAGGATGAGGCGAACGACATGATTTAACTACTGTTAGAATTCAAAGACTGCTTTTCCTGGAGGTACGAAGAGATGCCCAGATTATCCCCAGATGTAGTAGTTCACAAGTTAGTGATTCAACCAGAGATGTTTCTAGCAAAACAATCGCCTCGAGCAGCAAGTTGTCATAGAAGTCATCAAATTAGTCTACCAAGGCTTTATCATGGAGGAGAAATATCTAACCTGGTTAGCTAGCATCATTCCAGTCAAGAAGAAGAAAGGTTAGATACATATTTGTATCAACTTCAGATATCTAAATAAAACATGTCCTAAAGAATTGTTTTTGCTTCCTATACCAGAACTCATGATAGATATCGCTTCCTCGCATGTCATATTCTCCTTTAAGAATGGCTCATCCTGATATAATCAGATCAAGATGCACCCCGAAGATGAGAAATATACAGCATTCAGAATGCTGATAGGGATCTATTACTACAAAGTTATGCCTTTCGGGTTAAGGAATGCTGGAGAAACTTATCGACGAGCAATGACAAGGATTTTTTATGAACTCATCCACCACCAGGTGGAGTGTTATGTCGATGATCTAGTCATTAAAAGTCTCAAAAGGGACTATCATTTATATGACTTGAGAATTATTTTTCAAAGAATATGTCAATATAATTTAAAGATGAATCCTTTGAAGTACGCTTTTGATGTCACTTCAGGAAAAAATTTAGGTTTTGTGGTTCGACACCATAGAATCAAAATTGATCCGAATAAAATCAAAGCATTAATAAAAATGCCTCCACCTAGAAGTCTCACCCAACTGAGATCTTTCCAGGGTTGATTAGCATATCTTAGGAGGTTTATATCGAATCTTTCAGGCAGATTCCAATCATTTACAACATTGTGCAACAAAGATGCTCCGTTCAGGTGGGATTAGAATTACCAGAAAGTGTTTGATAGTATAAAATAGTATTTCATGAATCCTCTAATGCTTGCAGGTCCTATACCAAGAAAATCATTGATCCTATATACTACAAATTTAAGTGAATCTCTTGGTACCTTACTAGCTTAGGCTAATAGGGAAGGAAAAGAGAATGCACTTTATTATCCGAGTAGACATTTACTTCCCACTGAAGTAAATTATCCTTCGATCGAGAAGTATTATTTAGCTTTAATATTTACTGCTTAGAAGTTAAGGCATTATATACTTTCTCATAAAAATAAATCTCATATCCAGAATAAATCCTCTATAATATTTGATGACTCGACTGACACTATTAGGAAGATTTGTCCATTAGTCAATGATACTATCACAGTTTGACATCATATTCACTCCTCTGTGAGCTATAAAAGAATAGGCGATGGAAGATTTCTTAACAGCTCATCTGATACAAGATGATTGCCCGATAAATGATGAACTACCAGATGAACAAATCATGAAACTCGAGTTGAATAAGAAGTTCACTTGGGAATTCTATTTTGATGGTGCCGCCTCCAGTCAGCAAGGAATAGATAATATTTCCCCTAGACAGGTCAGGATTGGAATAGTATTCATCACACTTGATAAAGGTATAATGTATTATTCATACCATATGTTAGAACTATGCACCAACAATGAAGTTGAGTTTGAGGCGGTGATAACTGGCTTAGAATTGATAATTCCAAATGGGATTGAAGAGATCAAAATCTTTGGAGATTCACAGCTTGTGATTAATCGAGTTGGTTAAATTTACAAAGAATTAAAAGAGACTTTGATTCCTTATCATCAGTATACAATGCATTTATTAGAATAGATTCCAAATGTAACTTTATACAGAATTCCCTACAGAAAGAATGTTATGGCGGACGCTGTTACTAAGTTAGCTAAGGCACTAGCATGTTTTGAGGAAGATTCAATTTCGATAGAAGTGCAAGGCTGACAAGTTCTATCTCCCATAAATTATGAATAAATAAATAGAAAACCCCAGTTGAGGTGAAAATTCTTTTAGCAATAGATAATGAAGCGGTGGATTGGAGAAAACCATTCATCGAATACTTGCAAGAAAATAAGCTCCCTTTGGAGAAATTAGCTGCAAATCATATCAAGAGATGAATATTATCCTATGCTTTGATTAAAAATATCTTAGACAGAAGATCATTTGATCAGATATGGTTGCGATGTTTAAATAAGGCAGAAGCATGGAACATCATTGAAGAAGTGCATGCATGAATATGTGGTGCACATCAATTTGGTCTAAAGATGAAAATGAAAATCAAATGATTGGGATAGTATTGGTCATCGATGATAGATGATTGCATGAATGTTACACATTATTGTCATCAAAGCCAGGTGCATGGTGTAGTTCTGCATCAGCCACCAAATGTCCTACCTCCAACCCTTGTCTCATGGCCTTTTGAAAGTAGGGGTATAGATATTATTGGTCTAATAGATCCTCCATCCTCCGGAGATCACATATTTATACTAGAAGCTATAGACTATTTCTCAAAGTGGGCAAAACCAATTCCTTTGAGAGAAGTCAAAGCTCACCATGTCTTAAAGTTTTTTAAAGAGAATATCCTGTACCAGTTCAGTGTTCCTTGCTTAATCATCTTGGATAACTATCCTTCATTCAGAAGCACTAAAATAAATAGTTTTGTCGAATGACATAACATCGATTGAAGATACTCTACCATCTATTACCCTCGGACAAATGGATTGGCAGAGGCCTTCAATAAAACTTTGGTTCATATCTTAAAGAAGAACTTAGATAATAATAAGCATCAATGGCACGAGAAGTTGGTTGAAGCTTTATGGGCATACTAAACCGCATATAGAACTCCAACTCAATCTACACCATATTCTTTAGTCTTTGGTGCAGAGGTTGTTATCCCATTGGAAGTATAGCAACCTTCACTCAGAGTTACAGTATACTACAAGATAACCTCAGAATAGAATGGAAAAATCCTACTAGAAGAGCTCGAAGGTTTAGAAGAGAAGCGTCTACAGGCTCAACAGAAGTTTGAGTTATTTAAAGCTAAAATGATCAAGGCTCATGAAATATTGGTTCATCCAAGAACTTTTCAAGTAGGTGAATTGGTACTAGTTCTATGAAGACCTATCATAACTCATCAGAAGATAGGAGACAAATTTGAGCTGACATGGGAAGGCCCATTCGTGGTAGAGAAAGTCTACCAAGGAGTAACTTATCAGCTTATATACTGTAAAGACGATGGTCCTATGTTACCCTTCAATAGGCGATACCTTAAGAAGTATTATAATAGATGATGTACTATGTAAACTTTGTAATGAAATAAATTCCTAAAGTTTAAATTTCCAGTGTTGATGAAGTTGCTTAAACTAAATTATCTTCAAATAGCAGAATCAAGAAACATGTCCTCAGTGGAGTTCAGATGTCTTTGTTCTAAATCCTCTCACTATGGAATCATTCTCTTGTCTGAGTATTCGATTTGTCTGGAAATCGATCTTCCAGTCAAAGTTTGAAATTCACCTTTCTGATAATCGATCTATCTGCCAGTTTCTAAATCCGCTAATTCGGGAATCGATCTCCAGTATGAGTATTCACTATGTCTGAAAATCGATCTCCCGTATCGTTAGATGGGAATCACGCAGATCTGACAGTTCCACCTTCGAGCTGACATGGTTAATGGTTAACCATGTGCCAACACGTGGTTAATCGAGTTGATGCTACGTGGATGATGCGGCGCACTACTACAACCACTGTATGCGCTGGTCCAATTGCAGTGTGTCATGTGTAAAGTAGCCACCGTCGGTTTATTAATTTTATTAATTTTATTTTAAAATAATAAAATTTATTTTTTAAGCTTTAAATAATCATAAAAAATTCATTTCTTAACCAAATTTAATGTATAAATATTCATTTTCTTCATAATTTAATTTCCTATATTTTAAAAATAAAATTTAGAGATTACTTTTTAGTATATAAATTCTAATTTAAATTATAAGTATTTTCAAATATCCATAATTATATTTTAAATAAATAATTATTTAAATTAAAAAATTCAATGGCATGATATTTGAGATTTAATGCTTGCTCTCTGATACTTGTGGGATTTTTAGAGCTCAAATACAATCATAGATGAATTTTCAAATGTATAATATATTTATTTGAATTAGACATTTAAAAAATCATTATACACTTTATAATCATCCAATGATTGCATGTTATAAATCTATGGAAACAATGAAAAGGATTCTCTCATTTGAGAATGAATTCAAGGTAAAATCCATGTTAATTTGAGAATAATTAGCTATTGATGATGTATGGTTTTTTCATATATTATTCTCAATATAAACATGATCATGGTCTTGAAATTGGATTAAGGTTCATTTGGGAATGTTCCCACATCCGTAAGTGATCGTAATCTAGTTTTATGCACCTATTTCTTTATACTTGAATTTGTTTTAAATTCATAGGTCACTATGTGGCCTATGACTTCAATAATTCATTATAAATAATTCCATAAAGTATTAGGACACTTTTTTCTATTATTAATTGCTATAATGTGATTGCAATGTTTATTTCAAAGAGTTAGAGAACATTGATGAAAGTTTGATAGGGATGTTAAGCCCTGATGAACTAGTCCCGAGGCTAACCAAGAGGGGGGTGAATTGGTTATTTTAAAATTTTATGAGCAACAAGAAAAATCTTTTTGATAATTTGTAGCGAAACAAGTAAACACATAAATGAAAAGATCAATCACAGATTTCTTCCAACTAGATAATAACAGAAAAATAAAGTGCAGAAAATAATCAGAAAGAGCACACCAAATTTTATAGTGGTTCGGTCAACTTGACCTACGTCCACTCCCCGGAGCCTCCCCTCCGGGTATTGCACTAACACAAAAGTGACTCTCCTTCTGCTCCCATAGTAAGGCGGAGAAGCCTGTACAAAACTCCTTTCCACCAACTTGATGAGGCAGAGAACCTGAATTCCTTTCACTTCCTCCTGAAGCGGGCAGAGAACTTGGACTCCTTTCGCTTCCTCCTGAAGCAGGTAGAGAACCTGAACTCCTTTCGCTTCCTCCTGAAACGGGCAGAGAACCCGAATCTTCTTGCTAACGATCCTCCCACAGAAAACACCAACAAGATGAGAGACGAAGAACGGAGAAGATGACTCTGATCCTTGCTTGGAGCAACCTTTATGAATCCCTCACAAACTCTCCCTCACAAGATCCTCTCTCTCTCTCTCTCAAGGTTTCTCTGGAAAGGAAAGTGGTAAAAGATTTTTCTTATTGGAAGAAAAAGATCTTTTATAGGAGGGCTCAAAATTTGCCCTAAATCTCAACTGGTCGGCCAATATCGTCCAGGACTATCGCTAGATCGTCCAGTACGATCAGTTCAAAATCACCTATTTCAGCCTGGACGATCTGGCTCTTCTGGATGATTAGTAGAAAAAGTTGTTCAGATCATCCTGGATGATCGCAGATCATCCTGGATGATCGCAGATCATCCGGGATGATTAGTGTAAATTCAAGAATTTCATCCAGAAGATCGCTCTGGTCATCCAGAGGAACTTGTGCTGGACGACCCAAAAATGACTTGATCGTCCAGGATGATATTAATATCGTCCTGTACGATTAATTCAAAAAGTGCCAAAACCATCCTAAACACCACTCTGAACGTACAGGTGAAACATGTTGGACGATCAGGATTTTTAACACATTGTCCCGTACGATCCTGCGATCATCCAGGACATATGATCGAATCAATCAGACCTTGATTACTTTCCTTAATCACCAGACTAATTTAGGCATGATTCTAATGGATTGTCTAGGACAATACACGTATCATCCAGGATGATCAGACCAAATCTCTAAAAATAAAACTTGCCTAACTTGATCTAGTGGCTGAGAATTTCTTATTTGAGCCTATCATCCGGTACGATGGATGGATTGTCCAGGACGATCGGCTTAATCAGACAGACTTAACTTGCTCACCCTAATTAGGGTTTCTATTTTCACTGGATCATCCAGGATGATGTGAATATCATCCAGGATGATTTGAACAAAAATTAAACATAAGCTCTAATTCACTCAAGCTCTCCCCCTGAGTGTGTGTATGTAAGGTTACTTAGCTAGGGGATTAGTTACATAGCATTTGATTCAATAAAGATAAAAAAGTACATTGGACCTAGATTTCAAAACAGACTGACTCAAGCTTGGATTGGCTTGAACTTGTAATTAAACCTGCATACCTGAAAGATTAAACAGGCAACCAGAGATAGAAATGTTTGCTATCATCAAAATCATAATCTTTAAAACCAGATTTACAATAATCTCCCCCTTTTTGATGATGACAAATATTTGTTAAGTAGTTTTAAATCAAATAGACAGGAGTAACCAATGCACGTATGAAAGATAAATATCATTTCAAAATTCACTAAATAGAAAATACAATAAGGAGAACAACTACAAAACAAGAGCAATACAAGAAACAACTAGAATAGTACACAAAACTACTAGTCACTCAAAACACTAACTCCCCCTTTTGACATCACAAAAAGGAGGAGGAACAGACACAACAAGATAAGCAGAAAATAACACAAAACACAAATCTAAAAAAGGAGGCAGATCCTGATCAGAAGGAGGAGGTGGTGGTGGCTGAAAGTAACTGTGAATGGCAGCAAAGAGTGCTCCAAACCAGGCAATGTCCTGGTCGCACTATTGTTGCTGTTGAGCAACATAGTCATTGAAGCGTTGCAGATCCTCAGTGTACTGCTGCTCCTAGGCAGTAACATAAGAATCATATTGGGCCTCCCATTGGTCAAACCGCTGCACCAGATGATCAAAAGGGGATGCAATACAAAGGGGAACAGGTGCATCAGGTGCAGCAGAAACTGGAACAACTTCTTCCTCTTCCTCCTCAACATCCGGGGCGGGCTCCGGATGTAGTTGGGTACTATGGAGTATATGGAAGGAATTGTTTGTAAAGTAGGAAGGAGGGACATTGGCAGGGACTTGATATTACATATCATATTTGGTTTCCAGGGCATATGTAATGATGTGTCCTAGAGCTAGATTTGGGCATCGTCTATGGCCCGGATCCCTAATGGTAGTGAGATGCTCGATATAGCAGAAAAGGAGATCGGTAGCATTGAATTCCCGGTGGGCCATGATGTAATAGGTGGTCAGAGAAAGTAAAGGGGTGATGTGAATGCGGTCCCCAACCTTTGGGATGATGGACGAACGAAGGACATGTTGAATGGTACGGGCATCCTTAAGGAGGGAAGTGAAAGTTCGATAGGGATGTTAAGCCCTTATGAACTAGTCCCGAGGCTAACCAAGAGGGGGGGTGAATTAGATATTTGAAACAAAACAAAAATCTTTTTATAACTTACAGCAGAAACGAATTAAAATAATGATAAAAAGATCAATCACAGATTTCACCCATGCAGATAATCGTAGTTAAATAAAGTGCGGAAAATAATAAGAAAGAACACATCGGATTTATAGTGGTTCGGTCCAACCTGACCTACGTCCACTCCTCGGAGGCACCCTCCAAGTATTGCACTAAACCAAATAGTGTCTCTCCTTCAGCCCCCACAGCTAGGCGGAGAAGCCCTTACAAAATCACTTCCACCTTCCCCGGTGCGGCGGAGTAGCCGGGTCCTTTGACACCAAAGAGATCTTCTTCTTCCATAAACTTCCCTCGAGACGACCCTTGAATCCGATGGTACTTAGGTGCAAGCTTGCCGGAGCAACCGTGTGAACCCCCTCACACTCCCTCGAGAATCCCCCTTCCCAGGCTCTTCTCCCTCTCAAACTCCACCCTTTTCTCTCTCTCCCTTTCAAGCTCTCTCTTCAAGTTTTCTCCAAAAGAACGAAGCCTCAATGGCTGCCAAAGACACCTATCAAGTGCCTTGAGAAAGCTTAAATAAGAGCTCCAATAACCCTTCCAAATTAGTTCTAGCGGCAAAGATCGTCCAGGACGATCGCTTGATCGTCCAGGACGATGTGCTACAAAAGACGGCGTCAGAAAACCCTAAAAACTCAATTCTGCCGCCAAACATCATCCCGGACGATCTCAGGATCATCCTGGACGATGTGCAAAATTTGACCTGATAGTCCCGTACGATCCTGGGATAGTCCATGACGATCAATATAAATTTTGCACAAATCATCCAATACGATATACATATCGTCCAGGATGATTAGAACAAATTTTGACTCTTAAATCTTTGCCTAAATTATCATGGCGGCTAGGGTTTTGAGATCATATTGGATCGTCCAGGATGATATAAATATCGTCCAGGACGATTAGTCCAATGAACAGATTGGCCTATACGATCAGAAATCATCCAATACGATTTGTTCAAAAGTTGAACTTCTGGTTTTGATAGGATCTCACTCCCCCTGAGTATGTGTACACATAGTCACAAATAAGCATACACCCTTACAGGACTTGACTCAAGAAATCAAAAAGTACATCAATGAGAAATACAACAAAGCCTATTCTACTCATTCTTGAGTCTTGAATCTTTCTTGGATTGATGCATGCTGTTCCTGAAATGTTAGTACACACAGACAAATATATATTCCAAATACTAGGAGATGAACCATAATATTTGTTATCATCAAAATAAGAACTCATGAGCCTGAGTTGCAACAATCTCCCCCTTTTTAATGATGGCAATATTTCTGGTTGGAATTGCTAATAAAAGTTTTTTCTCCTAATCTCCCCCTCACTAAGAAAAGACTTTTAAAAATAGGGAGAAACATATTTTTTTAATTTTTTTTAAATTTTTTTTATTTAAAAAAACTACGCAATACAAATAAATATCACAAATAAAACAGTACAATTACAATACAAATAAACTTCACAAATACAACAATACGTTCTCCCCCTTTGACATTATCAAAAAGAAGATGAGCAGAAAAAATAAAAGTAAATCAAAAATAGACTAAAAGATCGAAAACGGTCTCTGATCTTGTGAAATTTTTATAAAATCAAGAATTTTCTTGTAATGAAAAAGCTACCACTTGATTTTATTCAAAAAGCTAAGTAAGGCATAAATTGACTACTCATAACCTAGAAAGGTTAGAAATTTAGAAATTGTTAAACCAAGCTCAGGTTTTAAAAAGGCTAAAAAACTTTTTAAGCCAATATCTAAATCAATGAACAAATTAGATAAGGAAACAAAAATCTTTCAAAACTCCTTTCATGAAATACATCTAATAGAAGATTGATGCAAAGTAATGAATCAAAAAATCTTGATTTTCGAACTCAAGTAACGAATCTATCAAAAAGTCATAAGAGTTTTCTAAACTTTAGATATTTACAAGAATGGAATCAGCTTTTATGGGCTAATTTTGTGCCTCTTTTTCAATTTATTTGGCGCTTTGTACATCTTTTGATTTTTGATGCACTTTGTGTATTCAATTTGGCAATTTCACATCTTTTCAGTTTTGGGCTCATTTTGTGCCTCTTTTCAATTTATTTGGCGCACTGCGCAACTTTTGATTGCCTCCTTTCTAAATCTTTAAAATCAGTAAACCTTATTCTTATGATAAAGACGAACAACCTGAATAAGATAATCTTGAAGTTGGTTCAATAATTTGCAAAAGATTCCTATGAGATAGACAAAATGTTGGGAGATGAAAAAAGTTTTAATTTCAAAAAACAATTTATAATCTGAAATAGATTTTGACTCAAAAGTAAGATAGCTTTATTCAAAGAAATGAGATAAAGAGACAAAATCATGAGTTTTCTTCCTTTACTTGATTTTAGAGAAATCAATCACAACTAACAAAGTATTTAGAAAATACAGGAGGTAAATTTTCCATTTTTAGAAAATAAGATCTAAAAAAAATGATTTAAAATAAGAGGTGTTATGTGTGTGCTTGATCAGAGGAATAATAAGAAACACCAAAAATTTTAAAAGGAAAAATAAAAATACTAAAACACAGAAAACACAATGAATAAACAATAGTAACAGAAAAATAAAACAAAAAACATAAACACACAAAAAGAATATTAATTTACATCAGCTTGCTCCTGATCAGATGATTCAGAAGCTAGATCTGCCCAGGACATTTTTCATTTTGCATTTTCAGCCCTTATTATAATTTGCTTAGCTTTACCCTTTTCCTTTTCAGGAAGGGCTCATAAGTACGGACACTAATTTTTCATATGTCTAGGCTTCCTACATCTAAAACAGATAACATCAGAAGAGAACTTTACATTCTTACCATTTTTACCTTTGTTCCACTTTTGATGTTAATGTTTGTACTTTAGTAGATTTTTCAATTTATTTGTTGCTGATGCTAACTCTTCACTTTCATCACTTTCTGAGTTGCTTTTTTCAATGTCTTCAGTTTTCAGCGCTATCGTTTCACCTGCATCCAAAAGCTTTTGACCCAAACTTTGCTCGTAGGCAATGAGTGAGCCAATCAAATTATCAATAGAATATTCGTTCAAATTTTTTGATTCAGAAATTACAATGACTCTGGCATCAAATTTAGCAAGTAGAGAACATAGGATTTTATTAACTTTTTCAAAATTTGAAAGTTCTTTTCCTAAAGTATGTAATGATGTCACAATTTGAGAAAACCTAGTAAACATGTTCAAGATCGTTTCATGAGGTTTCATGCTAAAAAGTTCATAATCATGCATTAATATATTTAGCCTAGATTGCTTGATTTCACAAGTACCTTCATATCTAGTGCATAATGTATCCCAAATTTCTTTGCCAGAAGTACATGCAGATATTAACATACAATCATCAGAATTCAAAGCACATAAAAAATAATTCAAATATTTAGCATTCAATTGAGCATTGATCTGATCTGTTTTACTCCATTCAGAAAAGGGAATATCAATTTTAATTTCATTTATAATACGTGACGGTGTAGAATAACCAATTTGAATCATATGACACATGTGATAATTAATAGATTGAAAGAAAGTAGACATATGAATTTTCCAAAAATCAAAAGTAACATTTTCAAATAATGGTGGTCGTGTGATTGAATATCCTTTCGCAACATTACGATTATAAAAATTAGCCATGGATCGATTTCAAAAGTTTTTAAACTTAAATTTTGAATCCCGCTTTGATACCACTTGAAAGTTTGATAGGGATGTTAAGCCCTTATGAACTAGTCCCGAGACTAACCAAGAGGGGGGGTGAATTGGATATTTGAAACAAAACAAAAATCTTTTTATAACTTACAGCGAAAATGAATTAAAACAACACTAAAAAGATCAATCACAGATTTCACCCAAGCAGATAATCGTAGTTAAATAAAGTGCAGAAAATAATAAGAAAGAACACACCGAATTTATAGTGGTTCGATCTAACCTGACCTACGTCCACTCCTCGGAGGCACCCTCCAAGTATTGCACTAAACCAAATAGTGTCTCTCCTTCAGCCCCCACAGCTAGGCGGAGAAGCCCTTACAAAATTACTTCCACCTTCCCCGGTGCGGCGGAGTAGCCGGGTCCTTTGACACCAAAGAGATCTTCTTCTTCCCAAAACTTCCCTCGAGACGACCCTTGAATCCGATGGTACTTAGGTGCAAGCTTACCGGAGCAACCGTGTGAACCCCCTCACACTCCCTCAAGAATCCCCCTTCCCAGGCTCTTCTCCCTCTCAAACTCCACCCTTTCCTCTCTCCCTTTCAAGCTCTCTCTTCAAGTTTTCTCCAAAAGAACGAAGCCTCAATGGCTGCCAAAGACACCTATCAAGTGCTTTGAGAAAGCTTAAATAAAGAGCTCCAAAAACCCTTCCAAATTAGTTCTGGTGGCAAAGATCATCCAGGATGATGTGCTCCAAAAGACGGCTTCAGAAAACCCTAAAAACTCAATTCTGCCGCCAAAGATCATCCAAGACGATCGCAGGATCGTCTAGGACGATGTGTTCCAAAAAACGGCTTCAGAAAACCCTAAAAACTCAATTCTACCGCCAAACATCATCCCGGACGATCTCAGGATCGTCCTGGACGATGTGCAGAATTTGACCTGATAGTCCCGTACGATCCTGGGATAGTCCAGGACGATCAGTATAAATTTTGCACAAATCGTCCAGTATGATATATATCGTCTAGGACGATTAGAATAAATTTTGACTCTTAAATCCTTGCCTAAATTATCATGGCGGCTAGGGTTTTGAGATCATATTGGATCATCCAGAATGATATAAATATCGTCCAGGATGATTAGTCCAATGAACAGATCGTCCTGGACGATCAGAAATCGTCCAATATGATTTGTTCAAAAGTTAAACTTCTGGTTTTGATAGGATCTCACTCCCTCTGAGTATGTGTACACATAGTCACAAATAAGTATACACCCTTACAGGACTTGACTCAAGAAATCAAAAAGTACATCAATGAGAAATACAACAAAGCCTATTCTACTCATTCTTGAGTCTTGAATCTTTCTTGGATTGATGCATGTTGTTCCTGAAATGTTAGTACACACAGACAAATATATATTCCAAATACTAGGAGATGAACCATAATATTTGTTATCATCAAAATAAGAACTCGTGAGCCCGAGTTGCAACAGGAAGTGCAAGCATTATCGTGGTAGGGGGCGTTGGTATTTCTAAGGAAGTGATTGGTGATACTCCAATCATAATCAGGATCAGAAATAAGGGTATGGAGTTTATTGCCAGTGACAGAGAGTTGAAGGATATGGTGAAAATCCTAGGTGGTGAGTTATGCAGGCTACTGATTAACAAAGGACTGAAGGGTGGAGTAGTCAGCGGTGATGCGAAGATTGGCGAAAAAGACTCAGAGAAGTTTTGTACTAAATGAGAAGGCCAAGGTGAGGATGAAGGTGAGGGAGGTATGTGCAAACAGATCCAGAACATGGTAGGCAAGAGTGCGGGCGTTGATGATCTTGGATTGTGTGATTCCAACTTCAATATATCGTTAGAAAGCAGCCTGATCGGCAGCATTTGGAAAGCGGGGATCGACATTTCCCCAGGAGGAGCTTGCACCTTGATGCCTAGATCGCTGTCCACCAGCCATTAGAGTCACAAGAGAGGAGGTAAGGAAGGAGAGGTATAAAGAAAACTGAAGAAAATGGCTGTTTAAATAGAAATCGACCAGATCGTCCCATACGATCGCAGGATCATCCGGGACGATATGAGTAATTATGACGGCCAGGACGATTAGTCAAAAAGGTAGTCGGATCATCCAGGATGATCAGAGATCATCCAGGATGATTAGAGACAGGCGACCGTCCTGAGGAGTCAAGCTGGATGACCATTGACGAAAAGTATCATCCAGGACAATGAGGTGGATCGCCCGGGATGATATGTAATAATTGCATAGGATGGACCGAATTTGAATCGTTCAACTACTGATACGTGGATCGTCCGGGATGATGAGGTGGATCATTCAGGATGATGAATAATAATTGGTGCATTCTCAACCGTTTAATCAGGATCAGGAAATATGGATCATATCGTCCAGGACGATATGAGGATCATCCCGGACGATCACCAATAATTAATGTAACTCAGCCGTTTGATCAGAGTGGGGATGATTTGAATGAAACATCTAGGACGATATATAGATCGTCTGGGACGAAGACGATCATCCAGGATGATTTTGGGATCGTCCAGGACGATGTAAAGAAATAGTGAAAAAAGATGGAGGATGGGAAAGAAAGATCAGGGATCCCAAAAATATATTCAACAAAATAAAAAATTAAAAAATAGAGAAAATAAAACTAGAAATGATAAACACAAAAGCACAAAATAATAAAGTTTTTTTTTGAATCGATTCGCTCTAGTGAATCAGAATTTTCCCTTAATTTTGAATCCAAAAATCAGTAAGAAGACGATCGACAGAGATGAAATCCAAAAAAAGTTGGAAAATCAACTTTCGTAACTCGCACCTCGGACACCTTATAGATGCAAATTCTTTTCAAAACAAAAATCTAATTCAGAAGAAAGGAATTAGATTCGAAAAGAGATCCTTTCAAGCCTCGTTCCATAAAAATATCTGATATAATAGTATTACAAAGTAAGAAATTAGAAATCATGATTTTTCATCTCAAGCTTTTGAAAATATTAAAGGTGCATGGATTTTTCTAAGATATTTAAAGATTTGAAAGGGAAGAAAGCCTATTTCTTTGTGGGCTAATTTTGTACCCCTATTTGTTTCAATTTGTTTGGCACTTTGCGCATCTTTTGATTTTTGATACACTTTGTGTATTCTTTCAATTTTTGGCGACATTGCGCATCTTTTTCAGTTTGGGCTATTTTTGTGCCTCTTTTAATTTTGGTGCTCTTTGCACATCTTTTGTAGGCTTTCTCCCTCTCAAAATTATTAAAGAATCTAAGCGGTAAACTTACCTTTCAGACATAAGAGACAACAAAGCTCACTCTCTATAATAAGGAAGAGTAATTCACAAAACAAAAACCATACATCGTATGATAAGTGCAATCACTTAGTTTTGAAAATCATAAAAATGACTCAAAACTTTGAAAACACTATTCATATGAGGTAGATTACTGTAGGAAGATAAAATAGATCTCTATTTCAAAATCCAACTTTTTAATTTTGAAGCAGATTTTTATCCAAAAGAAATAATATACCATTAAAGGAGTTAGAGGAAGAGAAACAATCATCAATGTTTCTTCCCTTTAACAGATCCAGTGGAATCAATCACTGCTTACACGCTTCCAAACCTAAAACCAAGGCAAAATTTTTAGTCACAAATCTAGTTTATCAGTAGTAGGGAGCAGTGATCGGATTTTGAAAAGCATAAAATAGTAAGTAAAAACCAAGTAGGAAATTGCATCAAACTAAACATTCGAATCAAACTAACAATAAGATTAAAATGAAAACCAGTAGAAAAATAAAAATCAACAGAAAACAGATAATCAAATAAAATAACTACCTAACAGAAAAAGAATGAAAAAACAGACAAATCAGAAATCAGTAGTCATTTGAATCAAGCATTTATATCAATAACACCTAATCTGGTCCTCAAAATGCTGAATGAGTCAAAGGCCAGTGTTAGTAAATATGTCAGCCAGCTGATTTTTAGTTGCTACATGATGTAGTTGTATGTCCCCTTTTGTAACATGATCCCTAATGAAGTGATGCCTTATATCAATGTGTTTGGTTCTAGAATGTTGGATTTGATTCCTAGAAATACAAATGACACTAGTATTATCACACAGAATAGAAATTGTTCCAACAGGTAATCCTAAATCCAAAACTTGTTGCTTCAACCAAAGAACTTGGGCCACAAAACTTTCTAAGGTAATGTACTCAGCTTCAGCAGTGGAAAGTGCAACTGAGTTTTATTTTCTATTGGACCAGGAGACTAACGACTGTCCTATGAATTGACAAGTTCCAGAAGTGCTTTTTCTATCCACCCTACACCCTGTAAAATAAGAATCAGAATATCCAATGATCTCAAAAGAGGTGTTATGCCTAGGGTACCAAATTCCTAGGTTTGGTGTCCCTAAAAGATATCTAAGAATTCTCTTAACAGCAATCAAGTGGGACTCTTTAGGATCAGCCTGAAACCTAGCACACAGACAAACACTAAACATAATATCAGGTCGGCTAGCAGTCAGGTAAAGTAGTGATCCAATTATTCCTCTATACTTTTTCTGATCAATAGATTTTCCACTTGAATCCTTATCTAACTGAACAGAGGAGCTCATAGGAGTGTTGATTGGCTTGGCTTTATCCATTTCATATTTCTTCAAAATGTCCTTAGTGTATTTAAATTGATTAAGAAAGGTTCCATCATCCATTTGCCTTATGCTAAACCTCAAAAAGTAGGATAATTCTCCCATCATATTCATCTCAAACTCCTTACTCATTATTTTAGCAAACTTATCACATAAATATTTATCAAAAGATTCAAAAATTATATCATCAACATAGATCTGGATAATGAGTAAATCATCCCCTACTCTCCTCAGAAAAAGGATGGTGTCTGCGCTCCCCTTAACAAACTCTCTTTCTAACAGGAATGTGCTAAGCCTCTCATACCAAGCTCTGGGTGCCTGTTTCGATTCATATAAGTCCTTTTTTAATTTGTAAATATGATTTGAATATTGAGAACTCTCAAAACCTGGAGGTTGTTCTACAAAAATATCCTCTTTTATTACCCCATTTAAAAAGGCACTCTTGACATCCATTTGAAACAGCTTAAATCCCTTATAACAGGCAAAGGCTAGTAGCACCCTAATGGCATCCAATCTTGCTACAGGGGCAAAGGTCTCCTTAAAACCAATCCCTTCAATCTGATTATACCCCTTAGCCACCAATCTTGCCTTATTTCTAACTACCATACCAGATTCATCTTATTCTTAAAGACCCACTTGGTTCCCACTATACTTTGATTCCTAGGTCTTTCTACTAGCTCCCAAACATCGTTTCTTACAAATTGATTCAATTCCTCTTACATAGCTAAGATCCAAAACTTATCTGAAAGGGCTTGATTATGTTGGTGGGTTCAGTCATTGAGATAAAGGCATAGTGGTTTACTTCCTTTCTAAGTCCATGCCTAGTCCTAACACCTTTAGAAGGGTCTCATAAGATTAGTTATTTAGGATGACTCGAAGAATATCTCCAATCTCTAGGTAAAGTGGTTTGAGTTTCTACCCTTTCCTCTAGATTTACATTTTCAACCCCTTGGGTAATCTCCCCTACCTCTTCTTCTTCCTCAGCTCTAGTTACCTTAGGATTAGATTCATCAAACACCACATGAGTTGTCTCTTCCACCACCAAAGTCCTCTTATTAAACACCCTAAAGGATTTCTCCACACTAGAATAGCCTAAGAACACTCCTTCATCAGATTTGGGGTCAAACTTTCCTAAGGGCGATTTCTCATTATTTAGAATGAAAACCATACTGCCAAAGACATGGAGGTGGGACAGATTTAGAGTTCTACCCTTAATGATCTCATAATGTGTCTTGTTCAGATTGGATCTAACATTCACCCTATTCAGCACATAACAGGTAGTGTTCGCCGCTTCAGTCCAAAAGTATTTTGGAAGTGAATACTCAATAAGTATGGCTCTAACGGCTTCCACTAAGGTCCTGTTCTTCCTTTCAGCTATCCTGTTCTGTTGAGGGGTCCTAGGAGCTAAAAAATTGTGACTAATCCTTTGCTCCTCACAAAAACTTCCAAACTTCACATTTTTAAACTCTCCACCATGATCATTATAATAGTTAAGATCTCACAACCTAACTTCCTCTAAATCCAAGTGGAGAAGGACTTAAATTCATCAAATGACTCAGATTTATGTGACAGAAATTTAATCCAAGTGAACATCGAGTAATTAGCAACAATCACAAAACCATAGACTTTTCCCCCTAAGCTAGCAGTGCTAATGGGTCCAAAGAGATCCATGTGAAGGACTTCTAAAGGTCTAGAGGTGCTAATGTCCTTAATAGAGTGAAAGGAGGACTAGAATTGCTTCCCTAATTGACAGGCATCACATAGGTGGTCCTTAGTGAACTTAAGCTTGGGGACACCTCTAACTAAGTCCTTTTGGGTGACTCTCCTAAGGGTTTTCATACTGGTATGGCATAATCTCATGTGCCACAACCAAGACTCATCAGCAGTAGTTTTTAAGCAAATTGAAATATCAGCCTTAAAGTAACTTACATCCAGTATGTAGACATTATTGATCCTTTATCCCTGCAAAATAATTTTATCATTTAAGCTTAAAATGCAGCAAGTGGGTATGAATTTGATGTTGTATTCTTTGTCACAGAGTTGACTGATACTCAGTAGGTTGTATTTCAGTCCATCTACAAGCAAAATATTTTCAATCATAAAATTCTTTGAATCACCAATTATACCTAAACCTACCACCCTCCTGGTGGTGTTGTCTCCAACTGTAACCTTGCCTTCAGCCCTGGCCTCCAGCGATATGAACTGATTTGCATCTCCAGTTATATATCTTGAACATCCACTGTCCAGGTACCACATGCTCTCACGAGGTCTTGTGTGAGAGAACACCTACAAAATCATCAAATGTTAGATTTAGGAACCCAAACAGGTTTGGGTTCCTTATTATGAAAAGAAGAATGCAATGCATATGTGTTGTGCTGTAAAATAGGCAATTTGGGCCTCCACACCCAATATGTACTATGGTAAACCGTGCAGGTGTGGGAGATGTGTCCTAACGTGCCATAAGAAAAATATCTAACACCAGGAAAAGGGTTAACTAATCTACATGGGAGATAGTGCCTCTTCCTAGGTTTGAATGAAACATACTTTGATGATTTTGAAACAGATTCTTCAAAAGATGGAGGTGAATAAAACTGTATAAAAGTAGGAGGTGTTTCATTTTTCTCAAAAGCACTGATTTTAACATTTAGAAATTCATTTTCTTTCTTCAAACTTGCAATTTCAAATTTTAATGCTCCATTACTACTCTCCACTTCACATGCCATGTTGTCTAATTATTTAAACGCTCTTTCTAAATCAACATGCGAGGTTTTTAATGAATCATGCTCAGTAATCAGATCAGAATACTTTTTGTTCAGTTCATCAAATTCATCAAGTAAAAATATGTGATTGCTGTCAAGTATGGAATGATCTTTAACTACAGAATCATGCTCTTTTTGTAAATTCAGAAATTCTAGTTTCAGGCTAACATGAGTTTTCTTAAGCTTCCTATACGATGCATGAATTCTTTTAGATACTTCAAATAATTGATCGTAAGTAAGCTTACATACCTCTTCCTGGTCATACTAACCCAGATGATCATCAGCCATCAGACACAAGTTGGTTTCCTCCTCTTCAGCTTCAGTCTCAGAGGAGTCA
The DNA here is from genome assembly GCA_019925795.1 of Dendrobium chrysotoxum. Taxonomy (NCBI): domain Eukaryota; kingdom Viridiplantae; phylum Streptophyta; class Magnoliopsida; order Asparagales; family Orchidaceae; genus Dendrobium; species Dendrobium chrysotoxum. The sequence continues at coordinate 80,523 of JAGFBR010000801.1, read as the reverse complement.
GATGCAGAATCTGTCTAGAATGCCTTTTGAATCCTCTTCTTATCCTTCCTGAATTTGGGTTTCTCCTCACCCTTTTTCTTGCTTGGGTGAACTTTAAGTGTAGGACAATCAGCCTTAATGTGTCCAGGCTTCTTGCATTCAAAAGAAACAGTATCAGATGAGCCTTTAAAATTTTTATTGGACTTACCCTTGTTCCACTTCTAAAAGTTCTTATGTTTCTTTCTTAGAAAACTTTTGAATTGCCTAGTGATTAAGGCAACATCATTGCTATCATACCCGAAAGAATCAGTGTCAATATCGTAGGCCTTTAGCGCCATAGTTTTCTCCTTCTTCTTCTCACCTGCATCAAGCTGTCTTTGGTTCACCCCTTACTCCTAAGCAATGAGTGACCCAACTAAGTTGTCAATAGAATAATTGTTCAAATCTTCGATTCAGTAATTGTAGTTATCTTAGCATCAAACGAAGAAAGCAAACATCTCAAAATCTTGTTCACTTTTTCAGAATTTGTAAGTTCTCTTCCTAAAGCATGCAAAGAAGTGACAATTTGAGTGAACCTTGTATACAATTCAGAAATAGACTCAGTAGATTTCATGAGAAAAAGTTCGTAGTCATGTAGCAATATGTTTAACCTAGACTGTTTGACTTCAGTTGTACCTTCACAAGTGATGCACAATCTATCCCATATTTCTTTGTCAGTTGTACAAGTAGAAACACACATGTAATCCTCATATTTTAAAACACAGAAAAAATAGTTTAAACATTTTGCATTCAGTTAGGCTAAGTGACGGTCATCAAAAGTCCAATCAGTGAAAGGCAGTTCAGTTTTAACATTATTAATCACTCTAAAAGGTGGTTCATAGCCATCCTTAACAAGCATCCATATGCGATAATCTATAGATTGAAGAAAAGTGGACATGCGAGTTTTCCAAAAATCAAAAGGTATGTTATCAAACAATAGCGATCGTGTAATTGAATAACCTTCAACAGTATTACGATTACCAAAGTTATCCATGGATCAAATTCAAAAGTTTTTCAAAACTAGATTTTATGAATCCCGCTCTGATACCACTTGAAAGTTCAATAGGGATGTTAAGCCCTGATGAACTAGTCCCGAGGCTAACCAAGAGGGGGGGTGAATTGGTTATTTAAAAAATTTATGAGGAACAGGAATAATCTTTTTGATAATTTGCAGCTGAAATAAGTAAACACAGAAATAAAAAGATCAACCACAGATTTGACCCAAGCAGATAATAACAGAAAAATAAAGTGCTTAAAATAATCAGAAAGAGCACACCAAATTTTATAGTGGTTTGGTCAACTTGGCCTACGTCCACTCCCTGGAGCCTCCCCTCCGGGTTTTGCACTAACACAAAAGTGACTCTCCTTTTGCTCCCACAGCAAGGCAGAGAAGCCTGTACAAAACTCCTTTCCACCAACCCGGTGAGGCAGAGAACTTGAACTCATGTTGCTTCCTCCTGAAGAAGGCAGAGAACCCGGACTCCTTTCACTTTCTCCTAAAGCAGGTAGAGAACCTGAACTCCTTTCGCTTCCTCCAGAAGCGGGCAGAGAACCCGGATCTTCTTACGAACGATCCTCCCACAAAAAACACCAATGAGATGAGAGACAAAGAATGTAGAAGATGACTATGATCCTTGGAGTAACCTTTGTGAATCCCTCACAAACTCCCCCTCACAAGATCCTCTCTCTCTCTCTCTCCCAAGCTCTCTCTCTCTCTCTCTCTCTTAAGGTTTCTCTGGAAAGAAAAGTGGCAAAAGATTTTTCTTTTTGGAAAAAAAAGATCTTTTATTGGAGGGCTCAAAATTTGCCCTAAATCTCAATAGGTCGGCCTATATCATCCAGGACTATCGCTAGATCATCTTATACGATCAGTTCAAAATCACTTATTTCAGCCTGGACGATCTGGCTCTTCTGGACAATTAGTAGAAAAAATTATTCAGATCGTCCCATACTATTCTGCGATCATCCGGGATGATTAGTGCAAATTTAGGAATTTCATCCAGAAGATCGCTCTGGTCGTTCAGAGGAACTTGTGCTGGATGACCCAAAAATGACTTGATCATCCAGGATGATATTGATATCGTCCTGTACGATTAGTTCAAAAAGTGCCAAAATCATCCTGAATACCGCTCCGGACGTACAGGTGAAACATGCTGGATAGTCAGGGTTTTTAACACATTATCCCGTATGATCCTGCGATCATCCAGGATGATATGATCGAATCAATTAGACCTTGATTACTTTCCTTAATCACTAGACTAATTTATGCATGATTATAATGGATCGTCTAGGATAATACACGTATCGTCTGAGACGATCAGACCAAATCCCTAAAAATAAAACTTGCCTAACTTGATCTGGCGGCTGAGAATTTCTAATTTGAGCCTATCGTCCCAAATGATGGATGGATCATCTAGGAGGATCGGCTTAATCAGACAGACTTAACTTGGTCGCCCTAATTAGGGTTTTTATTTTCACTGGATCGTCCTAGACGATGTGAATATCATTCAGGATGATCTGAACAAAAATTGAACAAAAGCTCTAATTCACTCAAGCTCTCCCCATGAGTGTGTGTGTGCAAGGTTACTTAGCTAGGGTATCAGTTACATAGTATTTGACTCAATAAAGATAAAAAAGTATATTGGACCTAGATTTCAAAATAGACTGACTCGAGCTTGGACTGGCTTGAACTTTTAATTAAACCTGCGTACGTGAAAGATTAAATAGGTAACCAGAGACAAAAATGTTTGCTATCAACAAAATCATAATCTTTAAAACCAGATTTGCAACAATTGATTATAATCCCATTCAAACTTAGTGACATTTAGGAACAATAATTAAGGTGTGTCTTAGCTAATTTAGCCAACTTTAGGATTCGCTACACACATCCTATTTGGATGAAATATAAACTTAGAAAACTTAGTGTCATATCCCCCTTGATCTAATATACCATGACTTGACATTAATTCATCTTCAAAGAATGATCTAATTTCAATTAACCCTTCCTTAAGGGTTTAATTTCAAAAAATTCTAAAAAATTAAACAAAATTCTTAAAAATTCAAAATTAATTCCAATCAACTCTAAATCAAATATATAACCAATGAAAATTGAAATTCAAATTTGAAACTCTTAAAATTTTCATTAATATTTAATTACCCCTAATTAACTATTAATTAAATAAATTCATTAAAATTTAAATAAAATTTAAAATTATAAATTAAATTCAAATAAAATTAAAGATAAAATCATAAAATTAAAATCTCAATTTAAATAAATTTTTAATTAAAAATTAATTCCTAATTCATTAATTAAATAATTTCATTAATAATTAATTAAATATAATAAATTATACACCGACCTTATGCAACATACTTGATTCCATCTGGAGGGTATATTGCATTGGATTACAAGGTCCCTTTCCCTATCTATAATAAATCTTTGGAGGCTCTCATATGGCCGCTTATCCTGCATAGAGGATAAATGTTCATTTTGAAAGCCTTAGGATTTATAAATTGATAACCCCTTGCGCTGTGGGGGTTATTAATCTATAAATTCCTTAAAACTAAATAAATAACTCAAACATCTAAAATTCAAATAATTCAAAAGTTAAATAAAAATCACTTAAACTTCAATTAAAATTCTATTTCAGCCTTAAAAGTATAAACATTAAAAATACATACAATCTAAATAATAAATCCCTATAGGATCTATCAAAGCTACACAATATCTTTCACACATTTAGATGGTTTGCTAGGACAACCAACTTTAGCCTAGGTCCAACTTAAGCCTAGGTTAGGCCGGTGGATTGATTTGGTTTGATTATAAGTGTCTTTGCCTAGACGGCACCTATATGTGTTTGCTTACTTTCTGTAAAATATAACATGTCATATTTACTTTTATGTCAGTGCACTAGAGAGCAGAGTGAATGAATTAAGGGTCGTGCTTTTTAATTTCATTTTTTTTATACATATAACTGCTCACAACACACTCATAAATGCATTTATTTTTTCTGTTCTTTATATTTATGCAAAGTAGAATGTTACTAGGCGATGATGTATATGAAAAGGGTCATGTAAATTTAAATTTCATAGAATTCTATATATAGATCGAGTTATAAAAGAGTCAAAGAAAATTGCTAATAAATATACATATGGGGCTCCAAAAAAGTAATGTCCTCTTTCAAAGGGGATTTCTTTGTGGAATTCCACAAAAGAATAAGAGCTCGAAGACCATAAGCAGAGATTCTGGATATTTTTGATAGGATTTGAATCCAGGTTGTTGTTAGTGGGGCCTAGCCACCGTTACTTTACCGCAAACCCTGGGTTGTACTTTACAAAATTTATATTAATGAAATCAGCTCTTTTATATATTGTTAGTCATGCATCATATACATCACATATGTAGATTTTCATTTTTTGTAAGCATGTTGTATTGCATTTGATTTAAATTCTTTGACAACTCCTTAATTCTTAGGATAGAGCTTTCTAAATATTGCATTCATATGGCAATTTGTTGTGATTAGGATTATTAGCTGGCAGCTCACTCTAGGCAAGTGGTAAGCCCAGATTGTATACACTCTTCTCTGCACATTCCTTCTATAATTCAAATCAAAACTTCTAAAATTAAATTTCAAGAATTTATAATCTAAAGCCTGTGAATCGAAATTTTTTTAGCCCAAACATTTCTTTAAACTTATAGGTATTTTAAAATTATTTAGTCATCATTTTAATTAAGAGTATTCTCCTAGGAGATGTAATTAACTATAGCGGCTTACCCTTATAGGGAGTCTATATCCCAGAATAAAATAAAACCTATCTTAATTTTTTTTCTAAGATAGGGGAAAAATCTATGAATGTAGACTAGCTTTATTCAAATTTTAAATTTAATTTCATAATTTAAAGATATATGGATAATTTGTTTGCTTTTACAACAAATAGAATATCCTCTATATTTGATTATGGAAATAAATTTGTAATTTATTCTTCAAATTGGAAAGATAGGAGAATGTGCTTATCATCCATTATGATGATTTGTATATTTTCTATGTCGTGTCTGGCTAGAGGAATAAATTATAGTTTCTTTCTTTCAAAATGATAGTAGAACATTAGTCTATCCTTCGGGGTGGTATAATGTCTAACTATGTTGATTTAAATGAAAGAAATCATTAAAATATAATTAAAGCAAATCTTATGGGACTAAAAAACATTTTTAAAAAATTATCTCACATCTCCTTATGCCTCCCTTTTAATATTACTTAGGATTACAACACAAACTTTATTTCAAAGGAAAGCACATCAGTCCACCCTCCAGTACAGGAAAACATGTCTCCAACTAACTTAAACTAGTCAATCATTTTTTGCTAGCCTTTCTTACATATACACATTTTATAGAATATATAACATACTAAACAAGTGATATTATTCTCAATATTCATCTTGTTGTATTATATTAATGCATATAAAATTTGCAAATGAACCAAAATTAGTGAAATTTATAAAAAATGCAATGTGATCTTCTTCACTATGTTAGTATCCATTGTAATAAATATGAATGTTATACACTGATATTCTAAGGTTTTGATAATTATTTATCTAATTTTCATGTTTATGTAAATTTCTAAAATTAGAAAATTTCCCCCAAAATATAAAAATATCTGGTGAAAATTAAATATATTTTTGTTAATATGTGCAAAATGATTAAAACTATAACATACTAAAAGTTATATTGTAAAAGTTTGCTAATAATAAAGATATCCCAACTTTTGTAAGTTCTGATCAAATTAATATTTATAAGTACAAAATTTATAAAATCATTAAAATCAGAGGTAGGATAATGATAGCCTACCTTGAGATGAGCAAATTTCTCAACTGGGTCGATGGACAAAAACTGCTAGAATACCTTAAAATCCTAGCTTCTCTCTTCTATCTCCTATCTTTTTCCCTTAATTTCCCTCTTATCCTTCTCTGGCTTGAGCAAAATGTAAGCAAAAAGGAGAAATGGGATTTTGATAAGATCTATAAGTGATTAAAGATATTTTATAATAAAATATCTTAAGGATGTATTGGTAATTGTGCAAATTATTCAATTTTTAATAAAAATCTTATAAAACCCTTTTATATCTTCATATCTAAAGCTTTAAAAATTATGAAAAAATAATTCATAAAATAACCCAGCATGCTTAAAAAACTTTGGTGAAATTAGTTTGCAAAATAGACACCTAACGGTCCCTAAAAACTCACTTGTACCGATATATATATATATATATATATATATATATATATCAATTTCTTAAGGAATTGCAATACTTTTTATTTCAATATATCTACACTACCCATAAAATTAGGAGAAAATTACTATAACTAAAACACAATAATATCTATATTATGATGAAAATGGATTATAAATTAAACTTATAATGATCCCTAAAATATTATTTGATTGGGTTAAAATATGGGCTATTATAATCTCTCCACCTTAGAAAAATGTCACCCTCGACATTTCTCACTACAGATCATTGATCATTGATCACTTCAATAATTAGTTATATCAATCATCATTCATATCACATTATCATTCACTCACACATATATGCATGTCAATATATTATATTAATTAATTAATTTTTTATGTAATTTAATAAAACAATAATAATATTCAAATGAGAACATATACCAATGGATCTCTCAGGAGCACTCTCACTCTATGTTGACTTAATTTATATACCCTTGGTTGAATGTGTAATAACCCAATTCTTAAAAATAAACTTAAAATGGAAATCTAAATTTCTATTTGAACTGCAGTGCAACGATGCTATTCCTCTGAGTACTGTGGCACTTGGCCTTGAGAATAGCAATGCCACAAATCGCCACTATGGCATTTTCTATAGTAATTCACTTTATGTTGACTTAATTTATATACCCTTGGTTGAATGAGTTATTACTGTACTGATATGTAAGGTGTGATGACTCTATTTACTAAGCCAATATTTACGAATTACTAATTATCGACTATTAGAAAAACACCATGCAAACCAAAAGTCCTAACTTATTTAGTGTGATTAATATAATGCACATTGCTGCACTACTATTATTATACTATTTACTATTCTATTGATTATCATTTTACTGTTATTGTACTATTTTACTCTAGCACTAGATTTATGGATACTAATACTGTTATTGATATTGCCGATATTATAACTAATTTACTGTCACTATTATTATCACTATTTATTGATTAACTGGTATTGAGTACATAATTCCTATACTAAGCATATGATATAGGAAGCTTATTGGATACTGATATAGAATGATTAAATCTCTTATATATACTAATTTGATTGTACTATATTATTATAGATTTTGACAATTTTTATAGATGTTTTTGATTTATGGATTTATATAATTTCCTTACATCTATAATGTCTGATTTAGGAAGGATTGTTTACTGCTTATTGATTCAACCTCCATACCAATTTACTAATCTATGAACTACAGATCAATTGATTTACTAATTTAATGGTTTATCAATTCCACTATTTATGTACTGCACTATTTTTCTATCTTCCATACTGTAATGTTATACTATTTTATAGATTTTACTACCACAACATGTGTATACTATTTCTATACAGATTTATGATCATAGTGACTTCTACTGTTATAAACTGACTGATGACATACATACTGATTCTTTATTGTGCTTTGAGTTCAATTATAAGATTTGATGGGCTATTGAGATTTTTAGCTCATTATATGTGGTTTAAATGATTTAAGGTCAGGTTAGAGGATCGGGAGTGTTAGATTGAGCAGATAGGATTTGTGAGTTATTTTGTTTTTGCTAAGTTATTCTTTTATAGTCATGAGTAGATAGATTATATGATGTGATTATATAACTCGTGGCTTTTATAAATGAGTTTTGGGAGTATAAATATATATTTATATTGATGTTTAGATAAATAAAATGATTTTTACTAGTAGTTTATTATTGATAAAAGAAATTTAGACATCTCTAGTGATCATTGTTGTAATTATTAAAAGATAAAAAGAATAATTCTTCTTAATTTGATTCTAGGACATGATAGTATGGGTGTTAACATCACTAATTGTGAGTGTTGCCTCTATCTCTGACTCATATTTCTTACATCTGTTTGGGTCATAAAACCTTAACTAGACATTCTAGAACCTACAAGTCTTTAACTATATGCTTGTCTAGAATGATCTGTCCGAGACCCAGATCTCTCCTCAAATCTTCATTATAGATAATCTATCATAATTTGTCCATACTGGCCACATCAAAAGTATTATCTAGTGAGTAGATAACACTTTCCTGTATGTCTCCTCCCATATCTGGGACACTCATGTAAACTTCCAGTTGGTACCATAAGTTCTCTCCTAATATTAGTAAATGTACTTCTCTTTTCATTTCTTTCTCTTCTAATCACCTCTTCACCTGCTCTCTTCTTGCTCATGACAAGTTCAAACTAGAGAATAGCCAAATTATTCGCCATCAGTTTCCCTTGCTCCACTAACTCTAAACATTTTTTAATCCTTAATGGTACAAGCGGATGCTTCAACTCATTCTTCAATTCTCTTAAAAATTTATAATATTTTTCTATATTGTACCTATCAACAATGGAGCGTACCTTACCAAAGAAATAATTTAAGCTTCATATTGCATTACTATTATGTTCCCCTATTCCAATCTCATGAAAGCCTCATGCATGTACTATCAGGCTAATTGAGGTATAAACTAGTCTTTAAAGATAGTAACAAACTCTGCCCAGGTAATTTTTGCATTCATCTTTCTTTGAAATTTCTCCCACTACTATCCTATCGACCATCTCTCAGCTTCTTCTTCAAATAAAAATACTATGAGTAGTACTTTCTATTTTTTGACACAGCATACAATCAAATATTTGTTCTATCCTTAGTAACTAATCTTCTATTGTCTGTGGCTCTATAACTCCCTTTAATAATGAGGGATTCCATTTATGGAACATCTATAAATGCATATCCTCTTAAATCTCCTTTCTCCTAGTCTACCTACACATCATCAGCTATACTATCAAACTAACAAACTACATCATATTATCAGAACTCACTAGAGCTACTGTATGTTGCAAATCTGGTTTCAAAAAGTACAGTTTTGATGATGACAAATATATTTGTGTTATATTTTTCTTGGCTAACCCATTTCAGGTATAAAAGATCAAAAGCGACTTAAGCCAACTCAAGATCGGGTCCAAGTATGTCTAAATGTAATATTTTCCTTTTCTTGAGTCAAATGTAATGTAACTGATCCCCTAGCTAAGTAACCTTGCACACACACACTCAGGGGGAGAGCTTGAGTGAATTAGAGTTTTGGTTCAATTTTTATTCAGATCATCCTGGACGATATTCACATCATCCTAGATGATCAAGTTAAAACAGAAACCCTAATTAGGGCAACCAAGTTAAGTCTGTCTGATTAAGCTGATCATCCTGGACGATCCATCCATCATACGGGACGATAGGCTCAAATCAGAAATTCTCAGCCGCTAGATCAAGTTTGGCAAGTTTTATTTTTAGAGATTTGATCTGATCGTCCCGGACAATACGTGTATCATCCTGGACGATCCAGTATAATCATGCCTAAATTAGTCTGGTGATTAAGGAAAGTAATTAATATTTATTTGATACGATCATATTGTCCGGGACGATCGCAAGATCGTTCGGGACGATCGCAAGATCATTCGGGACGATCATGACCATCCAGTGTGTTTCACAAGTACGTCCAAAGCGGTGACCAGGATGATTTTGGCAACTTTTGAACTAATCGTACAGGATGATATTGAACGATATCAATATTATCTGGACAATCAAGTCATTTTTAGGTCATCCATCACAAGTTTCTATGGACGACCAGAGCGGTCTTCTGGACGAAATTCCTGAATTTACACTAATCGTCCCGGACGATCGCAGAATCGTACTGGACGATCTGAATAATTTTTTCTACTAATCGTCCAGAAGAGCCAGATCGTCCAGGCTGAAACAGGTGATTTTCAACTGATCGTACAGGACGATCTATCGATCATCCTGGACGATATTAGCCGACCAGTTGAGATTTAGGGCAAATTTTGAGCCCTCCTATAAAAGACATTTTTCTTCCAATAAGACAAATTTTTTGCCACTTTCCTTTACAGAGAAACCCTAGAGAGAGAGAGTTTAGGAGAGAGAGAGGATCTTATGAGGGAGAGTTTGTGAGGGATTCACAAAGGTTGCTCCAAGCAAGGATTAGAGTCATCTTCTCCGTTCGTCGTCTCTCGTACTATTGGTGTTCTTTGTGGGAGGATAGTTTGCAAAAAGATCCGGGTTCTCTACCCGCTTCAGGAGGAAGCAAAAGGAGTTCAGGTTCTCTGCCTCATTGGGTTGGTGGAAAGGAGTTTTGTACAGGCTTCTCTGCCTTACTGTGGGAGCAGAAGGAGAGTCACTTTTGTGTTAGTGCAATACCCAGATGAGAGGCTCCGAGGAGTAGACGTAGGTCAAGTTGACCGAACCACTATAAAATCTAGTGTGTTCTTTCTGATTATTTTCTGCACTTTATTTTTCTGTTATTATCTACTTGCGTGAAATCTGTGGTTGATCTTTTCGTTTATGTGTTTACTTATTTCTACTGCAAATCATCGAAAATATTTTTCCTGTTGCTCTCAAATTTTTAAATAACCAATTCACCGCCCCCCCTCTTGGTTAGGCTCGGGACTAGTTCATCAGGGCTTAACATCCTTATCGAACTTTCAAGTGGTATCAGAGCGGGATTCATAAAATCTAGTTTTAAAAAACTTTTGAATTTGATCCATGGCTAACTTTGGTATTCATAATACTGCTGAAGGTTATTCAATTACACGACCGCCATTGTTTGATAACATACCTTTTGATTTTTGAAAAACTCACATGTCCACTTTTCTTCAATCAATTAATTATCGTATGTGGATGTTTGTTAAGGATGGCTATGAACCACCATTTAGAATCATTAACAATGTTAAAATTGAACTGCCTTTCACTGATTGGACTTTTGATGATCGTGACTTAGCCCAACTGAATGCCAAATGTTTGAACTATTTTTTCTGTCTTAAAATCTGAGGATTACATGTGTGTTTCTACTTGTACAACTGGCAAAGAAATTTGGGATAGATTGTGCATCACTTATGAAGGTACAATTGAAGTCAAACAGTCTAGGTTAAACATATTGCTGCATGACTATGAACTTTTTTGCATGAAACCTACTAAGTCTATTTCTAAAATGTATACTAGGTTCACTCAAATTGTCACTTCTTTGCATGCTTTAGGAAGAGAACTTATAAATTATGAAAAAAGTGAACAAGATTTTGAGATGTTTGCCTTCTTTATTTGATGCTAAAATATCTACAATTGCTGAATAGAAAGATTTGAACAATTATTCTATTGACAACTTACTTGGGTCACTCATTACTTATTAGCAATGGGTGAACCAAAGACAGCTTGATGCAGGTAAGAAGAAGAAGGAGAAAACTGTGGCGCTGAAGGCCAACGAAACTAACACAGATTCTTTTGAATCTGATAGCGATGATGTTACCTTAATCACTATGCAATTCAAAAGCTTTCTAAGAAAGAAACATAAGAACTTTCAGAAGTGGAATAAGGGTAAGTCCAGTAAAAATTTTAAGGGTTTATCTGATACTATTTATTTTGAATGCAGGAAGCATGGACACATTAAAGCTGATTGTCCTACACTTAAAGCTCACCCAAACAAGGAAAAGGGTAAGGAGAAACCAAAATTTAGGAAGGACAAGAAAAGGATTCAAAAGGCATTCTGGGTAGATTCAGCATCCGACTCTTCTGAGATTGAAGCTGAAGAGGAGGAAACCAACTTGTGTTTGATGGCAAATGATCATCCTGGTCAGTCTGACCAGGAAGAGGTATGTGAGCTTACTTACGATCAATTATTTGAAGTGTCTGAAAGAATTCATGCATCGTATAGGAAGCTTAAGAAAACTCATGCTAGCCTGAAACTAGAATTTCTGAATTTACAAAAAGAGCATGATTCTGTAGTTAAAGATCATTCCATACTTGACAGCAATCACATGTCTTTACTTGATGAATTTGATGAACTGAATAAAAAGTAATTTGATCTGATTACTGAGCATGATTCATTGAAAACCTTGCATGTTGATTTAGAAAGAGTTTTTAAAGAATTAGACAATATGGCATGTGAAGTGGAGAGTAGTAATGGAGCATTGAAATTTAAAATTGCAAGTTTGAAAAAAGAAAATGAATTTTTAAAAGTTAAAATCAATGCTTTTGAGAAAAATGAAACACCTCCTACTTTTGCACAGTTTTATGTACCTCCACCTTTTGAAGAATCTATTTCAAAATCATCAAAGCATGTTTCATACAAACCTAGAAAGAGGCACTATCACCCACGTAGATTAGTTAACCCCTTTCCTGGTGTTAGATATTTTTCTTTTGGCATGTTAGGACACATCTCTCACACCTGCACTGCTAACCGAAGTACACATTGGGTGTGGAGGCCCAAATTGCCTGTTTCACAGCACAGCACACATGTATTGCATTCTTCTTTTCATAAGAAGGAACCCAAACCTGTTTGGGTTCCTAAATCTGACGTTTGATGATTTTATAGGTGTGCTCTCACATAAGACCTCGTGAGAGCATGTGGTACCTGGACAGCGGATGTTCAAGACACATGACTGGAGATGCAAATCAGTTCATTTCGCTAGAGGCCAGGGCTGGAGGCAAGGTTACACTTAGAGATAACACCACCAGGAGGGTGGTAGGTTCAGGTATAATTAATGATTCAAAGAGTTTTATGATTGACAATATTTTGCTTGTAGATGGACTGAAACACAACCTACTGAGCATCAGTCAACTCTGTGACAAAGGATACAACATCAAATTCCTGCCAATATGCTATACTTTAAGCTTAAATGACAAAATTATTTTGTAGGGATAAAGGATCAACAATGTCTACATGCTGGACGTAAGTTGCTTTAAAGCTGATGTTTCAATTTGCTTAAAAACTGCTGCTGATGAGTCTTGGTTGTGGCACAGGAGATTATGTCATGCTAGTTTGAAAACCCTTAGGAGAGTCACCCAAAAGGACTTAGTTAGAGGTGTCTCCAAGCTTAAGTTCACTAAGGACCACCTATGTGATGCCTATCAATTAGGGAAGCAAGTCTAGTCCTCCTTTCATTCTGTTAAGGACATTAGCACCTCTAGACCTTTAGAAGTCCATCACATGGATCTCTTTTGACCCATTAGCACTACCAGCTTAGGGGGGAAAGTCTATGATTTTGTGATTGTTAATGATTACTCGAGGTTCACTTGGATTAAATTTCTGTCACATAAATCTGAGTCATTTGATAAATTTAAGTCCTTCTCCACTTGGATTCAGAGGAAGTTAGGTTGTGAGATCTTGACTATTCATAGTGATCATGGTGGAGAGTTTAAAAATATGAAGTTTGGAAGTTTTTGTAAGGAGCAAGGGATTAGTCACAATTTTTTAACTCTTAGGACCCCTCAGCAGAACGGGATAGTTGAAAGGAAGAACATGACCTTAGTGGAAGCTACTAGAGCCATGCTTGTTGAGTATTCACTTCTAAAATATTTTTGGGCTGAAGTGGTGAATACTGCCTGTTATGTGCTGAATAGGGTAAATATTAGATCTAATCTGAACAAGACACCTTATGAGATCATTAACGGTAGAACTCCAAACCTGTCCCACCTCTATGTCTTTGGCTGTAAGGTTTTCATTCTGAACAATGGGAAATCATCCTTAGAAAAGTTTGACCCCAAATCTGATGGAGTGTTCTTAGGCTATTCTAGTGTGGGGAAATCCTTTAGGGTGTTTAATAAGAGGACTTTGGTGGTGGAAGAGACAACTCATGTAGTATTTGATGAATCTGATCCTAAGGTGACTAGAGTTGAGGAAGAAGAAGAGGTAGGGGAGATTACCCAATGGGTTAAAAATGCAAATCTGGAGGAAAGGGTAGAACCTCAAACCACTTTGCCTAGAGATTGGAGCTATTCTTCGAGTCATCCTAAAGAACTGATCTTAGGAGACCCTTCTGAAGGTGTTAGGACTAGGCATGGACTTAGGAAGGAAGTAAACCACTCTGCTTTATCTCAATGACTGAACCCACCAACATCAATCAAGCTCTTTTTGATGTGTTTTAGATCTTAGCTATGCAAGAGGAATTGAATCAATTTGTAAGGAACAATGTTTGGGAGCTAGTAGAAAGAACTAGGAATCAAAGTATAGTGGAAACCAAGTGGGACTTTAAGAATAAGATGAATGATTCTGGTGTGGGGGTTAGGAATAAGGTAAGATTGGTGGCTAAAGGGTATAATTAGATTGAAGGGATTGATTTTGATGAGACCTTTGCCCCTGTAGCTAGATTGGAAGCCATAAGGGTGCTATTAGCCTTTGCATATTATAAGGGATTTAAGCTGTTTCAAATGGATGTCAAGAGTGCCTTTTTAAATGGGGTAATAAAAGAGAATATTTTTGTAGAACAACCCCCAGGTTTTGAGAGTTCTTAATATCCAAATCATATTTACAAATTAAAAAAGGCCTTATATGAATTGAAATAGGCACCCAGAGCTTGGTATGAGAGGCTTAGCACATTCCTGTTAGAAAGAGAGTTTGTTAAGGGGAGCGTAGACACCACCCTTTTTCTGAGGAGAGTAGGGGATGATTTACTCATTGTCCAGATCTATGTTGATGATATAATTTTTGGATCTTCTGATAAATATTTATGTGATGAGTTTTTTAAAATAATGAGTAAGGAGTTTGAGATGAGTGTAATGGGAGAATTGTCCTACTTTTTGGGATTTAGCATAAGGCAAATGAATGATGGAATCTTTCTTAATCAATCTAAATACACTAAGGACATTTTAAAGAAATATGAAATGGTCAAAGCCAAGCCAATTAACACTCCCATGAGCTCCTCTGTTCAGTTAGATAAGGATTCAAGTGGAAAATCTGTTAATCAGAAGAAGTATAGAGGAATAATTGGATCACTACTTTACCTGACTGCTAGCCGACCTAATATCATGTTTAGTGTTTGTCTTTGTGCTAGGTTTCAAGCTGATCCTAAAGAGTCCAACCTGACTGCTGTTAAGAGAATTCTTAGATATCTTTTAGAGACCCCAAACATAGAAATCTGGTACCCTAGGCACAACACCTCTTTTGAGATTATTGAATATTCTGATTCTGACTTTGTAGGATGTAGGGTGGATAGAAAGAGCACTTTTAGAACTTGTCAATTCATAGGATAGTCTTTAGTCTCCTGGTTTAGTAGAAAATAGAACTCAATTGCACTTTCCACTGCTGAAGTTGAGTACATTGCCTTAGAAAGTTGTGTGGCCCAAGTTTTTTGGTTGAAGCAACAAGTCTTGGATTTAGGATTACCTGTGGGTGGGCACAATTTTTGTTCTGTGTGATAATACTAGTGTCATCTGCATTTCTAAGAATCCAATCCAACATTCTAGAACCAAGCACATTGATATAAGGCATCACTTCATTAGGGACCATATTACAAAAGGGGATATTGAGCTACATCATGTAGCAACTAAAAATCAGCTGGCTGACATATTTACTAAACCACTGGCCTTTGACTCATTCAGCATTTTGAGAACCAGATTAGGTGTGATTAACATAAATGCTTGATTCTGATGACTACTGATTTCTGATTTGTCTATTTTTCATTCTGTTTCAATTAGTTAGTTGTTTGATTTGATTATCTGTTTTATGTTGTTCTTATTTTTCTACTGATTTTTGTTTTAGCCTTGGTGTTAGTTTGATTTGAGTATTTATTTTGATGCAATTTCCTACTTGTTGTTATTTACTGTTTTATCTCTTTCAAAATCAGATCACTGCTCACTACTACTAATAAATTGGATTTCTGACTTAGAGTTTTGCCTTATTTTTAGTTGGAAGCTGGTAAGCAGTGATTGATTCCACTGGATCTGTTAAAGGAAAGAAATATTGATGATTGTTTCTCTTTCTCTAACTCCTTTAATGGTGTATTGTTTCTTTTGGATAAAAATCTTCTTCAAAATTAAAAAGTTGATTTTTGAAATAGAGATCTATTTTATCTTCCTACAGTAATCTATCATATATGAATAGTGTTTTCCAAGTCTTGAGTCATTGTTATGATTTTCTGAACCAATTGATTACACATATCATATGATGTATGATTTTTATTTTGTGAATTACTCTTCCTTATTGTAGAGAGTGAGCTTTGTCGTCTCTTATGTCTGGAAGGTAATTTTATAGCTAAGATTCTTTAAATATATTGAGAGGGAGAAAGCCTACAAAAGATGCGTAAAGAGTGCCAAAATGAAAAGAGGTACAAAATTAGCCCAAACTGAAAAGATCCGTAATATCGCCAAAAATTGAAAGAATATATAAAGTGTATCAAAAATCAAAAAATGTGCAAAGCGCTAAACAAATTGAAAGAAAAAGGGGCACAAAATTAGCCCATAAAGAAATAGACTTTCTTCTCTTTCAGATCCTTAAAGGTCTTAGAAAAATCCATGCACCCTTAATATTTTCAAAAGCTTGCAACAAAAATCATGATTTCTGATTTCTTATTTTGTAATACTATTATATCATATATTTTTTTAGAACGAGGCTTGAAAGGATCTCTTCTCAAATCTAATTTCTTTTCTTCTGAATTGGATTTTTGTTTTGAAAGGAATTTACACCCATAAGGTGTCCGAGGTGGGAGTTACGAAAGTTGATTTTCCAACTTTTCTGGATTTCAGTGATGTCGATCGTCTTCTTATTGGTTTTTGAATTTAAAATCAAGGAAAATTTCTGATTTACTGGAACAGAATGATTTAAAAAAAATCATTATTTTCTGTGTGTTTTTGAGTTTCGAGTTTTATTTACTCTGTTTGTATTTTTCGATCACTTCACTTCACCGCCATTCACAGTTACTTTCAGCCACCACCTCCTCCTCCTTCTGATCAGGATCCGCCTCCATTTTAGTTTTGTGTTTTGTGCTATTTTTTGTCTGTACTGTTGTGTCTATTCCTCCTCCTTTTTGTGATGTCAAAAGAGGGAGTTAGTCGCAGTAGTTTTTTTTTTATGTATTGATCTTATTTTGTGTTGCTTACTTCATTTGTAGTTATTTTTCTGTACTGTTCTAGTTGTTCAGTGAAATTTGGAAAGATATTTATTTTTCGTATGTGCGTTGGTTAACTCCTGGTTGTTTTATTTTAAACTACTGCACTAATATTTGCCATCAACAAAAAGGGGGAGATTGTTGCAAATCTAGTTTTAAAAAGTATAGTTTTGATGATGACAAACATGTTTGTGTTCTATTTTACTTAGCTAACCCATTTCAGGTACAAAAGATCAAAAGCGACTCAAGCCAACTTAAGATCGAGTCCAAGTGTGTCTAAATATAATGTTTTTTCTTTTCTTGAGTCAAATGTAATGTAACTGATCCCCTAGCTAAGTAACCTTGCACACACACACACTCAGGGGGAGAGCTTGAGTGAATTAGAGTTTCTATTCAATTTTTGTTCAGATCATCCTGGACGATATTCACATCGTCCTAGACGATCAAGTGAAAACAGAAACCCTAATTAGGGCGACCAAGTTAAGTATATCTGATTAAGCTGATCATCCTGAACGATCCATCCATCGTACGAGATGATAGGCTCAAATCAAAAATTCTCAGCCGCCAGATCAAGTTAGGCAAGTTTTATTTTTAGAGATTTGATGTGATCGTCCCGGATGATACGTGTATCGTCCTAGACGATCCAGTACAATCATGCCTAAATTAGTCTGGTGATTAAGGAAAGCAATTAATATTTAATTAATATGATCATATCATCCGGGACGATCGCAAGATCATCCGGGACGATCATGATTGTCTAGTGTGTTTCACCTGTACATCCAAAGTATGATCAGGATGATTTTGGCACCTTTTGAACTAATCATATAGGACGATATCAATATCATCCTTGACGATCAAGTCATTTTTAGGTCGTCCAGCACAAGTTCTTCTGTACGATCAGAGTGGTCTTCTGGACGAAATTCATGAATTTATACTAATCATCCCGGACGATCGCAGAATCGTATGGGACGATCTGAATAATTTTTTCTACTAATTTTCCAGAAGAGCCAGATCGTCCAGGCTGAAAAAGGTGATTTTGAACTGATCGTACAGGATGATCTATCGATCGTCATGGATGATATTGGCCGACCAATTAAGATTTATGGCAAATTTTGAGCCCTCCTATAAAAGATCTTTTTCTTCCAATAAGAAAAATCTTTTGCCACTTTCCTTTATAGAGAAACCCTAGAGAGAGAGTTTGGGGGAGAGAGAGAGGATCTTGTGAGGGGGAGTTTGTGAGGGATTCACAAAGGTTGCTCCAAGCAAGGATCAGAGTCATCTTCTCCATTCGTCATCTCTCATACTGTCAGTGTTCTTTGTGGGAGGATCGTTCGCAAGAAGATCCGGGTTCTCTGCCCGCTTCAGGAGGAAGCGAAATGAGTTCAGGTTCTCTGCCTACTTCAGGAGGAAGCGAAAGGAGTCCAGGTTCTCTGCCCGCTTCAGGATGAAGCAGAAGGAGTTTAGGTTCTCTACCTCACCGGGTTGGTGGAAAGGAGTTTTATACAGGCTTCTCCGCCTTGCTGTGGGAGCAGAAGGAGAGTTACTTTTGTGTTAGTGCAATACCCAGAGGAGAGGCTCCGGGGAGTGGATGTAGGTCAAGTTGACCGAACCACTATAAAATCTAGTGTGTTCTTTCTAATTATTTTCTGCATTTTATTTTTCTATTATTATCTGCTTGTGTGAAATATGTGGTTGATCTTTTCGTTTATGTGTTTACTTGTTTCCACTGCAAATCATCCCTATTGAACTTTCACTGCACTCTATTCATTTGGCACTTCAGGTAGATCCATTACATATGCATGAAATTAATGAAAAAAATAAATTCTAGCTTTACCCATTTTTATACATCTCAATTATTTGATATAGCTCTAGTTACAATTCAATTGTTAATAACCTTCGCTCTGATACTTTTGTAACACCCCATAGTCTAATTTTGGAATAATTATCTATTAATTAACTAATCTCTTTTAATTAATACAATCATCAGCAAAAGAAACTATAAATCATATTCATTAAAATAATCAACTGTATTCATTTCTCAAAATTTATATACGATAGCCAAGAGTTCATTCCATACATTCATCAGTCTATCTTTTAGCTCTTGACTATAAAAGAATATAACTAAAAAAATGTATAAATAAAATAAAATCTGAATCCCAAATTTGTCCTCACTCCATTAGATCCCAATCCCTTTTTGAAAATATGCAAAATTATAGAGTGAGATAACAACTTAGTAGGTTACAAGAACCTACAATTGAAATCAATAAAAGGCAATATGAATAGTATGCGTGTAATTATTCAATCACTATAAGCATGAACATATAATAATAAAATTATGTAACAATCAATGAAATAATAATATGTTATATGGTCAAAAAATTTCAGTATAATTGTACATCTTAGGAGCAGTGATTAGTAAGTTCTATTAATTCTATACCCAATAATTATATAATAGTTTATATAACATCTTACTATATTAGTACATCTGTCATTATCATATACATATCATAGAGTTTTTGTGCTATGCATATATATTATGTAAATCATGTGATTTATATATATATAATATTTTTGTATCAGTTTTATCAGTCTTATTAAATACTTATATCAATCATAGCCTTTATTTTATGTAAACCATGTCATATATATATATATATATATATATATATATATATATATATATATATATATATATATATATATATATATATATATATATATATATTCCTGTCATATGCATATGCAAGCACTAAAAGCAAGAAAAGGCATCCATCTATCTATAATACTTTTCTTGTATACAGTCCTATAAGCCAACCCTACAGGAATCAGTCTCAACTATAGCTGTTATATTTTTAGGAATTAGTCATATCATAAATCATCTAGATGAGGTGATTTTCATATAAAAAATCATCACTTTCTGCCCATCGGTATATCATATCATATTAATTTATCTCTTTATACCTCCCTTTTCATATCATTTGGGATTACATCACAAACCTTATTTTAAATAAAAGCCCATTGGTCCACCCTCCTATATAGCATAATATTTCTCCAACCAACCTGAATATTAATAATTTTTTGCTAGCCTTTCTTATATACACATATTTCACAACATATATATATATATATATATATATATATATATATATATATATATATATATATATATATATATAATAGTGAAATTTATAAAAAAAATGTAGTGTACTCTTTTCACCATTAATTTATCCACTGTAACAAGTATGAATGTCATACATAACTATTATACTATTTTGATTTGCTTAGCACAGTGAATTGCTATATTACATTTGATAATTAATAAAAGAAATAATTGGAAATTTAGATAGATAATAATGGCTTGTTGAGCTGTGATTGTTCATTATTATTTCATCTTCTATATTTAGAATATGATAAGGGGAAGGGCCTGTTAAGTAGCAGTGCCATGATCTGATCTGAGTCTATATAGTTATTTATTTATTTTGATTTTTATACAGTTATGACTAATTTTATTGCTCTATTTTGTAGCTTTTTCTGTAGCCATGCACTGTAATTGTAGATGCATTTTGATGATAAATGAAAAAGGATTATTGTGGATGAGTTTCTTTTAAGTACTTTGGATGTTGTTAGCACCCCTATTCTTACTATTGTAAGTTTAAAATTTTGGATGAAGATTCTATTTTTTTTTCAAAACTTAGATCTTGGGATTTGCTTGCTGCAGTTCCTCATGATATGACCTATTTAGTTTGCAGATCTTATCGAGTTGGGTACTAACAGTGTGGGCAGTCCACCACCCTATGTCTAGTTTGAGCACATAAAAGGTACTGACCATGTCATCTGATAATACTGTCACGAGTGTCTCTTGCCACAAAACGAGCATACTAGTGCTCCACTCACAGAACCTCTAGACTTGGAAACACTATCGCCAGATCCACCTCTCTTGCAGTTTCCAATACAATCTTACTCCTCCCACCAAACCTCTTCCTACTAGTAGTCCATCATTGATATGTAGTTGACAAATCATTCTCGATTTGATGGGCCATCTCCACCAGCTCAAAAAAATTATAAATACAAAACAGAGCCAACGCTACCTCAATGTAATGTCCCAAGATCCAAAGTTGGAATATTTATCTATTTTGTCTCTTAATAAATTTGCTAAAGTATCTAAATACTCATCAGTATAAATAAATACAGTGAAAACAATTATCAATCTTATTCATTAAAATATTTTTATATTTATTAATTCAAAATTCAATTTGCAAAGCTAGGAGATCACAATAGTATCAATTCATTCTTTCATAATTGAACAAAATACATAAATAAAAGAAAATCTAAAAACACTTATCAGCCTCACTCCAGAGGTTCTTGACCCTTTCCTAGACCTAAAATCAATAAAAACTACATAATGAGCATATAACCTAGTAAGCAACTAAAACCTACCATTGCATTCAATGCAAGGCAAAAGAATCAATATATATGGTGAGTTTTAATCAATATTAATTATTAAACTATCAATATGAGCAAAGGAATCAATATTTGTGGCCAGTCCTAATCAATATCAATTATTAAACTATTAGTATGAATATTAAACAATCTATGCAATCAATATCAATCACAAGTAAAAACTAATATGATCAGTAAAATCAAAGTATCTCAATAAGTAAAAGGAGTCTATTTATCCATAAGAAAATCGATAAAAAGTTTATAAATTAATAGCAGGTGTTGTACAATAAAATAAACTTTGATTATCTAATAGTTATATTTATGTTGATGGTTTTATTATATGCTTCTTTCAATCATTACGCCATGTATAGTTGTCTATCAATATGCCATATTAGTATGCTATCTCAATATAATTAACAATGCATTATACCTATACAACTATTAATGCTTGACAATATATAAGCCATATACTATGTAATGCTATATCAGTCTCAATAATTATATTAATCATATATATGCTACCATGCCAATGCAAATTTGGATACAATTATGAATAACATGGCATGTCATCCCACTTTAAAGTGGTGATTTTATCCTTCCATTTGTCATTTGTATCTATCAATAAATCCATTATTATCAATCAATCACATCTTTCAATTATTTATTTTACAGGTGGATTTTAATAAATCAATAAAGAGACATAACTCTCTATTTGTTGGTGTAACCAGGTAATCAGTTATAGGATAATATTCACGATTACAGTATAAATATTTATTTTAATGAAAACCTGTCGGCCCACCTTATGCTATTGTGCTTGCTGCGTTAGCGTATCTTGGCTCTATAATGCACCTACGCTGCTGTGCTTGCCACCACAACATTGTGACATTGTAACTCAAATTTTTCTATTTTTTAGATAAATTCATTTAAAAAAATTTTGGTTATTACACTCAAATTATCACAAAGACCTCTAAAAATGTGTAACACTTCCCTTTAAAAGTGCAAACTAATTGCAAAGTATGCCTAACTAGGGCAGTAAAATCTGTCACATACTGCATCATCATCCCACTACCCTGAACTAATCTAAAAAACATATCCTACATCTAAGGCCATGTAAACAAAGGTATAAACCAAGATTTAAAAATATTAGTAAACATCTCCCAATTGATCAGGGAGTTTAGCCTCCCCTAAAACTTCTCCTTTTGTTGGCCCAACCACCAGTGCTTAGCCTCTCCATATAATAGAAACACTAATAAAGACACATTACTCTCACGAGGACACTACATCCCATCAAAAGTCTACTCCAACATAATTTCTTAATTGAGAAATACTTTTATCCCTATGGTTTCCATATGATTTTGCTAAGAAATGCCACATGCAAAGCAATTCTTCCAACATGTATGTGCTCTCAAGATCATACCAAAAAAATATGTAAACACACAATCATGTTCATTCATATGTGATTTGTTGTCTCATTCAATTCCTTAAATAAATACTCTACTATAAAACCTTCGAATAAATATTATGAGAACTCTCATGAATCCTCTAATAATAATAAATATTGTAAGTGCAAATGTGATCTTGCAGCATCTAGCCTAAGGAACCAATCTAAAATGAATAGTATTTATGTCCTAACATGCTAAACAAATTTTACTTAGGTTGATCCACATATAACTCTATAGAAAATGTTCGTGTAAGGAATGTATGTGATATGGTGGTTGGACCCAAAGTGAAGCTCATTTAAAATCTCAATCTCAACATTTGGTTCATATAGACAGTGGTTGACTATGCCTTTATTTGGATGACTTCCTAATAGCTTGTCATTAGTAGTAAACTAGAACTTTAAGTGAAATGGATGAAATTGATTACTCCTACTTTAAGAAGAGAGGAGAGGGAGGGAGAGGGTGGTGGTGGGGGGGGGGGGGGGGGGGGGGGGTTAAGCTTTTATAATATAAAGAGTTGCAAGAGAATTTATGCCATAAAAAAATCATATTATATATTATTGCATAAGATTTTATGTATGTACAGGGAGGTTAAAGCCACCTGGCCACCCTTAATTACACCACTAATTGCTATAACAATTTGGATGAGAATGTCAGATCCATCCCATACTTAACATGATAGGGGCATCATGCCACACCTATATCATATGGAATTATTTTATCATGTGTTATACATTATTTGCATCGCACTATCTTGTTACGTAAATTACTCGGATAAAATCATTATTCAATACTAACACATAAACTACTTTAACATTAGTAGTAGCATGTTGTCATACTAACTCCTGACCTATTAATTTGACGCATTAACATTTGATCCAACCTTAAAAGTGTCATCACCATATAGTTTCTCACTTAGATCTAGACTGAAACCATTATATACTATTTCATATATTTCCACAAGACAATCTAATTGTGAATTTGATTATGGAATATACCCTATTAATTATTCTTTAACATTTGTGTATAATATATGCGAGTGTTGAGGTGTACATGACTGTAAAGTATGATATAAGACTATTGGTTATAATATTAGTCAAAATTTTGAGGATCCCAAGAATCCATGACTAAAATATAAATATATTTAGGAGTAAAAGGAAATTTAACATCACACATCCATTAATTCAAACTTTGATCCAATAAAATAATTTATGTGTATGTTACTGACTTGTGGATTTAGTCTTTAAGGTATAACATCAACATAATAATTTTATGTTTGTACTCTTTCAACTTTCACAAAGATAATCAATGTGTTCTTTAGCCTCCAACAATACTAAATTATAAACTTCATTGTCTACAATATGTGTCATCATCAAACCATCCTTAAATGGATAAAGACAAACCCGATTCACTATATAAGATGAGTTATCATAGAGTAATACTAGTAGAGAATATTAAGTTTAAGATATTCATAGAAATTGGCTCTTGAATTTGAATATGATAATTGTTTAGTCGACATAGATGGACATAAAATCATTCACTATTCTTAATTTCCCAAAAGAAAATAAAATCAAGCTTAAAATGAGTCTAGTCATCTTAATAATTTCTATTATGTAAACTAGTATATGCATTACTTTATTAATGTCTGACGAATACTATCATTGTACCAAACACATTATAGTAATGAATAGTCTTATATTTTCCATGGCATTAAGCTCATGTACAGTGAGTGTTTATATAGAGTAAGCTGATACACGTGTATGGGTAGGATAGAGTTGGTTTGTTATGCATTGATGGTATATTAGCTACTTGGGTTGTTGTTGTCATGTGTGCTAGCCACGATAGTGGTGATATGCTCCTTTACTCCCCCGCAAAGTGATGGTGGTGCTTGAACCATCAGTTTGGAGCGGTGCTTAAGAAACCTTGTAGCAGACAGTGGTTTCGTGAGAAGATCGGCAACCTGATCAACTGTACTTATCAGTTTGATGTCAATATGCTTGTCTTGGATGTGTATCTCGGATAAAATGATGATCAATTTTTATGTGTTTTGTGCGGGCATGGAATACCAGGTTGTTGGTCAAGGCAATGGCGAAAGTGTTGTGGCAAAATAGCTTTGTAGGTGGAGGAGAGGTTATGTAGAAATCAGCTAACAGATGCTAAAGCCATAGCATGTTGGCTGTGGCAGCGGCAAGTGCCTAATATTTGGCCTCTGTAGAAGATCTGGCGATAGTGTGTTGCTTTTTCATGGACTAGGTGATTAATGTATTACCGAGGAACGAGTAGTAGCCTGACGTAGACTTGCATGTATGTAGATCACTTGCCCAGTCGACATCAGAGAATGAAGTAAGTTGTAATGGTCCTGGAGAGATGGGTAGACCAAATGTCGATGTTCCTCTGATGTAGCAAAGCAGTCATTTGAGCTGGTGGAAGTGGGCCGGCTGTGGATCATGCATATGTTGGCAAAGAAGATTTATCGAATAAGCTATATCTGGTGTGGTGAAAGTAAGATATTGGAGCGATCCTGTGAGTTGTCGGTAGAGAAGCAGAGTGTGAAGAACAGGATCACAGAATGGTTGAGAGGTGGGTTTAGTTGAAGTGGGATTGGAGAGTGTCTTATAGGCGTGAAGCCCCGCCCATTGGAGAAGAGATTTTGCATATGCTGTTTGAGAGATGAAGTAGGAGTGAGATGTGGTTTATATGTTGATGCCTAAGAAATCATGTGCGTGGCCAAAATATTTCATAGTGAATTTATCACTTATCTGTTGAATGAGATTGAACAGTGCTTGAGAGTCATTTCCGGTGAGAAGTATGTCGTCGACATAGATAAGAAGATAGAGTTTGATATTATTTTTGGATAGAGTAAGAAGGGAATGATCAGCATTGCTGTGTGTGAAGCCAATGGTTTGGAGATAGGTAGAGAATGTATTGAACCATTGGCGAGGGGATTGTTTGAGGCGGTATATGGCTTTGTGAAGTAGACATACATGGTTGGGTTGAAGAGTGTCTTCAAAGCCTTTAGGTTGAGTCATGTAGATGGTTTCTTGAAGATCTCCATGTAGGAAAGCATTTGCCACATCAAGTTGATGTACTTGCCAGTGGTGATGAAGGGATATTATAAAAACGACTCGGATGGAAGGGATTTTGGCTACTGTACTGAATGTATCGTGGTAATCGAGTCCTTATTGTTGGTGGTGACCTTGCACAACAAGTCTGGCCTTGTAACGGGCTAGCGTGCCATTGGAATTGAATTTGGATTTGTAAGTCCAGCGGCAACCTAGTATATTGGCATTATGAGGAGGAGGGACAAGAGTTCATGTTCCTTGTTTTTGTAAGGCAAGGAACTCTAGAGTCATAGCTTCTCGCTAGTGATGAGATTTTGATGCCTCATAGTAGGTAGATGGATCAGTTAGGGGTTGTGGAGCATTTGGGTTAGTGGTGTGCAGAAGATTGAGTATGCTTCTAGGTTTTAAAGATCCTATTTTGGACCTTGTGGTCATAGGGTGTGGGATGGGCAGAGATGGTATGGGTTGAGGAGAGTTATTCTGTGGTTGAGGCGAGGGAGAGATGTTCTATGGTTGAGGTTGAGTAGTGTATGTAGATGATGTTTGATGGTGTTGTGGGTAGGTTGGTTGGGATGAGGTAGTTCCTAAGATGGGTGAGTGGCATTTGGAGTGGAGAATTAGAAGGTTTGAATTGGTTGCTAGTGGAGGGAAGCTGAGAGATGGTGGTGGAGGCTGAGGTATGGAGCGATATGGGAACTTTTGTTCATCGAATACAACATGTCTGGAGAGGATAATTTTGTTTGTGCTGCTGTCAAGGCATTTGTATCCTTTGTATGAATCTGAGTAGCCCAGAAATACACATTCAGGTGCTTTGGGTTCCAGCTTGTGGCATTTAATCGGAGGGAGCCAGGGATAGCAGGCATAGCCGAAGGTTTGAAGATGTGTATAGTCTGGAGTCTGCTTGTAAAGTAGCTGAAGAGGAGAAGTATTGTTTGTGGTAACAGATGGCAGACGGTTTATTAGGTGGACTGTAGTTAGAGCTGCGTCGGGCCAAAATTTGTGAGGGAGACTAGCTGTATGTAGTAGCTTTCGGGTTGTTTCTGTAATATGCCAATTTTTACGTTCAACAGTACCATTTTGTTCGGGTGTGTATGGCAAGCAATTTGATGATGAATGCCCTGTGATCTGAGGAAGTTTTGAAGGGTGGAGTTTAGGAACTCGGTAACACCATCTATTCTGATGCATTTTATGGGATTGGAAATTTGTTTTTCAATAAATTTAGAGAAGGTTATGATGAGTTGAGGGACCTCAAATTTATGAAATAGGGGAAATAACCATGAGATGCACGAGAAGTCAACTATGATTAAAAGGTAATATCGATATCCTTGATTGGATGAAATTGGAGACGGGACCCTATACATCAAGTTGTAATAACTGTAAAGTAGAAGATACATGGTTTGTACTAGTAGTAAATGCTAGCTTATGACTTTTGCTAGCCTTACAGTAAGAACATAATGTAGAGGCCATAGGAATGTCCAGGTGTTTGTGTTGTTGAGAGATGGTGGAGAGAACTCTGGGATGCGGATGATCGAGCCTGTTGTGCCATTGAAGGGAAGTGGAGATGTTGGTTGAGAGAGCGAATTTGGAGTGAGTTGGGATGGAAGGTCTAAGTGAGTAGAGACCATTTCGACATGGCCCTTGCACTAGAATTTTTTGAGTCTTCATATCCTTAATGGAGAAACCAGAAGAAGTGAATGATATAGATACATTATTATCTTGTGTAAGATTGGATATAGAGACCAGGTTGTGAGAGATGTTAGTGACATGGTAAATTTGAGAGAGATGTAACTTATGAGTTGGTGTGGGAAGCATACCAGTGCTAGAGTGAGCTATCGGTAAATTACCTCCATTGCCTACTGTAATGTTATCCTTGCCATGATAAGGAACAGGCTGATCCAGATTTTCCAATGAGTGCGTAAGATGTGAAGAGGCCCCCGAATCAATGTACCAATTAGTGGTTGGGGATGATGTATCTGCAACCAGTGCTTTGGAAGGTGCCAGAATTGTAGGTATGTAATTGGGATTCAGATGGTGCCAGCATTGATTCGCAGCGTGTCCTCACTTGTTGCAGATTTGACAGATTGTGGGAGACTGCTGGGTTGAGTGAGCTGGTGTGCCTGTGCTGGTTGAGAAGCGGCCTCTACCATGACGGCCTCATCCGCGGGATACATACAACACAGTTTGAGGATCAACCGAGTGAAGATATTGGCGAGATTCATTGGCCAGATTGATTTCTTCATTGATCAGTAGTGAGTAGAGGCTATCAAGGTTGATGGGGGACTGTATAGTGTGAATGGATGTTTTAAATGCCTGATATGGAGGATGTAGGCCATTGAGAATGTAGAGGATAATGAGGACCGCTGTAGATCCAGCAGCTGCAATGTTATCTACAAGAGTCTTAACATTAGTAAGGTACTGAACCATAGTGAGGTTACTCATGGAGAAGTTGTGTAATTCATTCTTTAATTGAATGACTCTGGATCTGTTGGAGGCTTGAAGGCGAAGTTCAAGAGTGCTCCATATGTCTGAGCAGCTATCTAGGTGAAGCACATATATAGGGTAGTATTGAGGCCGAGATGGTGGAGCAAATGGCAGTGTCTAGGTTTTGGTCTATGAGGATCCACTGAGTGTATAAGAGATTGAGTAGATTGGTGTTTTCTGATTGTGGAAGCAATCTGGTTGGTTTCACCACAGAGGGATCTAGGTGATATGCAAATCCATTCGCTCGGAGTAGCTTGAGGATCTGTGAGCGCCAGATAGGGTAGTTGTTGTTGGAGAGGGTAATGGGGACTATGGTTTTAATGGTGGATAAAACCAGTTTTAGGGAAGACGGGATAGATGGAGTTTCTGGAGGAGTTGTAGAAGGCTCGTCCGCTGTTTGGGAGGAGGACAACAGGGCCATTAGAAGAAAAAGAGACGAGCGTCCTATGCCTGCTCTGATACCATGACGAATACTATCATTGTATCAGACATAGTATAGTAATGAATAGTCTTGTATTTTCCATAGCTTTAAGCTCATGTACAATGAGTGTTTATATAGAGTAAGCTAATACACGTGTAAGGGTAGGATATAATTGGTTTGTTATGCATTGACGGTATATTGGCTACTTGGGTTGTTGCTGTCATGTGTGCTGGCCACGGTAGTGGTGATATGCTCCTTTAATGTCCTCCATATTATGATTAAAAAAATAAAATTTAAATCAAAATATTTAATATTCAAACCTCAAAAATATCTTTCAACTACAAAAATAAATTTAAACTTAATAATTATGCATATATAAGTCTCAAGAAGGAAAAGAAATCATCAAATACTTACAAAGTTCAAAGCAAAGAACATGAATGCTTCAAAGATATGGTGTTTTTATCCTGCAAGACAAACATACATTCACATGTATAGTAGGGGAAAGTCGGCCTTTTGGCAAAAACTCCAAACATCTTTAACAAAATAACACAATTAAAAAAATACTATTATGATGCTAAGATTGTATAACATGTTTCGTTGCAGCATATTAATTAAACACCATAGCTTGATATTATTAGCAATTACCGCCCTAAAACTAAGCTTAATAGGGTGCAAATTGCACATATTTTGTATTTACGGGTGTTAAAAATAATTTTTCTAAGAAATATGTGTAATTGAATTTTAATGAGCGCCCTTATAATGAACTCCTAATATCAGGGCTACCCAAATTAACTCATAATTAATGAACTTTACATGGCTTTCTGTAAGTTTTAGTTGTTTATTATAATCCTAAATTTACATATTGAAATAATTTTATTTTGTAAAAAAGTAGCACACAACAATATTTTGAGGAATGATGAGCGATAAATCAAAACATATGTGGTTTAAATTTATAACCTTGGAGTTACAATATTCTCCTTTAATGAGTATGGAGGTTCTTTCACATGCACAACAAAACTTCAATCTCATTGCAGTTTGGATTATTTCTAATATATTATTTTCTCATGTTGGTCTAAATGTTAGTTTTTTAAGATTAATTTTATTTAAGTATTCTATAAATAATCAATATTATACAATTTTTTATATTTTTTAAAATTTTATTTATTTTTTAAATTTTCAATATATATATATTATAATATGTTAATATGTAATATATTGTCCAATAATAAATTAATTATGTTTTTTTGAAAAACATTAATTAATACATAACACAATATTTAATAATTGATATAAATTATGAAACTCAGGAAAGACAAAGGTTAAAATGTTAAATTGTTAATTGAGAAAGATAATTTAAGAAGATATATATATATATATATAAACACGCACACATTAGTTTGATATCTATTTATATAACATCTAAAATTTTAAATTACATAAAAATATTATTTCTATTAATATTTTAAAAGTGAAATATATTTTTTTATATGTGTATTTGTATGTGATTGAGACAATAAAATATTATAAAAGTAAATGTTAAAATTTATGTATTAGCTATACAAATATAAAAAAAATTATGTAATATGTGTAAACCCTTACAGGTTGTTTGGATCCGACCATCCAGGATTTAGGTTTGATTTATATAGGATTTGAGCTAAATCTTTCAAAAAAATGCAAAATGAAATCTCATGATGAGTCTAAGTTGCACTTCACCACATTTTCTCCATTTTCATGATAAACCCCAAATTTACAAAATCCAGAAATTCGGTGAATTTAGAAAATTCAATGAGATTTAGGAGAAGAAGCATGTAAGAGTAGAAAGATTATTACCTTCACAAGCTCCCATCAAGACTTCTCGAAGGAAGTGAAGAAGCTTTAGGACTCTTTCAAAATGGTACTTCTCGCAAAGTAGAAGTAGCAAAAAAAAGGATGACCATGAGGAAAAACAAAACAACATAGATAAAGGCCAAAAAGACGATAAATGATTGAAATAGATAGGCATTAACAGAAAAGAATACTGTCCAAACTCCATGTTCACTCCAATAAGTTCTTTTTTTAATTTTTGTTTAATTTTTTATTCAAAAGTTAGATATTAAATATATTTTTATGTTTCATTAATTTAAATTTTAGTTAATTACTAAATTTTTATAATGTTAGAATATAACAAATAAAATTTAATTTTAATTAAAACTTATAAAATTTTTAAATTAGAATTAATAATATTAAATCATGTAAATTAGATACAAATAAATTAATCTTAATAATTAATATTACTATTAATCTATCAACTTTCTTCCTAATTTGCTTATGTTTAATTAATCTACTTAGAATTAATTAAAAATTTTCAAATTAAAAATTGACTTTTATTAGTTTACTAATTAATTAATTAAGATATTAATATATAATAATTATGATTTAGTATGATTTGATTAAATTTATCGTAATTATATAATATATATTAATTTTATTATTAGTAATTATTTTTAAAATTTTATTTTGTAACTAATAGATTTTAAATCTTGAAATAAATACCTAAATAGTATATCAAAATTTAATTGAATTTAACTTCCATAATGCCAAATATTTTTTAAGATTTAACACTCTGAGTATTTAAATAAATCCAAATTTATAGAGTTCAATAAATTTAAATCCTACCTTATCCAGGCAGACCGTAAATTTCAAATTTTTATTCGGTGCGGACACCGGACGTTGCTCTACATCAGGAGTCCAATAACATCACGACACTTGGATTGTACACATGGATATTATTTTCTATTGCATATTTTGTTTTTTTGTTTTTGCCAGCCCAACCAACCCGACCCAAAATATTCATGTTCAAATTTAGGATTTTGAATTGGCACTCTTTTTTAAATGAAATACCGCAAAACTTCCATAATTTTTAGGATTTCAACTCAAAATACATTTTTCATAGCTGCTGAGAAAGAAGAAATGATGAAAAGCCGATGAAGATGACGACTGGTTTGGAGGAGGAAAAGCTGATGAAGATGACGCTATGCAAACATCCAGGAAGAGGAAGAGGAATAGCTGAAGTTGAAAGAAGAACATGTTGCAGGAATGACATTTTTTTCCTGCACATTTAAGGAATATGTTGGGGGTTTCGAGGGGGCAGCGCCCCCTGGCGGGGGTCAAAAGGGGCATCACCCTCTGGCGGTGTTCATTTTAAAACTTTCTCATCTTTTTTACAAATATGTATTACATAAACTTTAAAGCTTTCTCAGCTTATTTATATGACCTAGCTTCTCGGTGCCACTTCTTGGTACACAGAATGGGCACTCGGTACCACTAGGTATCGCTCAGTACCGCTCGGTACCAACTAGTCAAAAATATAATCATAATTGAATAAGGAATATAACTCACATTGGTATCGAGAAGTACCGAGTATGGTACCGAGCGCTGCGGAGAGGTACTGACCAGTACCAAGCGGTACCGAGTTTCAATACTGAGTATTGGTACTGAGAGTTCATCGGTATGAACATTGAATTGATATTATAAGAAAAATTATGTTTGGTACTGCTGTGTACCTGTCATATTAATTCAGATGTAAGAAATCTGATAAAGAAATACATATTTATTTAGTATTGCTTATTGAAAGGTACCGAGCGGTACCGAGCATTGGTACAGAGATACACAATATGAAAATAAACAAAACATCACATAAATAAATGCAGTGGTATATAACACATTTTCAGTTTAATTAAAATGTCTACTGATGCACGCCAAAATTTTAATATCACAGCCAATATAATAAATACATAGCGGTACATAGTAGACTTTATTTAAGAATATTATGTTATATTATCGGTGGTGTTTTTTCCAATAGTTATCTGCAATAGAAAAAAATCATCAATAAACAAAGCATCTTCATCTCCCCCCTAAGTGTATAGAAAAAAAAATCAATATACAAATAATATTTCAAAATTACATATTCCTTAAGTGTACAAAAAAAATTATTATTCCTCCTTTTTTCATCGACTTTTTCTCCAACCCGGTCTTCATCTTCATCGGCTTCTCTGCCTCCTAACAAATCTTCATCTCATATGCTTTTCCTTTATCTCGACCAGGCTTCATCTTCATCGGCTTCTCCTCCTCCTCCAAACAAATCTTCATCTTCATCACCTTGACCTCCTCCAGACCAGTCTTCATCTTCATCTTCATCGATTTTTTCTCGTTTTTCTTTCTCAACAGCTATGAAATATTTTTTGAGCTAAAATCATAAAAAATATGATGTTCTCGCAATATTTCATTTAAAAAAGAGCGCCAATGCTCGGCTCTAAAATTTGAACAGAATTTGTTCTGGGCTAGGTCAATCGGGCTTGTAAAAAAAATTTAAATAAAAAATAGAAAAGAATATCCATCTGTGTCACAATTTTATTGAAATGCGGACACAAACTACTTCCAAACTCTGCACAAAAAAAAAAAATCCTAAATATCATGGGGTTTACCTCACTCTTTTATTTACATTAAAATTTCACTCTCACACAATTACTCTCCATGGACTGTTCGAGATCGGACTGGCCGCAGGAAAGCTTCCATGCGGTCAATAGCTTCGGGATTTTGGCTTCAAGTTATGAAAACGACGGTGGTGAGGAAGCTGAACTCTATGGTGTTGGTCGCTCCATTGCTGTGGCGCTCTCTCAGCCTCCCGTGTATCAATATTCTACCCGCAAGCTTTTCCATTTGTCTTTTCCGTCTCGGGAAATTATTGCTCTAATATGCCAATATATTCTGGTAATTCTGGCTTCGGGATGGATCTTAGTCTGCCGATGCGTATCCCTTTCAGACTGCGCTGCTCCAAGAACGATTATCGATCTGGGGAGAAGGGGAAGAAGGGCGAAGGTTGATTTCTTTAAATGTTTTTTATTTTTATTTTATTTTATGTTTCTAAAATATCCTGATTTTATGGCGTTCAGGGTTGTATTTTATGTGTGTAATTTATGATAATGATACATTTACTAGTTTTAGCCAAACAAACAAATAATGCTTTCAGAGGCGCAGCTTCTCCTCTGCCGCAGGCGTTCTCCACTTCTCTGACCTTTACTGCTCTATGTAACTACCCAAGGGTAGTTTAGTATTTTCAATGATCTGTTAACTTAGATATAAGCCCATACTCTGTAACCGAGAAGAAGTAATGAAATCATGTTAACCAAAGTCATTTTCTCTGTTTTCCTTATTCTGGATGTAGGACGATTTCGTGTTCTGTAGGATAGACTTCAACAATTTACCCTTTGGTGCTGTCATGGTCATTTCGTACATAATTTTTTTCATGGTGAATTTCGTTTGTTTGTTTTTTTAAAAGTAAACTATTTGTATTTGTATAAGCAGGAACCGGGCAGTGCATCGCTGACCGCTTGATTTAAACCCCGTATCAATCTTCTATGGTCTCTGCTGTTGGAATGCTAGCGTGTTTTGTGTTTTTTTTTTCTTTTGAATTATCCAAGCTCGATTATGCCTATGCTTTTATGCATGCATGAAAGATGGATTGTATTAGAATATAAGAATAACTATTAGGCGAAGTATTTATAGCGTGATATGGTATTTGTGGGTTATTTGATCTGTCAGCTTGTCAAGATTCTTCAAAGAGATCAAAGACAACTTGTAAGATCTACTAGATTTAGCTGAATGACCATTCAATGCATTGGTAGTTGTTTGGGATACAATTTATATATCTAGGATCGTTCAATCCAGCATAAGCTAGATCGACTCAGCTGCATTGCTGCATGATTTGACGACAATAGAATCATTCATAATAACCATCAGAGAGAGCTCGACATCACCGATCCAACATTGTAACCATCTATTGTCTCTGCTCACTTGGTTCATATTGCTCTACATGCTTTTGTCAAAGAGCTTCCTTGGAGTCAATTAGAAGCAACGTGAGGCATTCAACGATTGCCTTAGTGAAACCCATGATCCTAGAGATTATGTGCTCCCTAATCACTGAACGACATGTGCCCTATCTGATAAGGTGCATTTCACACATTCTATGTGGTTACACACTTCCAAATTAGAGGCTGACATGATCCTATTCATCTAACCTGATGTTCTAGTTGTCACAAAAACTCAGAAGTACAGAAGAAATCACAAGATTATTTCCTCCTTTGTATAGGAAATTAAGTCCAATGTGGCTTATAAAAATGTACTTTAAGGGATCTTTTGGAATCTCCATATTCATGAGTAAGACTTTCGCATCTTTGTTTAACACAAGATTCTTCCCATCTCAATCCTTCTCTCTTTCGTCTCCTATCCTCAAGGTAATTTCCTCTTTTAACATAAGGATGTCAAACACAGACATTCTTTTGGTGAGATGGCAGGAACAAGGAAACAAGGAACTAAAAATCAAGAGGAATCTAGTGGTCTTTCTCCATGTATGGTGGAGGAAACTTAGCCTGCCTCTGATAAATCTTTTGGAGTTGTTTTTGCTCATCAAGCTCAGTTGAATTAGCCATGCTAAGTTGGAAAACTTTGTGCATAAATTCTTAGATGGTTGATCCATAGATGTTATTGCTATTGTTGAAAGCAAAGTTGAAGAGGCTAGACTTTCTTTGTCATCTACAGTGTGTTGTTATACTTGATGAAGCAATGAATTCCTCAATTCTCAAGAAGTTAGGTGCTAGGTGAAGTGGGTTCGAATTGAGGCCTAAGACGAAGTTCTTCCTACTTGGGAAGAGGGATCAAATTGTTGCGTGGTCATCATGCCATCATCCTCAATTTCCATTGCCATGATCTTGAAGGAGCTATTCTCTCCAAAATTTAAGGCCCCAATAGCCCAAATCCTACAAGGGACTTGCTTAATAGACTGATGTCTTAGCGAATTTCAAGGCCATCAATATCTGATAATATTAGATGCCTCATTCTCCTACCTAACTCAAAAGGATGTAATTCTTTGTTAGCTCTTAAAGATGCATTTGCTATTTGGGCAACATCCCCTTTTTAAATGAGTTTCATAAACATCTCATTATTCAATTCCCTTTGACTCAAATTTGAGATTATTGACAATCAAGTAGAGTATGAAATCGTGCTCGTGAGACTCATATTTGCCCTTTTAGCTTTGGAGTTCAAATGCTCATACCCTTCAATGACTCCCAACTCTTATTGAATATGATTTTGCTTTAGTATGAAGTTAAATGGTAAATTTTGAGCAGTACTTGAATATGATGATTATCGTGATTTTTAAATTCAAAAATTAGTAGTGAGGCACATCCAAAGTGAAGGAAGGAAGCTAGCGAATTTGCTGGCAAAATATGCAAAACTAACACGCCACACCAATCAAAGAGTTGAGTATTCCTTTTATCATTGAACTGGAGTTGATGTCGATTAATTAGCTCAGTTGTTGATTCAATCCTGTATTTTACTTCATGATGTTGAAAAGCTTCCAAGTGAAACGAGGCTATGAAATTGAATTAGATTAATGTCATCTCTGATAGAGACCTATTGAAGAAATCTTTCTCAGGAATTAGCTTGAAATACCTTTGAAGGTTTTAAAAGAAGTTCATAGTAGAAAGTGCTATTGTCACTTGGTGTGGCATACTTTAGCAAGCATAATTCTCATATCTCGGTATTGTTGTCTAGCTTTGAAGCAAAACATTGACTAGTTCCCAAGAGGTGGGTAAGCTATCAATTTTATGGCCTAGTCTTTTGCTAGCTGCGTTAACAGCTTAAAGTCAAAACAACCAACAAATCCATCCTGAACATCCTGAAGAGAAAGTTATGAGGGCAAAGAAGTCTTTGGGAAACAAGCTGCCATTTGTTCTACGAGTGTTCTATAATTATCTTCATAATGTCGGTTAAAACTCCCTTTTTTCAATCTTTGGGGGAAAAAAAACATTCATTTTAGTGGAGTTCTATTTTTAATTGACTTGGGTGTGGATAACCTCAACTATGTTGTTAAGTTGGATAGAATTGTGTCAGGTTATAATGCATAAGAAATATGTGTTGCTCTAGATTTGTTGGAAAAGTTGAGATAGGTTTTGAAAGGAAAGTGGCCAAGCAAAAGTGCCATTCAAATTCTTCAACTCCTACGATGATAATTAGTCTTAAGAGAGTTGGAAGCTATTGGCTAAACAAAGGGGGTGGGTAAGTGATGCAGGACTACAATGCGATGTAATGAATGAATACGATTTGCACGATTTTTAAGAGCATAACAATTAAAATTACTAGTTAATCAAACGACAAAATAAAACGTAAGAAGGGTCACTTTCGTTTAGGCCAAATTACATGAAAGATTTGAACTATCACAAATAATATAGAAATTCAAGACATGAGAATTAAGTAGATGTTCAACAAAGATCCCTTCTCTAACAATGAGAATAACACATAGAAAGTTAACTCAAATCCTACGTTTACTAAGCAGCGGAGATTTAGTGAAACATGATCCTTTGTGGTTCCATCATTACCTATAAGGTTAGTGAAATCGAAAGATAGATGAACAAGGGTCGAAGTTCACCTTTATTGAGAACCGGAGGTGATGTACCACTGGGCGTCACCTAATTGCTCGTCAATGGCTTCCACAAGAGAATCCAGGATGCGCTCCACGTATTCTTCAACCGTACGATCAATATTCGGGTTGGCGTCAAAGAAGATGGAGTGGAGGATGAGAAGGACGCCTTGTTCGTCGTAGGCGTAACCGAAGTCAATTTCCGGATCCATGCATTGATCTTGTGTGATTGAGATGAGAAACGAATGTCCTTCTTGCGGTCCTTGTTGGTTCTCCTTGAGAGAAAGAAGTTTCTCTCCAAAATCCAAGTGGAAGGAAGGGAAGAGGGTGGTCGGCCAAGGTGGAGAAGCTTTGGGAAGAATTTGATTAGGGTTAGAGAGATGTAGGTGGAGCGAAATCAGCCACTTGTTTCCCCAATTAATCCCTTTTAGTTTGGAAAGGATTTTGCGGTATTTAGGAAAGGGTGGGGGCGGCTAAGAGGGAGGGAAAGTGGATTTGAATTCTTCCCAAAGGGGAGTAGCTTGAAATTGGGAATTAATTAAGAGGTGGGGACCCATGGAGAGGGGGGGGGGGGCATGGAGAGAGAAAGAGGGCTTGGGGAAAGGTTTAAGTGCTTGCCTCTTTAGGAATTTTCAAATTAAATAAGAGAAATTGACTCCAATCAAATTTAATTTTAAATTGGAATAGATTTGAGGAGTTTCCTAAAATAGAACTCTATTTTAGGAAACAATTCAAATTTCAAATTTTGATTGGGTGATTGACCTGGAATCTCTCTCAAATTAACTCGTGTGGGAAAAAAAAAGAAAGAAATAATGGGGAATTCGAATTGTAGAGGCAAGAGGGAGATAGGGGGGGGGCAGCGGCTAGGTCTAGGGTTAGGTTAGGGTTTGTGTGATTTGATGATGTGGTGAAGGGAGTGGCTATGTATGAAAATTGGAGGGATGTGGTAGTGGGCCGAGAGTAGGAGAGGTGGGCTTAAGGATGGCCGTTGGTGGTGGAGCTGGAAGGTGGCTGACAGTTGGGGACCCAAGGGTGGGCCGAGAGGTGGGGGGAGGGGGGGGGGGGGGGAGGGAAGAGAAGAAGAACAAGGTAAAGGACCACGAACCCGGACGCTTCCAAGGTTGGTGGGTGTTCCGCGTTCCCTCTCCTAGGGATTCTCCAACGATCCTCAATCTCACACAAGAAATCAATATGCAGTAATTTTCTTTGATTATCATTCATTAACATCAAAAGAGAACAATAGGGCTATTTATAGCCTCATATAAAAGGACTCAAATGTAAAATACGATAATGCCCTCTTGGGCTTACATACGACCTCCCTTAAGTAATGGGAAACATCGGAAATAAAAACTAATAAAGCAAATAACAAACAAACACATAATAATACTAAAAAATACAAAGACTCAATTGTGGCCGTAAATCGATTGCCACGTCGCTGAAAAACCTTCCATGCTCTGATGTTTGATCTGATGTCCCCATCAGTAAGGTTATACCAAATTGGGATGGACTCTTCATCACTAAGGAGATTACAAACACGTTGTATACTGAATCCAAACGCATGGAGGAGAAGTATTCTAAAGCAATTGTATACCTAATGTTTATAAATATTTTCTCTTATCTCATTTATTTTTCCCACGGATTTTGTATGGGAGTGAGATTTAAAAGAAGCAATTCACGTTGAAATGTTGAGGTAAAATCTTAAATTTGAGATAGCACCTTTTCTATCTTACTATTGATACATTGAATAATGTGAAAGGCGACATTATCTTTCTTTTTTGCTTCAAAAGAAATATATATATATATATATATATATATATATATATATATATATATATATATATTTCAATTTTCATAAATAAAAATTTGAATTTCCACTACTTTTTATGGGTACAAAAAAACTTTCTTATTATAGACTATATTTCTTTTAGTGTTATCCTCATTTAAATCTTAACATATGTTTAGTTACAAATTATAAGTAATGAAATTTCTCAAAATTGTTAAGAGTAAGCTAAAAATAATGTAATTTGAGGAGGTTCAGAGACAGAACAAAAAATAGACTATATATGTAGGGGTCAAATTTTCTTAATTCAAATTATCTAAAGGCGAATCAACTTCACTATCAACTTTCATCAACTATCTCAAAGTTTTATCTCTGCCAGTATCACCAATGGGTTCTATTCATCCAGCATGGCTAATATTTACGAAAGGCTCATCATAAAGAGATTTTCGCTAATACACTTTTATTAGGGACCTAGCAACAATAACCTATTTTAGTTATTCTCGAATTTCTAACCCAATCATAATGTCGAGTGGACATCCTTCTAGATTCACTAAAACTAAGGCTAAGATCCATAATGGTCATCTAATTATTTTTCTAAACAAAAGTTTAGTGCTTCGTGTTCTTCTTGTTGAATTTTTATATTAAGGCGAAGTGCCAAATGATTTGTCTCTTTGGATTACTGAGCAAAGCCTATGGGCCATAAATATTGTCTTAAGATGACTGGGCAATGATGAAAGACCATAAAATTCTAGTTAGATTATGCAGCAAATCCTTCAAGTTGCAAAGCTCAACTCAAGACGCTAAACAAAGTTGAAAGACCATAAAGCTCTAATTGCAGTTTTTGAGCAAAACGCATTGGGACGTTACTTCATCTTGAGTTGACCGAGCAAACTCAAAATTCTAGAAAACATGAGTCCAATTTTCTATGTAAAACCTACATAGGCTATGAGGCTTGATCATGATGATAAATTCAGAATGCCATGAAGCTTGAGTTGGATTTATCGAGCAAAGCCTATGGAGATAGTCGACCATGAATTTGAGTTAGATTTTTTGAGTCAAGCCTATGATTGGTGAAGATCGATTCAAGGCCAAGCAAAGTTGAATGGCTATAAAGCTCAAGTCAAATTTACTAAACAAAGCCTATAGGTTGTATAACCCGATTTAATATGGCCGTGCAAAGCCAAAAGCTATAAACCTCAAGTTGAATTTTTGGAACGAAGCCATAAAGTTCATATATGAAAAGATTGAAGGCATTTCAAATTTCATTGAGCTATTTTGATATTGCTAAAGATGCCAATGGCCCACTTAAAGCAAGCTTATTTGGCCATTTTATTCAATTTTTTTCTATGATTTGGATTTCTTCAATAGGCAGACTAGTATATTAATTAATTTCCCAAGATGTAATATCTAAATTTTCTTGATTTTGTTCAGAGTTGAGTGGCTTAATAATACAAAGGTAGTTTTGTTTCACCAACTAAATACATCCCTGATATAAATTTACGTATAATCCCACCTATTGAGAAAGAGAATGGAGCAACTAACTCAAAAAATTTAGATTCAATGAAATAAGAGATGGTTTACCCTAAAATGTGGAGGGTTTATGTTGGTGAGGATTTGATCCTTGTTGAAAAAAAAAAAAAACTTGGTAGCAAAACCATCTAAGATTCTGAAGCCATCGACCGCCTAACAATTGTAGCGAAGGACCAAGGAGCATCAATATGAGAAAAGATAGCATCTATAGTTGGTCAAACCGTTGGAGAAAACAACAAGGGAAACTTTAGGCATCAGGATTGATGGTGGTGAAGGAATAGCCTTGTCAGGGAAGACAACCTAATGAGCAAGCATTGAAGAAGATGGCTTAGATGTTGAGGAAGGTTTCGGGGAAGTCATGAAGCATGACGACAACCTTAAATTGTTGAGCAGAAATAAAAAGTGAGCCAAACTGAGCTAGCAAGGGTGCCATCTTGGATGCTAATGCTGGAGATGGTGTAGGTATGGGCACACAACCCAAGACATATGCACTCCGTAGAAGAGGTGCACACACAACCATGATGCAGTGAATATGCAAAAGAGGGGAAATTGAGAAAAGAATAAGTGATCATGAGAGCCACAAAAGGCATGAGCCAATAGGCCCGAGTGTTGGGAACTTATATGCTAAGCAAAGTTGTGTGATTACACGGTGGGTTATGCACAAGTACAAAAATGAGGAAGGGCTCGATAGTAGTGAGCACAAGGAGGAAAGTCGCAAGTACACTCAGTGTAACTAATTACATGGATCAGGATGATTATAATGGCAAATCCTTAGGACAAGTGTAACTGCACACCAGGAACGACAAGTGTGGTTGTTTTCTTCGATTCTTCTTAGTTTTACTGTATTTTCTTCTTAACATTCTCATCTTTTTAGCACTCTACTAAATTATTTGCGACTTCTTTTGTTATCCAACTCTTGGATCTATAAAGCTTCATTGGTTTGATTATTTGTGTAAATCCCACCTTCAAGTCACCATTGTATTTTCTTATTGCATCTTACTATTGAAGTATTTCATTTTAATTGTCTAGTTTTGATTTTAAAAGATTTGTTTTAATATATATTCTAATTCTTTATGTAATAAGTTTGATGTAGTTAAGTATATCACGACTAGCTATCAATTAATCTTCAAGCAATATTGGCCTGAAAAATTCATATCAACATCTACTAAAATTATATATCATATTCTCAATTCTTTTTCTCTTAACCCTAAACTTCTTTTCTTTTTAAAACTTTTTTATTCCTTTGTTTTTCTCGCTTAAGAAGAGGTCTCATTCATCAGAGTTCTCATATATGAACTGCTTACAACATGTTTCGTAACTTTGGATATTCTTGCTCCACAAATAGTACAAAATGTCCCAACTTTTTAGTGATCGTTGGTGTAACCTCCTTGTCATAAAATGCTCTTTGATTACTTCACAACAGTATCTAATCTTAGCCGCTAATTAACCAAACATATACTCAAAACACCTTTACATGCATTTTTTTCTCCTTAACAACCATCACATCAATCTTTTGCTACTTGATTATTTGCCTTTTCAAGATTAATAAAAATTAAATGAAGATTCAATATTACAGATTCCTCCATAAGCTTATATTATTTGTGTAAAATTTAAGTTGATTCTTTGTTGCTCGTAATTTTTCTAGGCTTATTTGCATTAACTGCTCGCAAAATTTCATTATTTGGATTATAAGTCTGATTCCCTTATAATTTATTTCCTATGCTTAACAGATACCAAAATGATTTTTCTATAATAATTTGACACTTTGTTAGTCTTTAAGAACTTTTTTATTTAAATACTTTAATAGCTCCTATAACTCTCAACTCTTAATAGGATTCTCTTGGTAGTCCACGCATCTGCTTGAAAGCAAAATAAACTTCTAAAACTTAGCTATACTATATTTTATGATTCTATTTGTTTTGCTTCTCTAAATAA
This sequence comes from Dendrobium chrysotoxum, assembly GCA_019925795.1. Lineage (NCBI taxonomy): Eukaryota > Viridiplantae > Streptophyta > Magnoliopsida > Asparagales > Orchidaceae > Dendrobium > Dendrobium chrysotoxum. Next base: position 37,794 of record JAGFBR010000801.1, on the reverse strand, counting down.
AGCTTCTTCCTTAAAAGTTAGTTTAGTGTATAAAGTTCTTAAGAAAATCATAGTTCATTATTATAGGTATTATCATGAACTTAGAAAATCTTGTTATGTTATGACCCATTAAATCCTTAATTGCACATTTAACTTTTTTTTGTTCCTTGTAATGTTATAAACTAATAAGCATTAAGTGATTGGTCTTATGCTTACCTAGTATAGGGTTTAATGCACTCTTTTGAAAGGAGAAAAGGAAAAAAAGCTTGGAGTATCATATCATGAATGCAATTAACTTTAGCCTTATCTGCGGGCTTCGAAAATTTTGGTGCCTCAGCTTCTTTGCATGATTCGAGAAGAGTTTTAATGGATTAAGTTGCGGGGTAAATTTTTTGAAGGCAGATTAGTTAGAGATAATTATCACCTATAGATTTCGCCCTCATTTGCTAGGACTTTAATATCTAATTTTAGGTTTCCCATAGGCACAAACCCCTATGGTTAATTACCCCTCCCAATATCAAGAGAGCAATTTTGATTAAGGATAGTTGTTAGATAAGCACTAAATGTCGAGCATATAATAGCAATAGGTTTATTTATTTAGGGTTATAAATTTATCACCTTGCACTTAAAGCAGATTGTGGGAAAAATGATGATGAACCCCGATTAAGATCCCATGGTTTTGTTATCCTGGGTTATTATTGTCTCTAGTTTACAAAGATGTGGTCAACTCAGCCTAACCTAAGGATTTTTGTCGGTAGCCATGGGTTTCTTCGTATAAAGGTATCTAATGGACTTGGGTTAGTCCAAGGGATAAATTTAAGTCAACCTTAGCTAATAGAGAGCTTTGTACTCTATCAAACCTATCCTATAATTTCAAGGGTATTAATCATTAGGGAACATATAGGCTCTGATCGTGACCATAATATATTGGTGACTATCTACGACAAGACCACCCAATCAAAGGGCCCTAGTCATAATCATTTATCTTGTGGAGCTATTGGCCAAACTGCCAGTTATAGGACATGTGCCACATCTTTACTAGCGAGAGATTATTTGAGAATGAATTTTAGTGATATTCTCAATTAGACATTCACTCTTTGTGAGCTGAAGTTATTCTTGCGTTCATTGCTTTCGCCAAATGGTTGTAGAGGGTGGATCAATTTTATTTTAATTTTTTTGGGTAATTAATTCCACTTTAAATATTAGAATTTTAAGAGGTTTGAAAATTTAAAATTTTGGTAGATTTAAAGATTGACTATTTCTATTGAGATTTACTTTGAACACAGTCATTATCAGGGTGGCATTAATGTCACTTTAAATATATTTGTATTGTATCAGCATTTAGAGACATTTAAAAAAATAGGGTCCCCTTTGGTTAATATTTATTTTCAACACGACTATCATTGATGATACCTTGCAGTTATTCAAAAAGAATATTTATACTTTGTGACATGCAAATTTGATTTTGAGAATTAACCCCTCCGGTTGAGGTTCATTATCAACACAACCATCATTAGGATTTATAATCCATATTCTTGTTATTTGACCTTGTCAACTCTGTTTGCTCGCTAACAGAGGGTCATATTTAATCTCAATTCACATAGCATTTTTGATGATAGAGTTCTCTATGGTTGATATTTACTCTCAACATGGTCATCGTGGGGGATTTTAAATAATTTATTTAGTTGAACCTTGTCTATCCTGTATGTTCGTTAACAGAGGATCGAGTTCAACCCACTGATTTTACGAATTTGTTATATGAATGTTGAAATCAAGAGTTTGTATTTTATGATGAATTTTTTTAAAGAGACTTTGAAGGCCTAACGTGGACTTAAAATCAATTATATTTCATGGTCATATGTTGTTCATTAGTTGAAGTTTTGTCAATTTCAGTCCTTATATAAAGGAGGATTGGTCTTAAAATTTAAAATTCATGTTTTACCCGCACAGCCATCTCAGACCTTAGGTTTAAGAGTTCGATGCAATGGTTGGAGTACATGCGAGTATTTAATTTAAATTAATTTGCTGTTGACCCCATGCAACCTTTTCAGACTTTCGTGTTTGAGCGTTAAGTATGTTTGTTGGAATACATGCATGTATTCAATTTAAAAATAAGATTTTAAATTAACTTACTTTTGACCCCTTCGTAGCCTTATTAGACTTTCATGTCTGAGTGTTAAACATGTTTGTCGAAGCATGTGCTGGGAATTTAAATTTCTTTTAAGTGACATGTGTCTTTTTTATGTGTTTGCATTATTCACTTACATATTTTTTGATACATGTGCAAGGCGCATATGCATGCTTTCATGAAAGTGGTATGCTTTTCGGTGTGGTCATGCAATGCACTTGTACGAATTTTGGTACATTTGTATAGCGTGTCCTTACGGTTTCAATTCACTTTACATTTTTTCATTTTAAAATGATAGCACACTTTTGATGTCGCCATATGCTTTTTGAGACTGTCATGTGCTTCTTAGAGCGGTAGCATGCTTCTTAGAGCCTTGGTACGCTTCTTGGATTTTGGCATGCTTCTTGAGGCTATAACATACTTGTTAAGGTAGGTGCATGTTTCCCAAGGTTGCTGCACGTTTCTTAAGACAACGACATGCTTCTCGAGGCGGTGTGCTTGAGTTTGAAAAATTTACATCTTAACGCGTGCTAGATTTAAAAATTGAAATTTGATTGTTTGTGCTGATGAATATCATTAAAATACACGCAAAAATTTTCATTTTAAAATTTAAAAGAAAAGCCTTTTGTCTGTGCATGTGTGTATTGCGGATCTGGTAACATTCAATACAAAGTAGATTTTGTTTTCTTATTCCTTTAACTTTCAAATAAATTTGGGTTTGTCCATAAAATTGGGTTTGTCTATATATATTTTATTTTTAGATTCTTTTGACTTTAAAATAAAATAGAATTTATCCTTATATGAGTTATTTTAAGTTAACGAGGCCCATTCTACAGCTTTTCTAATCTATAATTAGAAGGGGAGTTCAGTTCACTTTTCATTGCAATTTAGCTCATTGAGTGAGTCTCTAGGGTTTGTAATTATTCTAGTGCTAGTAGGGAGAGTTTTGTGCTCGCAAGCGAGTTTTTCAAAGTCATCATGAGTTTTCTATAAATCTTCTAAATTTTATAAATTTTGTTTAGTTGCAACTTATTGTAAATATTTATTGAGGCTCAGTTTCCTATAAGTTCTGCTCAATTAGAATTTCAGTAGCCTTTCGACATCTCCCTTGCATAGAGGTGCATTATCAGGAGGTGCTAGTGTTGCTCACCACGCTGAGAAAAATGTGTATGATCGGTGTCGGGTAAACATCGTGGCCGATGTCTTTAATCCCGCATCGCTACAAAAAGCGCATATGGTTCTTTGATTACCTGCTTGAAATTATTTAAATTTATTAGTATTTATATCACTTATGTTTTGATTTTAATATCTTGTCTCATTGGAAAATTTGGTAGCCTCCCGACATCTTTCTCACACTAAGAAAAGCATGTATGGTCGGTTTCGGGCTACACCGTACTATGAAAACTACGTATGTCTTCGATACCTGTTTGAAGACCCACAAATTTCCATGCTATGCTATGACATGTATAAGTACGTAAGATTTTCTATGCCATAATATGAAAAACGTGTACACGGCTTAACCATAGTGTCGCGGGAGTTAAATACAAGTTTCCCTTCTTGCGCTATAAAATGCATGTACAAGGGTCCACTCATGTGTTGCCAAAGAAATTTTTGAGTTTGCGAGCATTATACCTTAGTATTTGGGAGGTGGTGGTGAAGACAACGACGAGAACGAGTTGTGTTGAGTGTCGAACACAACTTTTTTTATAGAATTAAAAATTCTATAGAAAATCTGCAAAGGCTTATCATTTTACTTCCTTTTGTGGCATGTACGTGATATCAAATTGCAGTAATATTATCATTCACCTGCCTAAGCGACCTGTCAACGCTAGTCTTGTCATCATGAACTTTAGCCGATCGATCTTTGATATCAATGTGATTTTGTGAGAAAGCATATAATGGCGGGGTTTTTGAACTGCAAAAATTAATGTCAGACAATGCTTCTCGATAGGAGAATAACATATTTCTGCTCCGATTAATCTTCGACTGATTTAATAGAGCGCATTTTCTTTCCCTTCATTGTGTTGGGTGAATAATGCTCCGAGGGACTCTTCTAGTGCTGCCGTGTACAGTATAAGAGGCTTCCTCAGAATTGGTAGTGCGAGAATGTGTGGATTTAACAGGTATCTTTTGATGCTGTCGAATGCTTCCCGACACTCTTCATCCCATTTGAACCGAACATCTTTCATCATTAACTTGGAGAATGGTTGGCACCTACTCGACATATTCGATATAAATCGCCAAATGAAAGGTAGTTATCCTTGCAAAGAGCGAAGCTGATGGAGATTTTTGGGAGGCGGGATCTCCATGATTGCCTTGATTTTATTGGGGTCGATCTCGATTCCTCGATGTCTAATAACGTATCTAAGGAATTTACCGGAGGAGGCCCCGAAGGCACGTTTGAGAGGGTTCATCTTCACATCGAACTTTCTAATCCTCTCAAATACGATCCTTAAGTCATTTAAATGATCTTTCTGATCATGCTCTTGACGACCAGGTCATCTACATAACAATCAACCTTTTGATGTATCAATTCATCAAAGATATGCGTCTTTGCTCACTGTTAGGTGGCACCAGCATTTTTTAGGCCGAAGGGCATGACCGTGTAGCAGAATATGCTGATAGACGTTCTGAACGATGCGTGCTTCTCATCTTCAGATGACATCTTGATTTGATTGTATCTCAATGATCCGTCTATAAAAGAGAATATGTCATAGTTGGACGTGTTGTCAACCAGAAGTTCTGACACTGAGAGTGGAAAGTCATCTTTTGGGCACGCTTTATTAAGGTCCTAAAAATCAATACAGACATGGATATGACCGTTCTTTTTCACAGGGATAATGTTGGTAATCCAATCGACATATTTTCTTCATGAATGAAACCGGCTTTTATGAGTTTTTTCATTTCTGCAATCACCTATTTTTCAATCTCCAATCTCATTCTTCTCGGAGCTTTTTTGACGGCTGCCGCATCTGGTTTGATGGCCAATCTGTGAACTGCTACATCAAGGGATAAGCTAGGCATTTCAGCGTTTGTCCAGGCAAAGCAATTCTAGAATTCATAGAGGTGTTCCTTTATTTCTTCCACTTGCTCTTATGGCATAAGGGAACTAATGAAGGTTGGGGGAGGGTCGTCCTCAGTCCCCAAGTTAACTTCTTTTAGCTCGTCCATAGTGGCCGCCTGTCCATCATCTTCAAGCTTTTCAGGTGTAGTCTTGGCCTCTACAGACTGATCCTCACTAGTATCAACTTCGTACGTCTCCTCGTTGCCGTTATCGTCGAATTTGACTTCCCTGCATGTTATTACTTGGTAGGTCTCCTTTCGGAGGTATTTTTGCTTGATGAATCCTATACCTTTATATGCATCCATATCCTTCCGTCGTAATGGACGCTGATTCCTTCTGTACCAGAGGCACAGGCATATATGAAGTTGTCGTTTGGAGGTAGGAATATTGATTTGCTTTTGCAACATCCTTCGAATATTTTTGGTATTAAACTTAGGCAGCCTCATAGGTAGTAAGTCTTTAGAATTAGCGAGCCTACGATACCAATCGCGATTCTCTTCTTCGAGCTTTCCCACGGAATAGAATATCTTCCCTTGCTTGATCCCTTTCTTGAGAGGAGGCAAGTAACGGGTTGTAAGTTCTTCGACCTTATGCACCTCTCGCGGAATGATTTCCTTTTAGTATTACAGGCAAACACGTGTGACTATGAGCATGCTATGTGAGATTGACAGGCTATCTATTCTTCTAGAAAACACACACTACACCGTATTCGTGTAGATAGACTCGTAGTCATAGTTAGAATTCGAATATTCAACTCCCTTTCTTCGTTTGGCTGTTGACTGGCATACTCTCTGAGATTTGGCAGGGGTGACATTGTCTTCATCTGTGTCACTACGTAGGTGAGGCACATGCTTTCTTTCTTTGGGAATAGTTGCTGTCTTGGGAAAAGTCGGTGATGCCTTCTTTCCCTCTACCTGCTTTTTCTTTCCTTCTTGTCCGAGCCGCTTTGCATCCTTTAAGTTTGAAGCCTCAGCCTCAAGAGAGCTCGACGGCTTTTTGAATCTTTGGAATAAAATACTACGTGTCTTCATAGACTATTGCTTCATGGACTGCAAAGGGCTGGATGTCATCATAGATCCTGAATTTTTCTCCATGCCTGAGGTACTTCATGTATTGATGTAGTGTTGACGGGAGAACTCCGTATTCATGCAATCATGGGCGACCCAAAAGCTCCTTGAATGAGGTGTCCATGTCAATCACATGGAATTTAGCATCGGTATGGAGATCTCCAAACTTGAGGGAAAGCGTAAATGACCCCAGGGTCTTGCCCTTTTTCGTTGAAGCCGTATACCATCAACTTGTCTTGTCCAAGATGCTGCACATCTAGGCACAATAATTTCAATGCTTTCAAGCTTATGAGATTTATGGAGGACCAGGATTAATCAAAATCCGGCTGATTATAATACCGTTACTCTCTGCAGTAACATACAGAGGTTGGTTGTATGTCCTCTTCAGTGAAGGTGATGAACGACTCGTTACTGACTTGTAGGACCTCAGTCATGTTACGCTCAGCAAAATACGCCTCATACCTTTCGAGATCTTTCAGAGCTTGAATTAAAGTCTCCCAAAGGTCCTTAGACATTACTAGAGTATCATATATGCTGAGCTGCACAGAGATCTTTCTTAGATGGGATAAGATATTATAATCTATTTCCTTGGCTGAAGTATTTTTCTTCTTGGGGTCCTTGGGGATGATATCTTCGTTGACAACTATCTCATTCCCCTTATCTTGATTGGAGATCCCCTTTTTTGGCGAAGACGACAACACCTTACCGATCCTTAACTGCACCTGAGCGATCTCCTCTGGTTTAGACTCGTTTGACAGTGCGCTTTCTTCAGTGTCGGCCATTGTTGCGTCTAGGAATTCATCTGTTGATTCAAAGTCACCTCCTAGGTTTATATGTCTCATTCGTGACGCTATGTCGGGGCTTGATTCATCTGTTTTTGGAAAATACAGATTCTCCTTCCAAACTGTATTCCATTGGCAACACCATCATACATGATTTAGAGGTCGCCTCCTCAATGCATTCTTCTTTCGTCAACGTATTTGACGCCACTGAGACGACCAGACATATTTCTACTGGAAGGGATTCCTCATCACCTTCTTCGGCTTCATCTATTTTAAGCTCTGACATGAAGTCGACGAGCTTAATAGGTCGCCTCACAATCTTGTAATATTCATCCAAACTATTAATAGCCCTTTGAGTCGCTGTCTTTTTCTCTATGGGTTTCCTCAGTTTGGTCTTCTTCTTAGAGGATTTCACCCTTCTAGACTTTAAAATGTTAGCTTGGTTAGGGAGTTGTTTAGAAGTTGATGCTTGTGCCATAGGCAGCTTCAGATTTAGCACTAGCTTTATAGGAGATTTTCATTTCACACCCAGAACTCCTTCAAGCTACTTTAGCATTTTTACAGTTTTCTTAGAGACCGCAGTCTCCCATTTTTTTTTTTTGAACTGGTTTCTTTTCATTTTTTCTTTTTTCAGTCGGGTGTACGGAAGAGGATGTGACCACCAGAGTTGATTCTTTTATGGGGTGCTTCAACACATTGTCCGATAATGTGAGTTCCCCTCTCCTATATTTTCTTTCGATCCAATCTTTGAAGATGTAGCATTCTTCAATGTGATGACTGATTACCCGGTGATATGGGCAATAATTTGGGTCACCAATATATTTTAATTCCTCGGGTCTTTTGCACTTCGGCAATTCTAAGCCCGCTTTCAACGCATGTCAAAATAACTTGGCGACATTATCCCTTTTAAATGAATATTCTTTCTTCATTTTATCCTTGAGGGACGGGAATGTTCTATCACCAGTTCCCATGGTTTGCCTCGGACATTCTCCACCACCCTGATAAGTTTGTGGCTTATCATTTCCCACGAGTATCAGCTTCGGTTGGGGGTTGGGGTTGTAGGCCTGCTTCGGCTTTACTTCGTATTAAATTGGTTGTTTGTCTTTGTCCACATTATAAACCACTTGTTTTTCTTTATCAGCTCTAAAAAAAAATGTAGAGTCGGCACCGCCTCTTCTGACACCCGAGGCCTTAGCCTTCTTGGGCTTATCAGAGTGACCTTCTGATCTTGATAAGTTCAATTTCTCAAATTTGGCTACTATCTAACAAATCTTGAAATATGGTGATTGTGGCCATGCATAAGAATGGTTGTATCTTATCATCGATGTTTCCCATTAGCAATTGCATGGCATGCTCTTGTTCAAGTTGTTGCTCATATTTCATACTCAAATTGGGCCAGCGAGTAATGTATTTAGTCACTGATTAATCCCTTTTTCTCTTATCAAGGGCGATATCGGCAATCATTATCTTCTCGGTTGCACTGACGAACCTATTCACGAACATTAATTCTAACTCTGCGAATGTCTTTACAGAGTCATTTGACAACTCAACGTACCATTCAAAAACAGCTGCTGTCAAACTGCTGATGAACTATCGGAAAAGCAAAGCATCATTGCCTCTTGTATTCCCGTATGTGGCTTTGAATTGCGCCAAGTGCAGCCTGGGATTGTTATTGCCATTAAAGGTATTGAACTTTGGCATAAGTATCATTTCAGATATGGCACTTGATCGTATTCTGCAGGATACGGTCATCCTTTGCCTACCAACTTTTCTGCTTGATCAACGACTATGATAGCCCTGATCTTTTCTGTAATTATTCCCTCCAATTATGCAGCCGTCATAGGCTCGGGGGTACTTGCAACATTCTGCGGAGTGGGTTGGCGGATGATGTTATGGACCTTATGACCACCTTCAGGAGCGCCCCATACTCCTGGTATTTGAGGCATTTGAAGATTTGGAGGATCGGGCATGGGACAGGCGACAGCAGTTCTTTGCATCATCCGCATCATTACTGTCATTTGGGTCATCATCTCAGTCATTTTCTCATTCAACTGAGAGATTTTCCTGTCCTTAGCCCTCATATGACGTCTCATATATCTCTGCATTTCTGCGAGCGTGACATTCTCGTCAGCAAAGGGATTCTTCTTAGCCTCTTCTTCTCGTTCTTCCTTAGAAGAGCGGCCGCCTCTACCAGTGGTGGACCCAGCCTCATTGCAACGCCGCTACACTTGCCTAGGCGACGGCTGTTGCCTATTGTCTCCATCTTCACCGTTGTCATAATAGATCTCACTGTTGACGTTGGTGTGCCTCACCATATAGATAACTTCCATTGTCATGACATCATTTACTTCGTCCTCATTTTCCATATCTTCTTCACCCTTCCTCTTCTAGCACTCGGATCTCCGAGCGGCGGCGCCACTGAATCTCCAGTTCTTAATCCGGCAAGAAGATTGTGAGCGATGGGATTCCCCGGAGGATTCTCCAGGGTGTCGACCGTCGGGATGGATGTCATCGTGGGCCTTCCTTGGGACCCATTTCTGACGTTGTTTGTTGTTGGGGGTGGATGTCCGGGAAGCCGCACTTGATGTCACGCCTAGATTTATTTCTCTTTTCCTTCCTTCTTCTCATTCTTCTCTGCGAGACCTTGGCCTCTAGATTTCCTTTCCCTTTCGCTAGGACCTTTCGGCGGTGGATTCCCGAACACGCAGTTCGGGTGTCACACCCCGATGTTCACTGCATAGAATTTGCTTTGTTTCTCTTCTTTCTATCACAATGGATAAGCGTTCTCTCGGCGGGGTTCTCCTGGCCTCGATCACCAAAGGCCGTTGGAACTTCATCTTTTTCAGTCTTTTCTCTTTTATAGTTTTTAGCACCCGGTACCCGAGCTGAAAGAGATTCAGGTTCTTTTTTCTTGGAGGGAATTGGGACTTTGCGTCGTTGCTCTCAGAATGATTTCTTTAGTTCTCCAATAGAGCTATTTCCTTTCACCCATCTTAAATCAGTGAACTTATTCCGGGTGGGAACATTGGCTATATACTCTGGAACAGGCAGATTTGATGGGTGGATTGAAAATTGTTGATGAGTCCGGAGTTCAGCATTTTTTTCTTTTTTGCCTTCTGGTAAGCCTTCCTCCAGATGAGGAGGCCTCAGCATAATTCCTACCAGGTGCAGCAGTCTCCCTGGGTAAGGTGGTGTTGTTTATAGTAACCACAGAGATTCTTCCACCAGCCACAATCCTCTTGGTGGCTAGTGCTTCAGTCTGAGAAAGTCGTTCAAATTCAAAGATCTTTCTACGAGGATTCTCAGCAACCTCAGTAGCTCAGGATGTTGGCAGATATTTCCAGCGTGTGGCAACTTCAGTAATGAATCGCTGCGTTGGCAGATGTCCGTAACGGGTAGGAGCTCCGACTGGATGGAATCTCTTTACAGGTCTCTCAGTATTCACGCCATTCACAGGAACGACTGCAGGGAAGTCGAGACTACCAAACTTGATGGTAGCTCCAGCATTCCCAGTCTTAATGATAACATTTGCCAGTTGGATCCTGGCACCTTGTCCCAATTGGAGGGTCATCGGAGTATTCTGTAGATCCATCTACATGAATAAAAGGTAAGGGTTAGTAATCAGAATCTGATACATCACCCTACACTTTCAAAATGCAGAGACTTGCACAGAACAAAGAAATAAAAATAGAAAAAATAGCCAATATAGGCAAGCAATTAAAATAAATTTAAAAACCCTACTGAATGCCATATTAATATATTTGTTGAGTGATCATTTTAGAATATTCATAATTTTGAGCCAATATTGATTAACTGTTGCTATAATGCTGAGATGACTAGCTAAAAATAGAAAGAAAAACCAAACCCTAGTGGAGTTGCCAGAAATCTGTGGGCTTCGAAAATTTGGCCCCGGCCTCCTCCGTTGCTTTTCGGGGGAGTTTTAACGAATTAAGTTCCGGGATAAATTTTGGGAAGGTAGATGAGTTTGTAGATAAGATACTACCCAGAGATTTTGCGCTCATTTTGCGAGGACTTTATGATCTGAGTTCTGGTTTCCTATAAGCGCAAGCCCTTATAGTTAATTACCCGTCCCGATAACGAGAGAGAAATTTTGATTAAGGCTAGTCGTCGATCAGATACATAGAGATACATGTTATCTGGCATATTGTAGCAACATGGGCTTGAAATTTGGAGATTTAATATTTAAAATTGAAAATTTCACCATCTTTCACTTAAAGCGGATGGTGGGAGAATGGATAATGGACTCGATCAAGATCCCATGGTTCCGTCATCCTGGGCCATCGTGGTCCCTGGTCTACTTAGTTAGAGGAGGTAGTCGACCCAACCTGATAGAAGGATCCTTGTCGGCAAGCATGGGTTGCTTTGTCTAAGGGTACCTTGTAGACCTGGGGTAGGTATTTGCCTAAAGGGACAAATTTGAATCCATCTTAGCTAATAGAGGACTTTATGCCCTATCGATCATATCCTATTGATTTATATCTCAAGGATTTGATACCACTAAGGAATATATTGGCTCTGGCCATAACCGTTATTTCGTAGTGCCATTTGGCGGCAAAATCACTCGGTTCAGAGGGCCCTGGGTCATAATCGTTTACTTGCAGTGCCATGTGGTGGCGAAACAGTCGATTTGAGGACACGTATTACGTCCTTACTGGTAGGAGGCTGTTTTGAGAATGAATCCTAGTGATATTCTCGACCAGACATTATCTCTTTGTGAGATGAAGTAAATTTTAATTTGTTCACCTGGCAAACTGTTGCGGAGGGTATATGAACTTTACTTTAAGTGATTTGATGGATTATTTCAATTTTAAATATTTTTTGGGACTTTGATGATTTTTCAAAATTTAGATTTCTGGGTATTTGGGTGGAGCTTGGAAGGCATTTGAATACTTGAAATTAACCCCTCCGGTTGAGACCTGCATTCAACACGGCCATCATCGGGGTGTTTGGGGTTATTTTCATTTATGGATTGAACCTTGTTGACTCTGTTGAGTTGTCGACAGATGATCTGATTTTGTAGGTTTTGTGCCTTTGTTAATGAATTTCTTTTGTTACAGACCTTGAAGGACTAATATGAACGTATGAAACAGATATTCCAGTCGACACGCTGACCGTATATCTGTTTGATAGTTCGAGCCGTGTCGACTCCTATCTATCCATGTAGAAGGATCAAACTCGAACTTGGTGTAAACCCCACAAAATGCCATTTTAGGCTTCGCATGTTTTTCGATGCGTCGCGACGAACTTTAAGTGAAAATTTCAAAATCGTCGGAATTCGACGCAAATAATTTTATAAAATAGAGCGCAAAATTCTGAGCGAAATGATATAAAGAACCCATATCAAATTTTGCATAAATTGAAAGTTAAATTTTATAAAAGCCTCTTAATACCCAAACTAACCTTAAGGACTATTAAGCGGAGATATTTCAAGTGAGGGCATTTTGAACCTTAAGCCATTGAAATGAATACCCCACTCTAAATAGGGGACCGAAATATTTCGGTCCCCATTCCTTGCTTGCGGCCCGAACCGAGCGGAGGCGAAGGGGAGAGGCGCACGGGCAGGAGGCGACAGGAGCTTGTAAGGGCGGTTTCCGGCGGCGTTTGTGAGGGGGATTTGAAGAAAAATTGAAAGGAAGGTTGAGGTAAGTTTAATTTTAAGAGTTTTTTCACTCTTTTATAGAGTTTTCTTTGAGAGAGATTTCTAGGGTTTGTTCCAAACTTAAGTTTTTTTAAAGAAGAACGATAGGAGGAGGTTAGAGAAGGTTTCTAACCATGGAATTTTTAGTTTTTCCCAAATATTTTGAGTTTTGAACATTAGGGTTTCCCTCAATGTTATTTTTCTTTCAAAATGCCTTTACAAAAGTAACTCCTAATGACGTTATAAAGCCTCTACTAGAAAAATAGTATGTGGTTGTGAAGAAATTTTTAGGTTGGAAATTAGGGTTTTTCCCTAAACATGGAATTTTTGAGCTTGAGGGTTTCCTTTAGGTTTAGAAAGACTTTTAAAAGCAAATTTAGGACTTTTACATCAAAAACCAACTTTCCTATTTTTGGTATTTAAAGAATTCTGAAAATAAACTATAATTTTTTTATTTTTAAATGCTAATTGAGTGAAGGAAGGGTGTATGCTTGAATAAAGTTTTAGGAAAATAAAGATAGGAATTGTTTTAAAGCCATGAAATGGTAAGGGGATTAGGTTGGAGGCATGAACATGGATTAGGGAGGGGTTCTTTATTGCTATAGCATAGGGGTTTAGAGAATTTATGTGGGAATTTGTGATTTTTACTTGATGTGTATGTTTCTTTTAGGTGTTGATCGCGTGGAAGGGAGAGGTTCGTAAGGTTATTCGGCAGAGCACACTGTATTGAGGTAGGTAAATGTGGCACAGTTAAATTTAGAAAAGAATTTCATTTCTTTCCCTAATAGCCTGTTTGAATTGTTGTGAAAATTCTTAGAAATCTTGCAATTGAACTCTTTCTACATTTTATTATACACTAAATGTTATGCATATGTTTTATGTCTTGTCTTATTATATGAATTTATGTGGCAATGATTTGGTTACACTTGGCCCTATATTTACTATCAAGCTTATGTTCTCTTTTACTCATGGGACATCTTACATTGCAAATACACTTTCATGTGGTGACATATAATGCAATCCTATGCTTTCAAAGTGATGATTAAAGATGACAATTAGCTTAGCTTTTCTTTCATGACATCATATAATCAAGTAGCATGTTAGAGGATATTTGATCATATGCATGAAAGGATGAAATGAATGATAAAGATCTTCTATAAATAGATATAGAATGAATGCATGTGCATGCTAATGCGGAAGTATCTTTGGTAAATGGGCTCTTTGAGCCATTGGTAAAGGGGCTCTTTGAGCCATTGGTAAATGGACTCTTATGAGTCAATTGGTAAATGGGTTCTTTTGAACCAAATGGAAAAGGGTTTGGCCAAACAAAATATACCTGATCAGTACAAAAGATACTTCCGAGACGGGTGCTTATGATATATATATTACATTAAATAGGCATCTTATGATCTATTGAGCAATTCATGTATGATATAAAGAGAAGGGTTGCAAACTTGATCAAAGAATGAGGCTTAATGGATAACCTAGAGGCATTCTACTTAACTGTTATGATTTGTTTAATGTTCCTATACAAAGCAATGACATACATGTTATTTTTCTTACCTTGTTTTCTAAATTTAATTGAAAAAGCATTTGCCTATTGAGTTGTGACTCACCCATGTTGTGGAAAAATTTTTCAGGAGGATCTGGTAGAGGATAAATGACGGATAGACCACCCCTCACGTACCGTCGTAGGGAGACGACGGGCGACAGGTTTTGTTTTGGGTTATTCTTTTTGATGTTTTTGTTAGATGGTTGTAGGATGAATTATAAAGAAAGTTTATGGGCACTTTTTGTATTTTGAATATCTATGTTTTGATATTATGATTGAAAGATGAATGAAATGAAAAATTTTATTTGGAGTTCTTTACTGGCTCTTTCATCATGTTTGAGATTATTTTGTGTATGTTTGGAGACATGTTATTAGAAAATTATGAAGTTTCTATTTATGTTCCTCATGTCCGACCTCTGTTCCCGCCTCGCCTATGCGAGCTAACCAGGCCGGGTCGTGACACTTGGGTTCATTAATTGATCCGCACAGCATCCCTAGACGTCACGTATGTATCTAAAACATGCTCGACGGGGCCCATGCGGGTGTATGATTACACATGCCCTTCTGTGTACCTATATACATACATATTATAGTGCATGTGCGGGGGACATTTTTTGATACATTTAACACTGGTTAGTTGTATGAGAAACTGACATTTGAATACGACGTTCTATTTGGGAGCTTGTACACGTCTTTTGTCCGCTTGTATGTAAGTTGCGAATCTGATGGCGTGGCGTAGCATTACGGTTATTTGTCTATTTTGTATAGGTAGACGGTCCTGCACTACTTGTTGCTTTCTACAGGTAGGTTGTTGTGCACTAACGAATCTCCTGTTATTGCTTGTAGATAGCTGCATTCACCACAGACATGATGCCCCTGTTGTATTCTTCTACATGCCTTATTTGCTGCAGTCCTCTTGTACTCGCTCGTATATAGCCTGTTGTATGCACAACGAGTCTTCTACAGTAGCTAATAAGCATCTGTATTTGCTATGGTCCTTTGACACTTTGCTTGTAAGTGACATTTGATGTGTACGACGGGCCTTTTACAGTAGCTTGTAGGAGCTCCTATCTGCTATAGTTCTCTTTTGTATTTACTCTGTAGACGATATGTCGGGTGCACGACGGATCTTATACAACGACTCGTAGATATTTGCACTTGCTATGTATCATTCGCCTTTGTTGGCCATTTGGATGGTAGTTGATCGTAGGGGTATTGTAACATCCACTAATTGCTGATCACCACCACCCA
This sequence comes from Dendrobium chrysotoxum, assembly GCA_019925795.1. NCBI lineage: Eukaryota > Viridiplantae > Streptophyta > Magnoliopsida > Asparagales > Orchidaceae > Dendrobium > Dendrobium chrysotoxum. The sequence continues at coordinate 22,312 of JAGFBR010000801.1, read as the reverse complement.
TGTATATGTTACCGCGCATATGGCAAAGTTTTCACCATTGCGAATAGGTGTTCGCAGCTATTGCAATCCTTCCTGCATTTGCTTATAGATATCATGCTGTACACATGACAAAGGCGGGTCTCCTACGACGATTTGCAGTAGCTTGTGTTTGCTGTAGTCCCTTCTATATTTGTCCACAAATGACATATGGTGCATATAGTGGATCTCCTATAAGGGCTCATAGGTATTTGCATTTGCTATGTATCATTCGCCTTTGCTTGTAGATAAATTGCTGCATCCACATTGGGCAATGAACATTTTTGTTGCATGCATCTATCATTACTAACTACGAGCGGGTCACTGAACTTGTTAGCATACTAATCATCATTAGTCATGAACTAGCCATCATTAACTACGAGCTAACTAATACCAATCATATTCTTCACGGTTTCCTTAACTGTGTTTTGCTATTGGACCACTATCTCTTCCATATGATTGATACAAATGTGACAACTGATTGTCATTGTTTTTGTATGATTTGCAATAACTTTTCTATCTATACTTGATTTATCATGAGTCCCTTTGTTGTTGATCATATGCATATCATTGTACCTTCCATTTAGTCTTTGCTTGCAAATATATTATATTTATTGCAATCATTTTGAATCAATTGTAAGCAAATTATGTTGAAGTCCACCAATTCTTTATATGATCATTGATGTTCATTAAACTAATTTAGATCTTTAATCAACATTTGCATTGATGTGATTGTAAGTTTGGTGGATTAAGATCCAATTCCCCGTGGTCTTGTTAAACTCAGTGTGCAAGTTCAAGTTCCTTGTAGTTGTCTCATGTTGCAATCTTAAGTCATTGTTTTCTCATTTAGTTCAAATTTGAATCTAAAATTTGCAAGTTCAATTTATGTTCAAATTTAATTAGAGCTCCTTTCATTTGTTCAAGTTGGAGTCCAAGTCCTACTTTTGTTCAAATATTTGTGATTGTTCAATCCATTTAATATTCAAATTGAGTCCAGGTTCAAGTCCAATGTGTTCAATCAAGTTCAATAAAAGTCCATTATAATTGTCCTAGTCTCCTGTAACTTCAGTCGGAATCTTGGCAGCCTCCCGGCGTCTCACCAGTTTAGGGGAGAACTACAGGAGTCTGGGCCTTCCCACAACGCTAATAAAAGCGTGTATGGTAGGCGTTCTTAGACACCGCGGCCGTGGTCTTCATTCCCACCACGCTAATAAAAGCGTGTATGGGGTCGGTGAGGGTACCTGTTTAAAAACACAATTGGTTTTCCCCCGCTCGAGGGTACTTATAAGTAACCCCGCCTCGCCGTAGGCATTGCACCGGGTTCTCTTCCCACCATCCGCAATAAAGACGTGTATGGGAGGTTTTCCGGTGTGCCGTGAACGCCGATATGGGGCTTTTGGATCACCCGCTTCATCGCAAGCATTACGACGCACTTCCTACCACCACACTAACAAAAGCGTGTATAGGTGGTTGTTATGTCGTGCTGCAAACGTCGAATATGGGCTCCCAAAGTTTTAGGGTTGAGGGGTTATACCTGTGCGGTGTCTGCTCGTAGATTGAGGCAAGAGAAGTAGGCATTCTCTTTTTTCTATTTTTGTAAATTATAATTAACTTCAATTAATAACAATTAATTATAATTAGTAAAAATTAATTATTATTAAAATATTAATTATAATTGAATTTATTTAATTATAACTAATTTTTTATTAATAATAATTAATTATAATTAAAGATAACTAATAATTTAATTTGATTAATTATGATTAATTAATAAGTAATTATAATTAAAAATTTAATCATAATTAAAACTAATTAATTATAATTAATTATAATTAAATTTAATTAATTATAATTTACTTAAAAAAAATGCTGTTTGGATGCAAAATTTATACAATATTTGGACTGGATTTACTTAAGGGCTATCGAGTTACAAAAATTATGCAGGAATTGAACAGGATTTGAGCTAATTCCTGTTTAAACAGTAGGATTCAGTGAACTGTTAAATCTCATAGCAGTTGAATCCTCTGTTTCCCTCTTTTTATTGTAAATCCAAACAGGATTTACAAAGCAGGATTTAGGGAATGTTAATTACCACAGCAAATTAAAGCCTCCATTTCCTGCATTTCGGCTCAATAGATTTACAAGACTTAGTCGAAGAAGCATGCGAAAAGGAGGGAGTTACCTTCACAGTGAGCTAGCTCCCGTCTTTATCGAGGCTTCCGATTCAAAAGAAGGGGTCGGCTAGGGCTCGGTTGGAGAGGTTTCTCTCTCTCTCTACCGAAGGATTGAGCAAAAATCGGAAGGTGGAGAGGGCTATTGAGTTCGGTAGGTGCAAGTTCGGCAAGGTTTGAGAATGGGGCGGGCTACTGTAGTTGGCGGGTATGGAGGTCTGGCTTTGGATGTGGATTTTGGCTTGCGGTTTATGGTTGTAGATCTGAAGATCGGGGTTAGGGAGTTCGGCTTTGAGGGAGTTGGGTGGAGCTTTTCGGTCCAGTAGGGAAGGATCGAGGAAGCTTGTGATCAGTTGGGAAGAAGGGAATTCTGAAGCTAGAGTTCACGTGGGAGGAGTAGTGGCGGGGGCTTGAGGACTTCATATGCGTGGAAGAGGCGAACTAAAGGCTTCCTTTGGTTGGTTTTTAACGATGAAAAGAGTATAGTTGAGGCAGAGAATGTGGAGACAGGACATTTTTGGTGCTGCTTACAGGGTATGGGGCTACTGTAGTGATGGGGATTTGCGCAGGATTCGATACAGGCTTTGGTAGAGGTATGGCAGATGTATTTTATATAAAATACAAAAAAAAAAATTATTTGATTTTTGTTTAGATATGTTGTGAAGGTCAACAAAAGCAAGAAAGAAAGATTGGGCTACTTGGCTACTTGTCCTGAATTCTTTCTTTTGTTAGTTGGTTTGGGACTATTCATCATCTTCATGTTAATTCTTTGTTTATGTTACCAAGCTAGTAAATCAATAAATATTTCCACTTGTATAAGACTATTATGCTTGTTCATTACTAAACAAAGAAAATAATTTAAAATCACCATCCAGAAAATTTCATAGTCAACTTTCTTTTGAATCAATAATTATTTCCACTTGTTTAAGAAGTTTTGGAGAATGCTATAAAACTAGCTATGGTTTAATTTCCCATCTAGAAGATAAATGTGGCTCAACCATAAAACCATAAACTATACTTTGTAGGCACAAATAAGTTTTGTATTCTTTGTATTGATCTGAGTGAAGTCTTATATGATAGTTTTTATTCGCCACAAACACAAATCTTAACGAATTGTGCTGTGATGTCTCAAATTAAAACATCAGCAAGTATTTTCTTCATATTTCTTAGGTGATGAGTTGCCTGTAGATTGGGACAAGGCTTGGTCAAGCTTCAGGAAGCGGGGAAAGAAATCATTTTTCTCACAGTTCAAACTAGACAAATATGTCAGCTGGAATCCACAGCGATCAGAATATCCCTTGTCCGAGGAGTTCGATCCTATAAAGAGAACAGAGAGGTCCAATCTGACATTATGGACAAGCCCAAATTTCACTCTGGTAGGGGCCATCCTCGTGGTTTCTTTGCTTCTAATTTACACACTTCAGGCCCCTCTGAAGTAGCTACATTCTGCTTCATTTCAAGGCTCACATTCTGAAAATGTATTTGCCATCAATATCATTAGAAGTGTGCATGCATATTGTATTCAGGTAGTTCAATACTTTTGTATATGTCACTGTTATTACTTGAATGTTGTGTATGTTATTTTTGGGAAGATGACCCATCATTTTTAAGATATATATCAACTTGTCAGTGCGAGATTTATTGACGATATTCTATCAACTTCAGTTTTTCTATTTGCATGATGACCTGATTCTTTGGTTCTTCAATTTGACATATTATCGCAGATTGTCATATTATAGATTTGTGTATTCATTGTATACTCCATTTATTTGGAATATGTAGTTGCGTGTTAGTATTTTCTTGCAATTTACTCTGCATGATTGGAGTAAATAATGAGTACACAGCTATGCACTCCTAACACAATGAGTATATAGTTCTGTACTCAAAAACATATTGTGGCCCTCCTTTTGCATGGAAAATTGTGCATGTACAAGAAAGTGATGTGTATGAAAACTTGGAAATTATTTTCTGATTTAACAAATTAAATGACAAGTGAATTTTCATGTCAAGATTTATGCAATTATGGGACTAACTTTTGTCGGTTCCGAAAAATTGCACTTCGGCTTCCCCTGCTTTCAAGTGAGTTTTAACGAATTAGGTTTTAGGGTGAACTTTTAGAAGGCAGATTGGGTTTGAAATAAGACATTACCTAGGTATTTTGCCATCATTTTGCGAGGACTTTATTATCTGAGTTCTAGTTTCCTATAGGCGCAAGCCCCTATAGTTAATTACCCTTCCCGATAACGAGAGAAAACTTTCGATTAAGGCTAGTCGTTAAAAAAGATACATAGAAATACATAGTATCTGGTGCATAGTAGCAGCATGGGTTTAGGTATTTGAATATTTAATATTTAAAATTAGAAATTTCTCCATCTTGCACTTAAAGCGGATGGTGGGGGAATGGATGGATCCGATCAAGATCTCATGGTTCCGTCGTCCCGGGCCATCGTGGTCCCTGGTTTACCCACCCCGACAGAAGGATCTTTGTCAGCAGTCATGGGTTGCTTCGTCCAAGGGTACCTTGTAGACCTGGAGTGGGTATTTGCCTAAGGGGACAAATTTGAATCCATAGCTAACAGAGGGTTTTGTGCCCTATCGATCATATCCTATTGATTCATACCTCAAGGGTTTAGTGCCATTAGGGAGCATACGTGCTTTGGACATGATCGCAATTTAGTGGTTTCATTTGGCGGCAAATCACCTTATTAGAGGGCCTCGATCATAACCGTTTACTTGCGGTGCCATTTGGCAGCAACACCGCTGATTAGAGGATACGTGTCATGTCCTTGCTAACAAGAGACTGTTTGTGAATGAATCCTAGTGATATTCTTGACCAGACATTAGCTTTTTATGAGCTGAAGTAGTATTTGAGTTTATCCACCTTGGCAAACTATTGCGAAGGGTGGATGAGTTTTGCTTTAAGTGTTTGGTGGTTGAATTTCAATTTTAAACATTTTGAATTTCAATATTTTAGAGTTCTGAATTTTGTAGGCGTTTGGGAGGCATTCACTTAAAATATTTGGGATCCTCTATAGTTGAGATCTACGTTCAACACAATCATTATCGTGGTAACTATGAGGTCATTTGAAAATATTTACATTTCATAAGCATTTGGAGCATTTAAAAGTGCATAGTCCCATCTGGTTGATATAAACATTCAATACGACCATTATTGGGGTATTTATGAAGAATTTTATTTTATTTGCAGATTGAAACTTGACTCTATTTACTTGACGACAGAGGATCGGATTTTTCATATGCTTTATGCATTTGTTAGTGAATTTTATTATTTATAGACCTTTAAGGCCTAATATGAATATGAACGTATTGAAAACAAATATATTGGTCGACGCTGTGATCGTATGTTCGTTTGATAGCTCGAGCAGTGTCTACTCTTATCTACTCGCATAGAAGGATTGGCCTTGAACTTGGATTTATCATTTCACCCGCGCAGTATTCTCAGACGTCACGTATGTACCCATAACATAACAAGCTCGCTGGGGTCCATATAGGTATTTAGGGGGCATTATTGGTAATTGTCTGTTGAAGCTTGTCGACTCTGTTTGATTGCTGACAGAGGATCGGGTTCGTTGTTGGCTTCGTGCATTTACTAGTGATTTTTTTTTTGTTATAGGCCTTGAAGGCCTTATATGAACATATTAAAATAAATATCTCGGCCGACGCCATGACTGTATATTTGTTTAATAGTTCTAGTTGTCTCGACTCTTATCTACTCGCATAGTAGGATCGGGCTCGAACTTAGATTTATTATTTGACCCATGCAGCATACTCAGACATCACGTATGTACCCATAACATGCTCGTTGAGGCCCATATGGGTGTATATTCTTACATTTATATGGGTTAATATGCTTTAATATTTGTGTGCATACATGTTGTAATGTGTGTGTGGGGGCATTTTTGTAATATTTGATGCTGTTCAACTGTGTGGGCAACTATCATTTGAATGCAGCATTTTATTTGGGAGTTTGTACACGTCTTCTGTTCGTTTGTATATGTGTTGCGGATCCGATGACATGGCGTCGCATTATGATCATTCGCCCGTTTCATATAGGTAGACTGTCGTGTACTACTTGTTGCTTTCCACAGGTAGATTATTATGCACTAACGAATCTCCTGCTATCTCTTGTTGGCAACTACATTCGTTGCAGGCTTGATGCTTCTTTCTGCAGGCAGGTTGCTTTGCATGTAAATATTCTAGCGCTGCCCGTAGGCATTTGTATTTGCTATCATTCCTCTACATTTGCTCGTAGGCAACATCTAGTATGTATGGTGGTTCTTTTTATAGCAGCCCATAGATGTTTATATGCACTGTAGATATCTCTTCTCTGTTTGTAGATGATATATCATGTGTATCTGTGTTCAAGGAGGACCCATCATCCTCGTAAAACATCTATTGTTGCTGCTAGCAAGGATTATTGTATTTACTTATATGAATGATGTGAGCATTACACCTCAATTGTCATCATTCGTATGCAATTTGCAACATTGTTATTATTTAGCAATTTTGTATATCTGGTTTGCAAACAAATTATATATTCACTCCTATTATTTGCAAGGTTAAACATGCTTGCTTGTATTTTGATGTTGATTGCAAGGCATTATCATATTCATAGCATGCCCTTCATGTTCATTGCACATTAATTTTCAACACTTGTAGGGGGCTATAGCCTTTATCTGCTAATTGATCGGCGCCACTTGCAGGGACGTCCTAGCATTTACTGTATGACTCTTGGGTTCATTTGTATGTTGGCATGCCATTGTATTCACTTGTATGCATTTCACTATTTTTCATGAACACTCACAAGTCTCCCATAATTATTTGTAAGGGATTGTCATTTTCCTTCACTAGCTAGCTGATGTTGACCGCAGGGATATTGCAACGTTGGTTGCATGTTAATATGGGTTGCCGGACGAGTTCTATCCGTCACCAATTCCTTTATACATGTTGACTGATGAATTGCTGCATTTTTCATCAATTTCTTTATGCATATCGATTGGTGAGTTGTTGCATTCGCTTGCATATTGATTGATACTTTATTTTGCCAATTCATGTTTATCACTTTATTCATTGCAAGTCTTCCCGCAAGTCTTCCCACTTGCACATCGATATTCGTTCGAATGCTTCAAATCGTTATTTAGTATTTTGTATTTTCAATATCATTATGCATTTTAAAGCTTAAAGGTCAATCCAGTTTGCTACGTTATATTCAAGTTTGCAAGTCCCCTGATCAAGTTGTTCAAGTCAAGTTCAAGTTCAAGTTTGGTCCTTTTTCAATTGTCCAAATTCAAGTCCTTTATAGTTCATTTAGGTCCCCTGTTCAGTTCAGATATTGACATCCTCTTGGCGTCTCCCCTGTTTAGGGAAAATTACAGGAGCCTTAGCCTGCCCATCACGTCAAGAAAGACGTGCACCGTCGGTGTTGGGTGACACCGTGGCCGTAGTTTTCAATCCCACCATGTTAAGAAAGGTGTGCATGGCTTTTTTAAGGGTACCTATTTGAAGATGCATAATTCTTTCGCCGTAAGTGCCACACTAAGTTCCCTCCCATCATGCTAAGAAAAGAGTGCATAGGGGGTCCCCCAGCGCACTCCAAACGCCGAAAGAAGAACTTTAGAGTTTTTCAAATTTGAAACATTATACCTGCGCGACGTGGTGGTGGCGATGACGCGGATTTACAAAATGTTCTCCTTATTTTTTGGTCATTTTTTCTCTACTTTTTTGAATTTCTTTCTTCTCTTTTTTTGTAAAACTCCCTTCTTTTTTCTTTCTCTTTTTTTTTTTTTTCATTTTTCATTTTTTTTGCGATGTGTGTACGAATGCATATGTATATACATATATATACATGTAAAATTAATAATCATAATATAATTGAGTATTAATTTTAGCTAATAAGAGAACTAATAACACTAATTATATTAATTGGTAATGATAAGTAATGCTAATAACACAAGATAACATAATAATAAAAAAACCTACTATTTTGATTGAGTTAATCGAGGTGACTTTGCTGTTGGGATAGAGGAGGAATTGATAGGTTTATGTGGTGGAGAGGAGTTGTGATGGCCGAAATGGGTTTGTGAAGTCTTGGAAAGATAAGCTTATGAGCTGTTTCAAGTTAATAGGTTAAATGGCCTATCTGGTTGAATATTATGGGCTGTTGAAGGCCTTGTTTGACAGGTGTAAGGGTTTTGAACAGGAGAGAGGGGTTCAGTCGGAAGGTCGAAGGAGTTTGGCGCAGGCTATATGAGGTATGATAGGGTTTAGGACAAGGGAGGTCGGTTGAATGAGGGAGTAGGTGATTGAGATCGGGATAGGCATAGTGGTAGGTTTGGCTTTGGTGGACGGGAGATGGTAAGGGTGAGGAGGTCGGAGGAGAAGAGCTGCGACTTGAGGTTTGGTGGAATCATAATGAGGTTCTCGAATGGGATCGGTGCGGGGAGAGCTGCAGGCGTCGACCTATCCGTGTGAGATTGGTTCGAGTAGGGTGAAGTGAGATGAAGGGAATTCAGTGGAGGTAGGTCAACAGGGAAGGAGCTATATCATGGTAACTAGGCTTGGTTCCTGGTTGCAGTTGGAAGATTGATCGTAAAGAGGAGATGCGGCTGGGTGAAGAAGTCGGGTGGAGGAAGGGACCAGAAGCTATGGCTGACGGGTTGAGCTGCAGACAGATAGGGTTGGAGGGTTGTGTGAAGATCATGAGCTATGGCATGCAGGAAATCGACAACGGAAAGCTGCATGAAGTTGTGAGGCTCAGCTGCTTGTGTGAAGGGGAGGTGGAACAGAAGAACGTCGCTCTCTTCGCGTTTTAACGAGCAGGAGCAGGAGACGAGAGCCGCGACGACGATTGAGGCTTGGCATGGGATTTTCGCCGGGATTTCAGGGACTTGATTGAAGCAATCTCAGAACGTTCAGCTGGATATCTGGGATCTCTTTGACATATACGAGGCATGCAAGTTTTTTTTTTCTCCCAGATTTGCGTTGGGTTTTGGCTTATGCGGAGAGGTCAACAACTTTTTATCAAAGTTTAAAAAGGACTTTGTTCTCTGGTCATTTTTTTTCTCGCATCCATCAATGTATTGAGATAATAGTTGGTGTTCACAACTTCTATTCTTAGAAAATACTGCACTACTACTAAATTTTTGTGGGGAATAGATATAACAGTCATTGTAGAATTATCGATGAGAATAATATCATTAACATATACGACGAGATGGCTTACATAGATGCAACAAAGCCTAAGTTAAAGAAATGGTGCCAAATTTATTACCATCAAAGAGCCTGAGAATATCCATAATTTCTATCCTTATGTGCCTCGAAAAGGCATTATCCACATCCAGTTATTGAGGAACCAGCTCTGATGAATGGATATTACTGAAGATAATATCCCAATTATTCAAGGATTGACAATTGGACTAAAAGTAAAGTGTAAGTCCAAATTGAGCTGTGGAAAACCTTTCATGGCCAAACATTTTGTTTGCATTTATCCAATAAGTCATAATGTTTCCACCAAATCTTAAAAATCCATTTGAAGTCAATGATGTTTTATTGTTCGTTAATGGAAACAAAGTCACAGCTGTTGATGTGAACGAAGGCATCAAACTCCTCACATGGCCTGTCTCCCACTTTTTTTGTTTTTTACATGGCCTGTCTCCCACTTAAATCACTTTCAACGTTTTGGATAGGGATGCAGTTCTCAACGTCAATGGAGGTTTATGTATCGGCTGCTACGCTTGTGACAGTTTTTTTATTAGTTTTATCCAACAGGGTTAAAACTTATTCTTCATTGATCAAATATTAAAGCTCATCATCAGTGTCTTGCAAATTCGCCCAACTCTCTATTTTTGCTGCAATAATTGTTGGTCTCATAATAATTTTATAATTACCTTGAAAATAGTAATAATAAAAAAAGCCTGTGAGCTTGAAGATGTTTTTAGAACACGTAATAATATGTTAAAATGGAGGAGGATGGAAAATTATTGGTCAAAAGGTGAGGAGATAGTGGCTAAAAGTGTGGATAAATTATTATTGGAGAAACAAAATTGAAAATAAATTGAGTTTTAACTAACATAGTATAATGAGAAGAACAAACAAGTGAAAATGATTTGAAACAAATGGGAGACAATAGGAAGACAAAACTAGTAAAGTACCATACTGGTGGGGTTTTTGTTTTCTTGACTGCCTTTCTTGGTTTCCCACCTTGCCTACACTAGTGTTCAATTTTGCATTGTCATTTTAATTTTTTGTAGTATAATAATAATAATAATAATAATAATAATAATAATAATACAAAAATAGCAAGCCTTAATATTACTACGTGGGGTCGGCTACATGAATCATTTTTCTCTATTGTGTCCTATTAAGAGCCAAATTCTCATTTAAATCTATAAGATTCATGGAATTCAACAATTGAGTTACATCATCTGCAAGATTTTGAGTTCATTTTGAAGGTTCAAAAGAATCTCATAAAATATTCTCAAAGATTTTTGAAATCTTCCAGATGATTTGAGAAACTTCTTCTAAAAGGTTATAGTTTATATGAAAGATGATGAGGATTATTAAATAATATTGAAGATTTCACTCTCCACAGTACTTCTTTCTGGCATGTTTTATTTTTTGGTGAAAGTTGTGCACCATCATTTGAGTGGGGCATATTTATATAACATTAATGTTGTTTCAAAAATTTTTGGAGTTCAACATTAATATAAATAAATACTTAAGCAATTATTCATATCAAACTGTGACATATAAATCTATAATCATTAATGAAGTGATTAATGATAGCTATAACAAATTAAATTTAATTATTTTTTAATTTGCATAACTAGCTATTTTAGGTGAATAAATAGAAAATATTGGAAAAATAGATTTGATAAAATATTTGTAAATTAATTTTTCATGAACTATATTGTTTAAACATTTTTTTATAATTATTATAAATAAAAAGTCTTTTCTTAATTATTACCTTTGATACGTCACAAAAAAATTGCCTTGATTGAGCTCGAATCTCGAGGCATATTCAAGTTGAAAACTTTCAAAATTAAATGTGGGACCACTCCAACTCCTAATCAAATTTAATGTCTTAGTGAGACTAGCCCAACGGCACCAAAATCGGTCGAATTCGAGCTCAAATGGGTCCAAATCAAGGGGTCGAAGCACATTTGGAAGGTTTAAAGTATAAATTAGATGATCAAATTGAAAGTTCAATGGATGGTGTTAAGCCTCGTTGAACTATCCCTGAGCACATCAAGGGAGGAGGGGAGGCGGGGGTGAATTGGTTCTTTAAAAATTTCCCCCTTTAAAAACATTTTAAGCTAATAATGAGTGCAAGCGGAAGAACTTAATAATAAATAATATAACTTTGCTTTAATCAATTCTCTTAACAAATATCAGTGAAAAAATATTTTTCTTTATTTTTCTTTTTCAAAATTTTCAACAAGAGTTAAAACTAATGATAACATGATAAATAACTCTCAGATTTTGGAATAATAACAAATATGCAAGAAAATAAAATGCAGGTAGATAAAAATACAGAAATTAAAGTAGAACGTGCATACCATAATTTTACAGTGTTTAATTCGGTCAAACAATGACGTACGTCCACTCCCTAGAGTCCTCTTTGGGTATTGCAATAACTCTTAGTGTTTTTCTTTAGCCCCCACAGCAAGGCGGAGAAACCCTCGCAAGAATCACTTCCACCAACCCAGTGTGGCGGAGAATCAGAATCCTTTTCACCATCCTGGTGTGACAGATAACCTTGGAAGCTCTTTTTACCCTCCTAGTGAAGGCAATAAACCTAGAAGCTTTTATACCCTCCAAGTGAAGGCAGAGTATCTCGACCTTTGACCTTGAAGCTTTTCTTCCTAGGGCAGCCCCTACAAATCTATAAAGCCCTGTGGAGGAATTAAGGTGGAAGCTTGCTCAGAGAGACCATGTGAAAACCCTCACAGTACTTCTTCCTCTCACAAAACTCACCTTCTCCACTTTCCAAGTTCTCTCAAAGCTCTTTTATAGAATTCCTTCAATAGCCAAAAGTCTTTCTAAGAGATAATTAAGAAAAAGCTTTTTAATAGACATCGTAGTTATTAGGTAGACAACATAAAATTTTGTTGACCTTCTCAGAGTTTAATAGTTCTCTACCTAGAACTTGTAAGGATGTCACTATTTGGGTAAACCTAGTAAGCATGTCTGATATACTCTCATTTAGTTTCATACGAAAGAGTTCATAATCATGTAACAGAATCTTCAACTTAAATTGTTTAACTTCACTAGCACCCTCATAAGTGATGCATAACAAATCCAGATCTCTTTCCCAGTAGTACTTGTAGAGACTCTCATATAGTATTCAAATTTTAAAGCACATAAAAAATAGTTTAAGCATACACATTTAGTTAAGCTAAGTCTCTATCTTCTTTACTCTATTTAGTGAAAGGTGTTTTTATTTTAACACCATTAATAAAATGAAAAGGTACAGAATAACCCTCTCAGATCATATGCTACATGCAAAAATTAATAGATTGCAAGAAAGTAGACATGCGGCTTTTTGAAAAATCAAATGGAATATTATCGAATAGTGGTGGACGAGTTATAGAATAACCCTCCACAGTATTCTAATTTCCAAAATTTACCATTTGATCTTTTCTCATGTATTTTTAAATGACATTTTGAGACATGCCCTGATACTAATTAAAAGTTCAATGGACGGTGTTAAGCCTCATTGAACTGTCCCTAGGCATACTAAGAGGGAGGGTGAATTGATTCTTTAAAAATTTACCCCTTTAAACATACTTTAAACTAATAATGTGTACAAGAGAAGAACTTAATGATAAATAATGTACCTTTGCTTTAATTAATGATATATTTTTTATTTTCTTTTTCAAAATTTTCAACAAGAGTTAAAACTAAATACAGCGTGATAAATAACTCTCAGATTTTGTAACAATAACAATTATGCAAAAGAATAAAAATGTAGGAAAATAAAAAAGTAGAAAGTAAAGTAGAACGAGTACACCAGAATTTTATAGTTGTTCGATCAGTTGTACGTCCACTCCCTGAAGTTCTCCTCTTCAGGTATTGCACTAACTCTTAGTGTCTCTCCTTTAGCCCCCACAGTAATGTGGAGAAGCCCTTACAAGAATCATTTCCACCTACCCGGTGCAGTAGAGAACCAGAATACTTTTCACCCTCCTGGTGAGGTAGAGAACCTTGAAAGCTCTTTTCACCCTCCTAGTTAAGGCAGTGAACCTGAAACCCACAGTAAGTTGGAGAAGCCCTTACAAGAATCACTTTCACCAACCGGGTGCGGTGGAGAACTAGAATACTTTACGCCCTCTTGGTGAGGTAGAGAATCTTGGAAGCTCTTTCACCCTCCTAGTGAAGGCAGTAAACCTGGAAGCTTTTTCACCCTCTTGGTGAGGGTAGAATATCTTGAACTTTGAGTAAGCTTGCTCAGAGCGACCGTGTGAAACCCTCACACTACTTCTCTATCTCACAAAACTCACCTTCTCTTTCTCTACTATCCATGAATTCTTTCAATAGTCAAAAGTCTCTCTAAAAGATAATTAATAAAAGCTTTTTAATACAAGGTCTCAAAAAACCCTAAAATTTTAATTCAACCAAAATTGTTCGTACAGTACGATTGATGATCATATATTACAATTAGTTCAACAACCAAATAACATCCAGTATGATGGAACAGTACCAGGACAAACAATTTAAAATCTGTATACTAATCATACATTACTATCTAAAGATCACATAGTACGTTTAATTTAATTATCTTGTGAATGTACAAGATGATTGATTGGATGATTGAAAATTATATCTGCCTATCGTCTAGTACAATTAACTTCATACCATATGATTAGTTTAAAAATTAAGATTTTGTCTAGGATGATCACTTGGGATAAATGTTTTTTATATCTTCCTATTATATAGTATGATCCACATTGTACAGTACGATCGGCCAAGTTAATTAAGCCTTGATTTGATTGACTAATCATGGAGATTATATTTATTAAGTTTTAAATATTATACTGTACAAATGACATCATATAGTATGATTAGTTTAAAAAAAATTAAAATACTTACTTAATTTTGATTGGCGACTGGTGTTTCTGTTTTAACAGTATCATACACTACGATCTGGATTGTACAGCACGATTAGTTTAAAAATATTAATTACAAAATGAGCCATTTTAAATTGTTTCAAAAATAACTTATTATATAGTATGATCTGAATTGTACGATATGATTAATTCAAAAATTTAAAACTTATTTTATCACTCCCTATATGTGTGCGTGGCCGCCAAAATAGCATATACCGTTTGTAGGATTGACTCAAAATATTAAAAAATAAAATAAAAATTACAAACTCTTATCAACCATGTTCCTATTCCACCTAAACTTGAGTCCTAAATCTTATAGCATGGTGTATGACATATCTAAAATATTAGTATGCATAAAAATATTTATATGCACTATAAAATAGTAGGAGAAATGAAAGTACAATCAATAATATTTATTATCATCAAAATCACAACCTCGAGACCTGGATTGCAACACAAATTGTATCCAAATATAGCATGTTTATAATCGAATTGAGCGGCTCGATGAGATAAATCAAAGGAGCATAAAGTTGCTTTATTATGACATCATAAGGAACATAAATGCTTAAAAAATGCTCCATGATTGAGGGAATCTATATGGGTTGTCCGATGGAGCACTCTGAACCTGCTCTAGACCTCTATATTTACAGGATGTGCCACACACAAAAATCTATAAATAGATCCCCCTTCCCACATGAAAGGAGGCTTGGACCTTTTCAATCTTGGACCCTTGGGATTGGAGATTAGAGAGAGCTTTGAGGCTTTAAGGATCCTAGAGTTCTACCCAAGCACCACCATTGGTGAACTTCAATCGACTGTTGTCATTCCACCCCTGTCCACCTACCATTGCCGAACCACCACCCATCTGAAAACCTTTGCCAGACCACCGGCTCCACCGACCATCGTTGGACCACCACCCATCCACTGATAGTCACCGGACCACTACCCGTCTGTTGATCGTCCTCAGATCATCACCATTGACCATCGCTGGAACACCGCCCTATCTATCAACCATTATAGGACCTCTACTCATCCTTTAATCGTCGCCAGACTGCTAACCACCGATGGACGACCACCCTTCTGCCAACAGAGCACAGCCCATCCACCAACTATCGCTAGACCATCACCCAACTGTTGACCATCACTTGACCACCACCTGACTGTCGACAGTCATCGGATCACTGCCTATCCACAGATCATCAACAGACCTCCTCCCAGCCACTTGTCTCCATTGGACCATCTCCTGACTACCATCGACACACCACTCTAACCATCATCGTCCACTGACTATAGTCCCTCTGACCACCATCACCTACTAACTATGGCCATTTTGACCTCCATTGTCAGTATACTACAATCCCTCCCACCTCCATCGCTTGTTGACTATGATCTCTTCAACCTCTGTCGCCTACCAACTATGATCCCTCTAACCATAGTCGCTCATCAACTATTAACCATCAGACCACCATCATTCATCAACTACGTACCCTTCGACCTCTATCGCCCACCAACTACGGTCCTTCTGACCTCTGATGCTCGCCGATAATGGTCCCTCTGACCTCCATTACCCCCGATAATGGTCTTTTCACCCTCCATTGCCTGCCAACTATGGTCCCTCTAACCTCCATTGCCCATCGATTATGGCCCTTATGACCACCATCACTTGCAGATTATAATACCTTTGACCTTTGACTCCTATCTATTATGTTCCCTCTGACCTCCATCTCTTACTGACTATGGTCCCTATGACCTCCATTTTGTTGACTATGTCCCCTATGAGCTCTATCGCTAGCTAACTACGGTCCCTTTGACCTTTGTCACTCATCGACTATAGTCCTTACGACCTCCATCATCCACTAACTACGGTCACTTTGACCTCCATCCTCCACTGACTATGGTCACTTCAACCTTCATCATTTATCGATTAAGGTCCCTCTGACCTCCGTTGCCTATAGACTATGGTCTCTTCGACCATTGTCACCAAACTATAGTCCTACCAACAAGCTAACACTCTCTTAAGAATAACTCTCATATCACTATATTCTTCCAACTCCCACCATATAATGTGCTCTATATGATGAATAATTGCTACATCGAGCCAAGGACTTCCCCCCAAGGAAGGGCCTTATTTTTAATCAACAATAAATACTTGTAGATCATTTTAACTAGGCTAGACCTCATAGTTTTTATCCTTTTCAGGATTTTCCACGTAAAACTTTTTATGTCCCTTATGACTCATGCACCCCTCTCTCTTTTTTATTTATGTTATGGATCTTTGTACAAAGCTTAAACACTAAACTCTATCTCTCTACTGCCACAAATGTCTTAAGATTTAGTAGTTTGGCATCGTCTATGGGAAATATTTCCTATTTGGGGGCAATCTTTGCTACAATCTCAAAAGGTCGTTCATGTCAATATCCTAGGCACAATTGAATCAAGGTAGTCCCCTTATCATGATCTATTAAAAGTTCAAAAGAAGTTCTACAATATTAAGATCAACCTCAAAGGGTAATAAAATATGTATTATCTCCCATTAGATATTAGCCATCACTACATTAATTATGATGAAACTGATTCCTGGCTGGGGGGTAACTTTTGCTCCAACCACGAAAGGTCATTCACGTCAACATTCTTGGCATAGTTAAGGCAAGATGGTTACCATGATTTATTATCAGGCCCAAAAGAAGTTCTTCAATATTAAGGATAACTTCATTGAAATAACAACTAGGTATTGTTGCATCACCTTTCAACCATTAGCCATTGCTACATCAATTCTGTTGGAAATAAATTTGGACTGGGGGGAAAACTTGATTGTAACCTTAAATATAGTTGTGGCCAGGCTAGTCCCTCTAATATTTTACTCATCCAAAATAATTTTACGGTCAACCATCCATCATAAAGTTTCCCACATATGAAAAAAGGCTTTTAGTACAATCCCTAGTTGGAATTCTACTCCTTAGGTAAGGTTATAGTCTCAATCTCAAAAGATAGTAATGATTTAAAGATATATCAAGATTTATCTTTGATTCAGGATACCTGCAATAATCACCCCCTCCCAATTAAGGTATAATTGATCCCAGTGGGATTCGATTCTATCTCTTCCATATAGGTTAACATCATCGAGCAATACTCTAAAAAATAACCTTAAATAAGTCAAACATCTTTGATAGATTCCTTCGACCACTTTCATACAGGTTAACACCATCAAGCAACACTTTAAAAAATATCGAATAAGTCAAACATCCTTGGTGGATTCTCTCAACCTCTTTCATACAGGTTAGAACAATCAAGCAATGCTTTAGCTTGTAACCTTGGATAGGTCAAACATCCTTGATGGATTTCTATTGACCACTTTTATATGACACTTTAAAGCATCTCTCTTCAACCCCTTCTTCAAGAAAAGATTAGAGTCTCAACGCCATTAAGCCTATGCTTAATTGGCACCATTGGTTTGTAGCTAGGCTACTACCATAGAGCACTACCCTAATCCCTTACATCAGGCTGACTGCTATCTTCCTCCATAATAATTGATGCATACTATTTTTAATAGAATGCAACTCAACCACTACCATCATTGGCCCTTTATCTAATGGCCACTATGGGCCCTTTGCCTCTCTCAACCACTAGGCTTTAATCACTGCCAATAGCATTCAATCCTTGCTGTTAGGTAACCCACATAAGAGTGCTAGGTCTAGATCGCTGCCACTTTTATTTAACATTGGACAAAAAAAATTTCCCCCACTAGGGGAGAACTGGAGATTGCGTATGAGTATCGGGTCTTGATCACTGCTACTACCACCAATATTTAAACTCTTGCTATACATTTTCCCCTATCGGGGGAGAATTGGAGCCTGCATAAGAGTACTAGTTATTATCACCGCTTTTACAAGTATTTAAACTCTTGTCAAAAAGTTATTCCCCCATCAGGAGAGAACTGAGCTTGCATAAGAGTACCGAGTCTTGATTACCACTGTCACTGGTATTTAAACTCTTGTCGAATAGTTTTCCCCCATCAGAAGAGAACTGAAGCCTGCGTAAGAGTACCATGTCTTTATTGCCATCGCCACTAGTATTTAAACTCTTACTTGATAGTTTTTCTTCCCTTAGGGGAGAATTGGAGCCTATGTAAGAGTACCAGGTCTTGGTCACCTTTGAAAGCCTCCATATTTTTTCCAGTCCATTTTTTCCTCAATTTATGGGAGAAAACTTTGGACAATCTCAGAATTGTTGTGCCCTCCCTAACCTCTAAGGGGGGTATTTATCGACTGACTTCTTAAGGAAAATTGGGATAAAAATTTTTTCCAGTTTTTTTTATTTTTTTTTGGATTTTCTTTTGATTTTGTTGTGCTAAAAATAATAATGTTCCTTTTTTTAAATCATTTAAAAAGGAAATCATTATATAAAAAACTTGCCACCACCTTAATTGAGATGCCATCATTTCCACTTATGAGAAGTGATAGGGAGAAAATAAAATAAAAATAATGGCAATTAAAAAGAAGGGGGAGGGATGCTGTATGGTGCCCCAATCACGCGTTAGGTGCGTATGCCATCCATCCAGCAACGGGCAAAGATCCACTGGCCGACCGACCATTTCGATTTCCAAGTCACGTCTGAGCCTGATTTTTGGCCGGACAATCTGATTCTAATATTTTTGGGGTCGATGAAACATTATTTTGATGTTTTAAACTCAATTTTTGTACTTTCAAGGCCTAACAAAGCCTCTACAATCAATTGCAAGAATTTTTTATAGTTTTTTAGCAAAACTTTCTAATATTTAATTTTCCATCGATCCTTGACTTGCTGAATGTTTTTAAATTATTTTTTTGGAATTTTTCTTTGGTTCACAGCTTTAAGGGGAGGTCAACATTGATGTCTAGGAGATGTTGCACCTCATAATTATCAAAAAATTATGATTTTGCATCACAACTTTGAAGAATGCTTAGGCACATATTTTTGGACTCTGTGAGCCACAAGATCAAAAAATAGGGGGCAACTGATATGTCATCAAAAAATGCCTTGATCGAGTATGAATCTCGAGGTCTATTCAAGTTGAAAACTTTCAAAATTAAATGTGGGACCATTTGAACTCGAATTTCATCTAACTTAAAAATCCAATTGAATGTCTTAATGAGACAAACCTTACGACACCGTAATTGGTCCAATCTGAGCTCAAATGGGTCCAAATTAAGGGAGCAAAATACATTTGGAAAGCTCAAACCTTAAATTGGATGACCAAATAATATGAAAATATAGCATGCTTATAATTGAATCGAGTTGCTTGATGAGACAAAATTAATGAGCTTGAGGTCGCTTAATTCTGATATCATTGAGACACATAAATGCTTAAAAAAACTCCATAATCGAGGGAATCAATATGGACTATCTAATGGAGCACTCTGAACCTGCCCGGGATGTTCTCCATATTTAGGGGGTGTACCACTCACAAATATTGATTAATCGATTCCTCCTTCCCATATGAAAGGGGGCTTGAACCTTTACAAGCTTGGACTATTGTTGCTGGAGATTGGAGAGATTTCTGAGGATTTAAGGATCCTAGAGTTCTACCCAACCACCACTGCCAGTGAACTTCCATTGATCATCAATGGACCACCACTAGTCCGTTGACCGTCCCTAGACCATCGCCCATTTTTTGACCACCTTTAGACTTCTACTCATCAATTGATTGTTTGTCGGACCTCCACCTATTCGCTGATCACTAAAGGACGTTGAACCTCTTCTCGCTACTGAACATCATCATCCTTTGATAATCACTGGACCTCTGCTCTGCTGTTGATAATCACCGAAACTCCGCCCATCAGCCATTGACACACCACTCTTACCACCATCTCCCACCGACTACTGGTCCCTTTGACCTCCATTGCTTACTGAATATGGGTTCCTCCAAACTTCATCGCCTGCTGAATACGGTCACCCCAACCTTCGTTGCATGCCGAGTATGCTACCTCCGACCTCTATCACCTGTCAGCTATGATCCCTTCAACCTTTATTTCTTGCTAACTATAGTTCCTCTGACCTCCGTCACCACACTGACTACGGTCCCTCCAACCACTGTTGCCCATCAACTACCATCCCTTTGACCTCGGTTACCTACCAAGTATGGTCCCTCTGACCTCGGTCGCCGCCGTCGACTACAATCCCTCTGATCTTGGTCACCCACTTTCTATGGTCCTTCCGACTTGCATCGCCCGTTGACTACGGTCCCTTAGACCTCGTACTCCATCGACTATGGTCCCTATAACATTCATCGTCGGATGACTACAGTCCCTCCGACCACCATCGCTCGTCGATTACGATCCCTCAGACCTTCGTCGCCACCCGACCATGGTCACTCTAACCTTTGTCGCATGTCGACTACTGTCCCTCCAACCTTTGTTGCCCACCTACTACGACCTCTCCGACCTTTGTCGCTTGCCGACTACGGTCCTTCCGACCATCGTCGCCCAACTATGGTTCTTCCAACCAAACGAACATGTTTAGAAAAACTCTCATATCAATAGATTCTTCTAACTCCTACCATGTAATATGCTCTATATGATGTATATTTTCTACATCGAGCGTAGGCCTCCCCCCCCCAAGGAGGGGCCTCATTTGTAATTAACAATAAATACTAGTAGAATCATTTTAACTGGTCTAGGCCCCGTGGGTTTTCCTCTTTTTAGTATTTTTCACATAAAAATCTTAGTGTCTCTTATGACTCATGACCCCTCTCTCTTATCTCTCTGTATTTGGATATTCTTATAAAGCTTGGATGCTAAACTCTATATCTCTCTACTGTCGTAAATGTTCCGGATGTAGCAACTTTATTATTTGAGTAAGAGAGCAATTGAATCATGAAGTATAGAATCTTATAATTACATTATTAGACTACTAAGAGATTCAAAATCAATCTAAGTGATTTTCTATAAGATTGAGTCCATATTGTTGAAGCATTTTATCAATATACATATTTAATTCTTGTATCAATGCACATACTTAGGCTTCATTAAGGATAGATTTTGGCCAAAAAAAATCATAAATGTTGGAGTTGATGTTAATTTTATTGTTTGGTATACAAAACAATCATGACCATTTTTTTTAGATGAAAAGTAGCCAATAAAAAAAAAAGAAACTATATCATATTGCCAAATCTAACTTTAAAAATAATTTGACTTTATTTTTTCCTTTTCCTTTGAATGTCACAACTCCTTCCTCTTTCTTCTTAGAAATATTCTTCCTATCTTTTAGAAGGTTCTCTATATCTTCTAGAGGATTCTAAAGTTTTTCATAAGAATTTTTAGTTCTTTTGAAAGATTCCCATAAAATATTCAAGATAATCCCCATGAAATATTTTAGATAATTCTTAATGTCTTCTAGAAAATTTCCAAAACTTCTTCAAGAGGTTCTAGAAGCTCCTTATAAAATTTTTGCAAGCACTTTGATTATAATGTCTTTAGATAATTTTTGTGTCTAAAGTATTATAAAAATAATCTAATTTCATTATATTTTATAAAAATATTATATTTTCACTTTTGATGATAGTTTATTTTTTTGTCATAGAAAATTTCAACTATGTAGTGATATAATTTATCACATTAAAAATATTTTATAAATAAAAGAGTATTATAGTTATTAAATTAATAAAATTATCATTATATTTTCAATAGAATAATATATCATGCAACTTGCAAACTTTGGATTAAGCAATAATCTCTTATTGATTTTATGACTATTAGGGTTCGTTTGAGACAGCTTGTTTACTGCTTCTTAAAGAAGATTTTTAGTACAAAAAATCTTTGTACAAGAAAGCTACTTTAAGAAGCTGTAAGAAAGCCATCCCAAATGAAGCCTAAATCATAATTCGATTAATTTATCACATATAGCTGATTTGTTTTCATGAGAAATGATTAAACTATTATCAAATTGAAAGTTTAAATAAATTTTCTCTTCATATTTAAATATTAGTGACCAAACAATCGAGTAGGATATAACTTACACATT